>JAUMHI010000058.1:8912740-8949627 GCA_032359435.1 Enteromius unitaeniatus | reverse complement strand
GGACCCTGAGGAAGATTGTGGAGAAGGACCGATTCCAGACCTTGGGGGACCTGCGGAAGCAGTGGACTGAGTCTGGAATAGAAACATCCAGAGCCACCGTGTACAGGTGTGTGCAGGAAATGGCCTACAGGTGCTGCATTCCCCAGGTCAAGCCACTTTTGAACCAGAAACAGCGGCAGAAGCAGCACAGGACAGTTGCTCAGTGGTCCAAAGTACTTTTTTCGGATGTCCACTATCGAAGCATCCTGGGCCTCCAGAACACCTCAGCAGTGCCACAGGCTGATTGCCTCCATGCCATGCCGCATTGAAGCAGTCAGTTCTGCAAAAGGATTCCAGACCAAGTATTGAGTACATAACTGAACATAATTATTTGAAGGTTGACTTTTTTGAAAAGGACCTGTATATGATTATTAGCAGGGCCAGGGCTTGTTAAAATGACTGTCTGTGCAGAAAACAGTGTAAAAATCACAGATCAGCGCAAGCAGTCAGTGCACGTCACAAAACGGCAGCATTCATACTTGTTTTAGACACTTTAATTAAAATATTCTAGCGATTGCATGCAGTCCACCCATTAGAGCACAACAAGAGCTAAATATAGGTGTTTGTGAGCGGATCCGTGTTAAACTCAAAGCCTTTCTGTGTCTCGCGTTCCCGGAGCGCGGACAGCGCAAGCTCAGTACAGTATTTTTTTACACGTATTTCAGCCTTCTGAATAAAAACACTGCAGCGAATTTACTGAACATATTAAGTTGTGTGCATGTGAGCTTTATTCATGTTTCAATAAAATTAGCTTTATCTCTGTTACTTTATATTCAAGTTAATGACACATTAGAGCCGCTCCATTTTTGTAGTGCGAGACTTCATGTGAATACCCCTGTCGTTTGTACGATTTAGTTTAAATCAAAATGCACATTGTATTACTTCCTTTTGACACATCTGGTCAAAATACAAACGTTTCGGTGATGTCTGTGAGAAAGGGATATTCATTTGAATGTGGGATGTTTAACATGAATATACATCATAGACAACCTTAATTTCTAACTCTGGCCATCCTCAGATCATCCTCATCTGAACTGCTAGTATCTTCCCCTAATAATCAGATGCTGAGAGTACAAAATAACCTTGTCCCATAGTCCTGATTTTAGTGCTGTATAACCTTCTGATGGCTAGTGTGTTCGAACATTCCTTGAGGAGGAACAAGGAGAGACCTGCCCTCTGGGTCACTCAGAATGCCATCAAGCTGAAACTGAACATGGTTATCCCTATTAATAACACGACCTGTGCTAAGTAGGGCAGGTGGGAGGAGTTAAACGCATGCACACTCTCAGTGTCTACTCTAAGGAGATCTGGGCCTGGAGAGAAATAGATCCTCAAATTCTTAGAGGCGTTCCCTTCAAATGTTTCTAATGTGTATAAAGTGTTTTGCACAACAATTGGTCATGATTTGGGACACGCAGGACTGTAATCCGCAACATATTCGGCGCAAAGAAATGGCAGAAGTTAAGCAGGTTTCACAGGTCCATGTATGATAACAGCATTACCTAATGTCCTCGAACAGTGCTGCTGTACATCAACCCTGTCAGTGTACTTCTTAGCAAGTATGTCCTCTACCCACTTTCCCTGAAAACCTCACACAAGAGCAAACACCGGGGGGCGAGTGTTTACAGGCCAAACCTACATTTCTGTCTTTTTTAGACCTGAACTTTACTCTGTGGTTTGGTTATGTGCAGAAAATGACCGCTGTGTGTTTACTGTTGGGAAATCTTCACTGATAAAGATCCACCAGGATCCATAAATATTTAATGTGAAAACATGCTGTTGTCCTTCATAGAGAGACCCATTTACAACACACACCAACATAGACGGTTACCATTCATTTATTTCCGAGGAGGATGCAGTATTCCTAACAATGTGTATTGGCCCCAGGCATTACAACAGATTTTGTCAATACAACATGAAAACACTTTAGCTTTTATTGTTATCTATCAAAAATGATATATGACAAACTTTAGATGTAAAATATAACCTTCCTGCTTATGTTGGAAGTTCTAGAGAATTTTTGCATTTCAGGCTATAATTAGCAGCTTAAAATGAGTCATGATAATAAACAGGAGTAACAACACTTTCTTTGCCCTTTAGGTGTATCTGAAGCCACATTTCAACTACAATCCTGACACGGATAATCTGATCCCTTGTAAAGAGGCGGGTTTGGCTTTCTCTAAAGGAGACATTCTGCATATAGTGAACAAGGAGGACCCCAACTGGTGGCAGGTGAGAAGCATATGGATTTTGTGGGTTACACTTTATTTTGAGATTTAAATTCTCGCTATTAACAAACCATTAACCATGACTTTTGCCTTAAACTCCTCATTTGCTGTAAGATTAAGTTTGGCTATTGGGGAGGATTTGGTATGTAGAATACAGTCATGTATTATTATGTAATATGTGCTTTTTAAGTACTACTAAATACTGTATTAATAACATGGTTATATTCCACACATCTTTGTTTTGACCTGATTTATTTAATTGCTCAAATATTTGAAATTGAAGCTTTTTCATCTAGGCATGTAATATCAATGGAGGCCGCACTGGCTTGATCCCTAGTCAGTTTCTGGAGGAAAAGAGGAAAGCATTTGTAAGGAGAGACCTGGATGGAACAGGTATAAAGGTTTATTTTTTTTGATATGTGTATTGTTTTAAACACTAGTTATGAGTTCAGTTGTTTTAGGGACATATCGACGTTCCTTCTTGTTGTATCTATGCTGTAAACCATAAAGTTCCGGCTGTGGGTTTGTTTTAGGAATCCTCTGCGGGACGTTAACTGGAAAAAAGAAGAAAAAGAAAATGATGTACTTGACGGCGAAAAATGCAGGTTAGATTTGCAGGGTTTTTTTTTCATTATTAATGTTTAATCTTTCAAAAGTGTGGTGTTATTCTTTCTATTCGGTTTAATTAAATGAATTAGAAAGTGACAACTTTTTGTAACACTGTAAATGTATTTATTTGAAATAAATGTACACTTATTTATAAATCAAATAAATGCAGCATTGGTGAGCAAAAATTAATCTTACCATTTAAAAAAAATAAAAAATAAAATAAATAAATAAATGGTAGTGCAAATGAAATGCAGAATGAAAAATTAACTTTCAAAACTCTCTTTCTAATAGAATTTGACCGCCATGAATTACAGATCTATGAGGAAGTAGCAAAGATGCCTCCATTCCAGAGAAAAACTCTTGTGCTGATTGGTGCACAAGGAGTGGGTCGACGAAGCCTCAAGAACCGTCTGATTATGTTAAACCCGCTGCAATATGGAACTACTGTACCTTGTAAGTACATAATCAACATAAACATTTAAAGGGATAGTTCATCTTTAGTGGATGGTCCCCATTGACTTCCATAGTATGGGGGAAAAACACTATGCAAGTCGATAGGGACCAACTTGAGGTTGGGCTATCCCTTTAAAATTATGTAACTGGTAAAAGTTGTTTTACCATTAAAAAGTCTCATCAGAATTTCATGTTTTTCAGTCACTTCTCGGCGTCCACGTGATGAGGAAAAGGATGGCCAGTCATACTGTTTTGTGTCCCGAGAGGAGATGGAAATGGACATCAAGTCAAGTCGCTATCTTGAGCATGGAGAATATGACGGCAATCTATATGGAACCAAAATCGACTCTATTCATGAAGTCGTTCACACAGGACGGACTTGCATACTGGACGTCAACCCACAGGTGAGAGTTGTGAGATGAGGTGATTGTGAGGAGAGATGTTGTATTGTGCAATAGGCCATAGCCTTTACGTAGTAATAGCTGGTGAGGATGTGCTACAGGATGAACTACATATTTTCATAATCCTAAACACAAAACTCCTTTGTCCTACAAGTTTTATTCAATTTACTTAAACGCCCCTATTTTAAAACCAACATATATTTTCTTCCTTTATAGTGAGATAATTTTAAGTTGGATTTATTATTGAAACTGTAATAAAAACTTATGACATGGTACAATAAAACTAAATGGAACGGTATAATTTTGTGGTGGCTTAGTAGTAAATAAACAAAATATCCAAAGTAATTGTTTTTCTGAAAATGATTTGAGCTTTGTATAAACTCACAAACCTTTTCTCAGTTTGGGAAACCCTGAAATTCTAGTCTTTGAGGACCCCTGACGCTGCACATTTTAAATGCCTTCTCAAGATCATTTTAGGTGTTTAATAGCTATCTATAAAACAAATGTATACTGCGTCTTAAAAATGCATTGCTTACTGTGCAAGAAAATGGGAATCGATCTCTCTTGTCGACGATTGACAGTAATTGTCCTGAAGTCATTCATTATTGTTAAAGGCCTGAATTTATTAGACAAGCAGTGCTGAAAATTGGGTTAGTTTAGAGATGCAACTGTACTGGTTGCTGATGGGGGCGTGCTGTCTTTATTCATCCATTTAAGTACCAACGCTACAAAACATTTGAACAAATGAGACTTCAGTATGTCATACTTTTTTCTTTTTTTTTTTAAATCTTGATTCGCAAACATTACACAATTCAGAGGGTTCACAAATAGATGTTGATCTGGTGTGCTCATGAGTGATTGGCTAATAGTAAATTGTCTCGGATCAATATTATACATATGAGTTTTAAGGTGTGTATGTAATACAAAAAGTAAAATGATACCTTTGCTTGAAATTGAGCTAGTTTACCAAGCCCTGTCTAAAAACACACACATACCTAATAACACAAAATTTAAAGAACCTTCATATTTATGGTATTTAATTATTTGTGGATTACATTTAATAGACTGCACTTAGAAGCATTTGAAATTGGTTGCAAAAGGTGTCATTATAGAGTTGTTGTTGTTTTTTTGCCACTAACATTTTGACCAGTAGGTGTCACCTGCAAAAAGACTTCATGTCATAATGTGCTCTACAGGCACTAAAGGTACTGAAGACATCAGAGTTTATGCCATTTGTGGTTTTCATCGCTGCCCCAGAGCTTGAAACACTACGGGCCATGCACAAAGCTGTGGTGGATGCTGGGATTACAACCAAGCTACTGACGGTCAGCCTCATTTCTGTCTTTTTCTCTATTTATTTTTGTCCAAATAAACATTTAGAAACATTGGAGTTAACTTAAGTTGATCGTTTAAGATACAGGGCCAGTTTTACTACCAGCTTGTGCTAGCGTAAACGTCTTTTGACATTTAAAATGTGCGCAGTGAAGAATTAGCGCTGAAAAGGCATGGATTATTTTTGCACCTGACCTGATCGAATATGCATTTGTAGGAGTTTTCTTTTCAGACACGCACTTTATAGGAGAGTATTCAAATGAAACTGATTTAGTAGTGTTTGCATTATTTAACTCCCAACAAAAGTGAAATTTCCCCTCCCATTGGCGCCGTTTTGGAATTGCTCTGATTTGTCCCATTTAGTAAAAACTATCCCATGGTTCTTTAGAAGGCAGAAGTAAGTGTGAAGACTTCTTTCTGTCTTTTTAGGAAACGGACCTAAAGAAGACGGTGGATGAAAGCGCCAGGATCAAGCGGGTGTACAATCACTACTTTGATCTGACTATAGTTAATGACAATCTGGACAAGGCCTTTGAGAAACTGCAGGCAGCTGTGGAGCAGCTGACCACACAACCGCAGTGGGTCCCTGTCAACTGGGTTTACTGAGACATACAGTGGTCCAGACACCCCATCATCATCATCATCATCATCATCATCGGCGGCACAACCAGACTCACAACGTCAGAGGCACAGAACACAAGTTCACACTGAACGGACCCAGCACTCACTATGCAAGTGTACACTAGCCATCCAGTCACCACAGACATAAGGGAAGTGTACTTATTTATTAACGTTTTTATTTTCTACTGACTAAACTTAAATATTGGAGGGGAAAAAAACAAATAGGACTTTTTTTGAATGGCTTGTCATTTTAAAATAGCAAATAAGTATAAGTTGCGTTACAGTATTTAAAGCAGGGGTCTGTTTTCTTGCTGTAATTTTTAGTATTACAAATGTTGGTTTACAGTGCAGGATTCATCTCTCATTTCTTCATCTGTCATACAGTTCAGTCACTACAGCGTGTCAAGCAGCTTTAGTTTATGCAGCTTCTGACTTGATAGGATTTTAAAGTGTCATCTTATCTTCTTTCATTTCAGTTAAATTCAAGGAATGCTAGGAGTAAGCCAATTTTATCTTTTACAATATCACAGTAGCACTTTATTTTACAGTCCTGTTATGTATGTGCTATAATAGCTAGGTACTTATCCTGAACCTCACTTTATAGCCCAGAGTATACTTCAGTTTTGACGCGAATGCTTAAAAAGGTAGTTCACCAACAATGTCACCTTCGTGTCGTTCGAAACCTGTCTGCATTTCTTTCCACTGTTGAACGTAAAAAGAGATTTTGAAGAACGTGGGTAACCAGAAAGATTTATTTTTACAGTTCTGTTACCCATGTACACACTAAGTTCTTATTATAGCAATTACAACAACTAGGTACTTGTCCTATGTACCCTACTGTATGTAGATCCACTGTATTACCAGTACTGTTTTTTTAGGTAGGTGCATTTCAAATAAAGTGCAACCAAAAATCCTATGAAAGTCAAAAGGGACCAGAAACCGTTTGGTTATCCACATTCTTCCAAATTTCATCTTTTGTGCTCAGCAGAGGAAACAAATGCATTCAGGTTTGGAACAACTTTAAAGTGAGCGAATCCCATCTCTACTGAAATGATGGGCCACCTTGAGGACACAAGCAAACTAGCGAAAAAGCTTGTCAGACAGATCCTGAGATCGAATACTTCCCTTATTCACAGTATTGCAAAAAGACAGCACACAAACAACAGTATTATGCATTGTATTTGATACACAGTAAGTGGAAAAACTACCTGGATTTATGAATGGCAGTAATGCAATGACCATTAGGTCACATGACAGGAACAACATGGTGGTTTGTAGTACGCTCCAATTTGACCCATACTTGTACTATATATAGAGTCCATTACTTATAAATTGTAATCCATTACTGATTCCAGGTTACATGTAGTCAGTAATGTAATGTGATACTTTACACATGTAAGGTAGTTTACTTTTAATTACTTTTGACCTAACTTGTTTGTCACATTGATTTAAACAGGATAATCTTGTACCATAATGATGCAAAAAAGTATGTTTTAAATTGTGACAACATACCTAACCCTACCCTTATGGTCACACTTATTTTGGCATCGCCCAATGGTCTGGTAACCTATTACGGTCCTGCAGAGACCTAAATTTGGAAAGAGTACAGCATACACTATATGTGCACTTTGCTGATGACAATTTTCATCTCAAGCACTGTGTACAAATCTATACTTCAGTTTTGACGTTAGTGCTCAGCTTATACATAGAGCAGAACGCACAGCCTTTCAAATATCATCCTTTTAAATATTACCAGGTGAAATGTAATGTTTCATCCTTGTCCAGCATCTGCACCAATTCTGATAAAAATATCTTTGTACTATTTTTATTTAAGCTGAGCATAAAAGTACACCTGCAGTATAATGAAGTACACTCTGGGCTTAATGGCTGGTTCACACAGAACAAGTTTTTTTTTTTTTTGTTTTGTTCCATTGCGTTGGTTTTTAATGACTTTTTATATTCATGTGTCTCGCTCTATTTCAGTGTCTTATCTTGTGCAAGTTGAAAATGCTCAACCTTGGCTGATTTATTTTTTTTTTTTTCTCCATACTGCATCTGGATTTCTTTGTGGGGCGTCTGTAGTTTTTAAAAGTAAAAGCCTGTTTTGTGTGAACGGCCCCTAAACCTAACCTTAACTCAAGTCTAAGTTACCTTACATTATATGACCTTATATTACGTGCATGTACTATAAAATAAAGTGCATCCAATATCATTTGTTTTAAATTTATCGTTGCAGAATCATGAGCTAAATGTTGCTTGTATATCCTAGTATATAGAATCAGCACTGTATTTAGCTAAATGCCTTTTACACAGGCACAAAATCACATTCAAACATGGAATATAGACCAAGTGTGTCATGATCACAAGCTACCTGGCCTCACAGATTCATAACCTCTCATCTAGCTGTATGTATCTCTGTCTCTGGTGTCTTGCTCCAGTGTCTTTTTCAAGGCTTTGTAACTGATTTTTATCAGGCTTGCATATTCACTTGAAAGTTCTATATTTTGCGATACAGAGAGTTGTATTTTCTGAAACTAAATGGCTGTCTAATAAATTAAACTTAATTTTGGATCACATTGCTTAAGAGTCTTTTATTTTCTGGGTGTGTTTTATAAAGTGTGTGTATGCACTTAAATCCACATCAACTCTTATATTTGTAAAAACTGCTTTTGACTTGTTTAGTGTCACCTAAGAGTCTAAGCCGATGTACTTTTTGCGTATTGCAGGTTTTTGGAAATGTAAGCTTTCTATATAAATATAAATGTTGTAAATTGTGACAACATGGTTAACCCTACCCCTAAACACAGAAGCAAATCAGGTGATACGGTTGAAATCACCCTCATTTTGGCCTCGCCTGCTGATCTGGTAACCTATTACGGTCCTACAGAGGGACCAAATTTGGAAAGAGTACATCATACACTATGTGCACTTTGCCGATGACACAATTTACATACTTCTTCCGTTTTGACGTTAATGCTTGCTCAAAAGAAGTTTAGATGGCAGAAAACTGGGTTAAGGTGTTTATGAAAATAGACAAAATATAACGTAAACAATTTATTGTGTATTTTGAGGGTTGCCAGGTTTTCACAATAAAACCAACCCAATTGTTACTCGACTGGGACACATGTTTCAAGGAGGGTCACTCAGAAAAAATCATTTTCTGATAAATAAAAAGAAAGGTTCTGCGGGTAAAATTGGCTTTCCAGAGGCTAAATACCGCATTATTGGCGATGCTTCAACACACGGACAAAAAACAAGCCGCTGCAGCAGTGTTAAAGGAGCCCAATTCCACAGGAAAACCACAGACTTGGTGACACTGTATTTCCGATCTAAAATATTTGACGTTACAAAGGTACTTTAAAAAACGATTTAAAATGAATTACAACTATTTAAAGACCACTGAAAGGCCACTTAAGGATCCAAATGTTCTTTCTTATACCAGTTTGTAGATTGTCCACTGCTTCAGTGCCCTTTGGTCCTCCGCTTACATCCAGGTAATTTGGCTTTGCTGTTGTGCTCCAGTCAGACAGGGGGCACTAAAGATGCCAATCCTTCAACAGCAATGCACAGCATGAGAGGAAGGCGATCCTGTGGGTTGCTGATTTTAGTAACTACTGAATCCTTCTCCTTAAGCAGTGTCACGTTACAGGAAGCAAAGAGTGATGTAACCTTCTTGAAAACCTCATCAGTTAATGCAGCCAAAGCAGCATTTTTCAAAGAGGACTTCTTTCTTGAAGTCATATTTTGCACCTGCATGACAATAAACACATTTATTCACATAGGCAGAAAAAGATTCTTTTTTTTTTCTACAATGATGGCTCTAGATTTATGAGCAAATTAAGGCCTGTATTTAACTTGAGACTCCTACAAAGTTTGCCAACAACAATTGAGTACTTATCAACAACTTATGTACTTATGTATTGAGCTTATCCACAAAACATGTACACAAAAATGCTTTAAAAGACATTTATTAGCCCTTTTTTAAGCTGGATGGATGCACTTCTGAACTTTTAAATCCCGACGCCCATGTACCACCATTATAAAGCTTGTACATTTTTAATATAACTGCTTATATTTGACTAAAAGAAGAAAGTCATATACACCTAGGATGGCTTGAGGTCGACTAAATCATTGGGTAATTTTCATTTTTAGATGAACTGTTCCTTTTAACAGTTTTTAGGTTTTTAAGGAGTATGGTTACTTGATATGAAGATACTTACTAGATGAAGCAAAGCTTGCAGGATTGTGTAACTGCAGCAGGATTTGAGATCAAGCAGGGCAGAGTCGGTCATCTCTACACGAGCAAATGATTAGTTAGGAGAACAAAGGTCAGTCTGACAGCAGGTGTATTACAACGATACACTGAAAGTGAAATCACTGATCACTTTAGTCACAAGTTAATAATACACAAAAACGAATCAAAATTCTGTCACTTTAACGGAACTCACCATGTAAGGAGCTGATGAGCAGATGGGTGGCAGTCAGAGCGCTGGGTTTCTTCTGCTTTCCAGAGGGGTTAGTCTCAGCAGTCTTCTGTACAAGCTCAACTGTGGTCTTCAGAGCAGGTACTTCATCTAATAAACTGGGATCAGTCCCACCGCACAGGTCCTCTAGCTGAGAGAGAGGACAAACAAGAGGTCCAATATGTTGATTATTATTACAATTTTATTAGTACAAAAGTTCTGGATCAGAACGCCTTGATATAAAATATTTATATATATATATATATATATATATTACAAGAAATACAAATAAATGAACATAATTAACTTTCTTTATGTTACAAAAGGTGAAATAAATGCTGTTCCAGATTCTGGGGAGAAAAGCATGAGCCATTGTTTTTATGTACTTTCAAACAGTATCTAGTTGTTCCTAAAGATGTACTTTTGATGCAATTTTGTGTGATATATCCTTAAATGCATTAAATCCCAACAATATTTTAGCATTAGAAACACTAGTGTGACTAAAGAGTGTACACATACTGGTGTGATTAACTAAACTCATTTTGGGAATCAGTAATTCTGTTAGTTGAGGGCAACTGTGGCACAAGCCTTGGTAGTCTAATAAATTTTTTAAGCACTGCATATAAGTTTTATTCATGTCAAGTTTTATTAAAGATGACAACTAGATGGCATTTGTTGTAATTAATTCCTACAGTTTAAAAGAAACTAATGTAAGATTTCTCACTCACTGTGTCCTCCAGCACACTGATGGCTTCACTGTTCTCCAGGAGCAGAGAGATCTGCTGGAATAATGAGGAGCGTGTGCTGGACGGGAGATGAGAGAGAACCGTAAACTGCCCCTGGAGTCCTTCCAGATCTCAAGAGAGAGATAGTAAATCATCTTTATCAAAGCATGTCTTATGAATCATGTAATCTCTGTAATATTAATAATAATAACTGTCCGTACTAAAACTCCATTAGGTTAATATACAGTGCTGTGAAATAATATTTGCCCCCATCCTGTTTTTTTTTTTTAATTTGTCACTTAAAAAATTCCAAACATTAAACTAATTTTAATATTATATTAAAATAAAGTGAGTAAATACAAAGTGCAGTTTTTAAATGATGATTTCATTTATTAAGGAGAAAAGAGCTGTCCAAACCTACCTGGCCCTATGTGAAAAAGTCATCTTTGTGTAATATTAAAATTTGTTTAAATCGTTTAAGTTTGACAAATACGAAAAAAAATAAAAACAAGACATGGGGGTGAAAACCTTTCTCACAGCACTGTAATCGGTAAACCAGAAATAAAAGTAAGGAGGTAACCATGAAAACCTATGTTCTATATACTAGAAATGTGTTATTATGAATGTAATCCAGGCATTTTGCAATTACTATATTGGCACTGCCATGTGACCCACCAGCGTCACTTTATTTAAAACCCCACACTTTCACATCACATTTTTCAGCTGTTAGTAGGGAAGTGTGCGATCGCCAAGGTTACTGCATTGAGCTAGCTGTGATGTCACTGATTCAAATTTTTTACAGAATAGTTACTATGAGAAAAAATATGTATTTTAGTTTCTGTCAAAACTTTTTTAATGAGAGATGTTTAGAGTAGTTACAGCGATGTTACCTTTCTGCAGTTTGTTGGTTGTTTTCCCTGGTGCAGCTTTAAGTGTGCTTACTTGCTTCACCTTCACTGGCCCGTCTACTTCAAAACCACCCCTAATATTTGGCAGCAGGCACAGTTCTGACAAAATAGATGAGAGTACTTTCATACGGCTTGTCTGACCCTCCAGAATTGCCATTACTAGAATGTTTAGGTATATTTTTATATAAACGTCCGCATAATAAAAAATTTTGGTTGTGTTGATGTTTAATGTAAAGAGTGTGAAATAAAAAAAAAGTGTGAAAAATCTAAATGCATACTACAGATGCGAAAACAAAAACACATGTAGTCGTATTTATATGTTAAACTGAAACAATTTTGGACAAAAGTTTCAGACTTAAGTCTGAAATTTTCTCCTCTAAAGAAACCAAAAATATTTACCGTACTGCCCAGTTTGAGCAACTTCTAGTTCAATCACACTGTAAGCAATGGTGGTTTTTGTGGGGATGTTGATAGACACATTAGTGTCATACTCGATAAGAGGCTTCCCTTTATCGTTGACTGACACCTGCGGATACACAAAAGACAAATCGGACAGTTTGTATAAGGAGGAGAGGAGACAGGAGGGCAGGACCGGACACGTCCCCCTGGAATGTTGTTACTAGATGGTGATCCACCCAAGACTGTCATCAGAAAAGAAGAATGTACGATCACAAAAGCCTCACCTTTATTGTCTTATTGAACCCAAACATTCCAGTGCAGGTACCACCCTCCTGAAGTTCCTCGGTGACGGTGCAGGGCTGAGTGGTGACGATTCTCTCCTTCACGAGCGACAGCACCTCCCTCTGGGACTCCCGTGTCTGCTTGATCAGAGAGTGCTCCAGGTCCAGAACTCTACAACCATAGCAGACATTCAAGTGTGACACATGGATTCACTGTCAAACATGCGTTCAACTACACGTGGAAGGTGTGTCTCAGGTCTTCATTGTCTAGAACTTTTCACCTACATCAATACACCTGGATCAACTTAAAAAAAAGAAATGGTTAGAGATATATCTATCTTGAAATTTCATCTGTTGGTGCCGTCAAGATGATCTGGACAAATAAAAAAAAAAATTTTTGTCACATGACAAAACATTCAAAGTGCATGAAGGCTAATTTTATTGAAGGAGTTTTAAATATATGATCAAAAACAAATTACGACATAGAAGTAAAAAAAAAAATCAAAAATCACAGAAATAAAACCTCGTGAATTTGATATGTATACTTTTTACCTCACATAATGTTTTCTCACAGATTTCATCTTGCAATGTTTTTTTGGGGATTGACTGGGAATAACTGTAAGAATATTCCAGAATTGCAAGCTGACTGATTAAATCAAACTTGAAAAAAACGGAAGGAAAAAACTGAAATATAAAATGAATTTCAAGCAGCACGCCTTGTACTTTCATTTCCTTATTTTCATTTACCAGTGTTTTTATCTGTCACTACAGACGAGATTCACTTCTATTAAACCACATTTAATATCACAACAAGTTCTTATCTGACCAAGCTTGTAAGACAGCGGCTCTCAACACACTCGTGTCCGTCCCTCACCTAGATTTGGAATCCCGTAAGAGCTTCTGGATATCCACCTCCTGTTTCTTTAGGTTTCCAAACGATGACTGAAGTTTGCTAGAGCCGGAAGCTCCTATATTAATGGTCCCCGGCCCAAGTTCTGCTGCAGCACTTCCACTTTTGTTGTCCACAACTTTGCCACTATAGGTCAAAAAGTCTGTTTCAGACACAGCTGTGAACAAAAATAATAATGTGCATGAGCTCTCCCAAACTCGTAACACCATGTTAAACACAAAACTTCCTGGTTTTAAATTACACACGCAAACAATTTTCACAAAAAGAAATTTGATACTAGAGTCCCTTGAGAAAAAGAAACATACACTTGTAGTACTGTATATGCCAAATCATAAAAGTATATTTGCTTAAAAAAAACGCTTTGTGCAGATATTATAAAATAAATGGACACTTAAGTGTACTTGAAGAGTACATGTTCCTTAACATACTTTAGTAAACTTTTAAGGTGCATTTTGTAGTAACGTCAAAATTAAAAGATTTACATTTTAATTAAATAATCGTAATATCCTTTGTTGTGCTGTTTTATGTGTTGACTACCATACTAAATAAGTACTTGATTATAAGGTTACACTTATTATAGTGCAATTATACATTTATTTTAAGTACTAAATAAAATAAATAAATAAGATTTATAAACTACATGTACTTACTATATGGTTAGTTAGGATTAGGGTTTTACTTAAGGTTACTTAAATGCAATTATGCATCATTTTTGTACATATAGTAGAAAGTATGTGAACCAAGGAGCTTAAAATAAAGTGTGAAAAACATATAAAGATGCACTTAATCCTGCTTTAAGTGGGCCACACAAACACCCTAAAGTTGAGTAAACTGCATTTCATATATTTAAACATACCTGTAAGTATATTAATTGCCATTAACATCCAAAAATGCAACATTTAGTTCACACTTAAGGACTACTATATATATATATATATATATATATATATATACATTTAATTAATATTTCATTATGTGTATTCGCAATTTAAAAGTAATAAATTAATGATAAATCCAAACTGTCACACAGAAGGACAGAAAAGTCGCTCTGTACCTGGATTTATGGGATCTCCAACAAGAACATCATTTAGTTTGAAATCTGATATTTGGTACTTGGGGTTTTGCCAAAACCAGTAGCGGTTTCTCTTGATGACCAGAGCCAGAGGAGCAAGACCATCCGAGTCATTCAGACGGGACACTGGGATCAGGGAACCATCGGTGTCGATCTCAGAGACCAGATTCTTAGTGGCTTTCGCAAACATATTTTATCCTGCCACAGGCATAAAAAACACAAAACTGTCATAAGTGTATTTCATTTCAAAGAAATGCAATCCTACATCCTAAAACTTTCATAAAGTATCATACTGTAAAAGTATCATAATCTCAAGGGATTCTTTGAAATACCTTGGAATATTATTTCACTTTCACATATTAATGACTTTATTTTACAGTGTCATTGTTTCACGATACTTAATACAGTAATAGCAGTAAATTATAGCCTACACGATGACAG
Source organism: Enteromius unitaeniatus (assembly GCA_032359435.1). Classification (NCBI taxonomy): domain Eukaryota; kingdom Metazoa; phylum Chordata; class Actinopteri; order Cypriniformes; family Cyprinidae; genus Enteromius; species Enteromius unitaeniatus. Next base: position 8,934,745 of record JAUMHI010000058.1, on the reverse strand, counting down.
GAAATTCATCAATAGTACAGGTTTATTAATATTACTCAATATTTAAGTGTATAAACAAATTAATAATATATAATCGTTCTGTGCCATAGTATTACACCCAAATGGCATCTCTATAACACACGTCTTTTGTAAGGGCATGCATTTAAATACTGTGATGTACAACAAGCATATTGACTGCGATATAATTATTTGACTCAGTGTATTGTACTGCAGCTACAATATTATGATGAATATTTCCGTAGTTATTATTATCTAACTCATACCTATACATAATTTAGTGTTACACTGACACTTGTTGACACCGAATAATCCTTGTGTCTCGTGGTGCCAAAGGGTAACGTTTCAATGTAGCGTCAGAAACACTTCGGCTACTGAAATCCTTTCTCCTCTTCATAACGTAACAAGTTTAACAGGAGCAGACTGACTTAATGCGAAAGTAGCCAGCTTTGCAGGCAATAGAAAACGTATAAATGAATATCTCGCTCTTACCGTCTCTTGCTCTCGTCTCTTCTGTTTGAAGACATCTACCGCCACAACAACTGAAACAAAAGTACAGAGAAAGTAGCACTTAGCCCCGCCCCCACAAATTCCATTGGCTCACTCCTAGACGACGAATTTTCATTTGCTGCACAGGTTGTCAATCAACGCATCTGCCTTATCTTTTGAGAGAGGTTGTTGTTTAAGTAGTTTACAAGTGGCAACTGAGAGAATTAAATGTTACACTTAAGTTGCAATAATTTTATTTAATTGGGTCACAGACAGTCTTTACCATCTTACTGTTTTATCTAACGTAGGTCTATCTTGTCCTATACCTCTTTCTGGAAATCAAATCCCATGAAACCGTTTCTTTATTTTTATGTAAAAGAGAGCAAGGCTTTGAGTATCTTGTGTGACTCGCTGCAGGGAGGTACAGTCTGAGGGAAAGAGATAATGTCAGTCTGGTTATGTCAGTGTGTAAGCACGTTTGAGACACAAACATTCTGCAAGTCATAATAATGAGATACTTTCTCATAATTACGACAGTATCTCGTTATATAAAGAAACTTTCTCGTAATGATAAGAAGAACATTTATCTTTAATAATGACTTAAAGGCTGTCTCATAGTTACGACAACCTAAGTCATTATTAAAGATAAATAAGATAAAAAGATTTTCTTCTAAAAATGACTTAGTTGCTCGTAATAATGAGAAACTTTCTAGTAATGATGAGATCTTTCCCCACTGCATTCAAACAGGCTCGGGCAACCCTACCAATCTCCTACCAATCTCCTACCACTGCTATGCTGATGACACACAGCTCTATCTTTCATTTCAACCAGACGATCCAACGGTAGCTGCATGGATCTCCAGCTGCTTGGCGGACATCTCGGAGTGGATGAAAGATCATCATCTACAGCTCAACCTGGCAAAGTCTGAGCTCCTCATTTTCCCTGCAACTCTACAGCATGACTTCACCATCCATTTAGATTCATTAACTATTACCCCATCAAGTTCAGCCAGAAATCTTGGTGTTATCTTTGATGACTGCCTCTCCTTCAAAGACCATATTGCGAAAACGGCCCGATCTTGCAGGTTTGCCCTACACAACATTAGAAAGATCAGGCCCTTTCTTACAGAGCAGGCAACACAACTTCTTATCCAGGCCCTGGTCATCTCCAGGCTGGACTACTGCAATGCTCTTTTAGCCGGCCTTCCCTCATGCACTATCAAACCTTTACAAATGATCCAGAACGCAGCAGCACGTCTGGTCTTCAACGAGCCCAAAAGGGCCCATGTCACACCTCTCTTCATCTCCCTGCACTGGCTCCCAATTGAAGCTCACATTAAATTCAAGGCACTGACGCTTGCATATGGAACAATCACCGGCTCGGCTCCCACTTACCCCAACTCACTGCTACCAATCTACACTCCCTCCAGAACTCTGAGATGTGCCAGTGAGCGACGCCTCACTGTACCATCACAAAGAGGCACAAAATCTCTTTCCAGAACATTCTCTTACACCGTTCCTGGCTGGTGGAATGATCTTCCCATTGCTATCCGAAATGCCAACTCCCTTACAACCTTCAAACGACTTCTGAAAACCCATCTCTTTCAACACTATTTGACAACATAAAAAAAAAAAAAAAATTAACCCTACTCTTTCTTTTGAAGATTGCCTGTTGTACGGTATTATGAGCACTTCCTAAGTTGTTTTTGCCTCTGTATGACTAATTTGCTTGTTGTTTTCCCCACCTGTAAGTCGCTTTGGATAAAAGCGTCTGCTAAATTAATAAATGTAAATGTAGAACATTTCATGTAATAATGACTTAGTTGCTTGTAATAATGAACTTTCGCGTAATGATGAGGACATTTCTCGTAATTATGACTTAGTTGCTCGTAAAAATTAGAATATTTCTGATAATACTGAGAAACATTCTCGTAATAATGAAAAAGTTTCTCGTAATAATGAAAAAGTTTCTCGTAATAATGAACTTTCTCGAAATGATAACTTAACCCACGCATGTGCAATGCATTACAGCAATCATAGCGACATCGGCTGGTCAAAGCCATGCATCTGTTATTAAATAACGATTTCAGATAAAATACTTGCATGTAGTTTTGTTAATTTGTATTTACCAAGTTACTCTGTCAGACAGTTGGCTTCAAACATTCCAGACTAATATTTCAAGTCTGCTTTAAATCAAAATTGACTATATTTATTTTGTTAGCTTACATTGTTATTTTTGTGGTGAATAATTAATCCTTGCAAATCAATACACAATCAGATAATAATGATAATAATAACTTCCCTTCGTAATCTTTGATTCACAAAGTTTGTAACCCAGCTGTTTTAGGTCCCCATTGACTTCTATAATATTTGTTTTTCCTACTATGAAAGTCAATGGTGGCCAAAACATCCTGGTTACAAACTTTTTTCATAATATCTGCCACTTGTGTTTGGCAGAACAAAGAAATTCATACATGTTTGGAACCACTCCAGGGCAAATAAATGACAGAATTTTGGTGACCTTTAAGGCTACAGTCAGTAAGTTTGTATGGTGGCTGATAGAGCTCAAAGCACTGCAAACTTAAGAAAACACACGCAAACAGAAGAAAACGCATGAAAACTGCAAATCCTCACCACGCAACCAAACACAGAGAGGCACTGCAAACACACGAACGCTGCAAATAGCACGGACCACAACGATTTTTTGATATTACGATTAAGGTGTTTACATGTCTGAATATTTCGATTAAAATCGGCGTAGGCCACCTATGTTAATACAATTATGCTTGCTGCCATTATGAGCATAATTGTATTATAATCGAAGTATTGCATGAGTAAAGTTTACTCGCAATATTGCCAAAATCTCATAATAATCGCATTAAGAGAGTCCATGTAAACGCACTCAATGTCCTCTAATAAGGCCAACACTGCCATTGCCATAGACTAAGGGTTGTATACATTTGCAAATGCTTTTATATGTTCTAAGTCACATAATTGGTATAAAAACATTGTGTCAATTAACACATTTTATAAATTAATAGCAATGTTTTTCACATGTTTTGGTGCGATACTTTGTAGTGTGCAGTTTAACATAATTGCCTCTAGGAGTTGTCAACAGAAATAAAACAATCACACAAGAAATACATGTACGCCAGACATGAAGTTGGCGCAGACCAACGCACATTCTCACGTTCATTTCATCGTTAGTAAATCCAAACGAGAGCGTGAAGTCTGGAGTATGCAAAGTTTTTGCCTGGGGTTTTAATATTAATTAATATTATGCTAATAAAAGGATCATTTCAGAAGAATAGTGAGAGAACTTAATTATATCTACACTCTCTGCATCATATCTGAATTGAAAGGGAAGGAAGAAAACATTTAAAACTCCAATGAAAGCCAAACATTTTGTGGTATCAGTATGGACAGTATGTCGGTTGTATATCACTCGTTCTAAAGCATTGTATGATTTTTATCAAATATTCTGGCAAAACAAAAAAATTAGATGCATACTGTGGATATTAGATGTTCAAAGAATTCATTTAGTCAGACATAAACATTTAAAATGGTCTCATTTATCAGAAAAATAAAACACTACAAACTAAATTACAAATTATTTGTCATTTTAAGTTGATAGAAAGACATTTATGTAAGATCTATGATTGATGATATGCAACATGAAGGCAAGGCTATGACATTGTGGTTTGGAGCAGTTCCGTGATAACCAGTTGGAAGTGAAACTGGAATTGGAGAGAAATCTAAGACGTTATTGTGTAACTGGCATGTAAGGTCATTTTTGAAGAATCGTCAGAGCTACAATACACCTCCCACTGCAGAGAGAAAAACAAACCACAGAAAATGAGAGAATGTACAGTGGGGGTTTTTGATAAGACTAGAATCTAATATCTACAATAAAATGCTGAATTCTTTGTCAAACAAATGCACATTTTACAATAAAACATTTTGTGATAGGATGCAGTAAATTTCACTGCTATCGACAACAAAACAAGTTGTAAGTTATGTTTTTGAATGATCATTTTACTAAAATAAAAATTCATTCAAACTAGAAGAAAGCTTTGTTCTTAATTACAGTACATAACACTCTTTTGTTAAATGATCCTTTGTAAAGCTTCTAAAGTTGTTGCCACTTACGAAAATTACGGTTAAATTACTACAAAAAAAAAGAAGAAAGAAAATTGTGGATCTGTTGTGTAAACGTAATGTATTACTGTGGTGACTCACTGATGCAGCATCCCTGTCTCTAGCCGTGTTGTCCTGGCCCTAAATTAATTATTACACATAATATAATCATTTATCATTCAAAGAAGTGTTGTTAATGATGCACAAATATGTATAACTGTATAAATGTGTGAGAGAGAATCTTACTTGGAGTTAAGTTAACAAATGTTGGAAGGTTAGCCCTTGACCTTATAATGTTTGTGATCCATTGCTGATGTTGTGAGACTCGGGTGTACACACCAGGAGTATTGGGTCGACCACAGCCTATACCCCAGCTGACGATACCATGCTGAACCCAGATTGAATTATACAGACTCATCAGTGGACCTCCAGAGTCTCCCTGCAGACAGCAAGAGATTGTGATTATTTTACTGTAGTTACCTGTTTTGCAAAATCAAGTATAAGATGTACAGAGATACAGTAAATATTGAAAGGCAGGTCTGTATGCAGTAATGACTAGAGTCTTGTTGTTTTACCGCATTTGCATCTACACCGCCACAAGACAAGCCAGCACAAATCATATTGTTGGTCACACGTGTCCTTAGATTGTTACGGCACGCAGTAAGGCCCACCACAGGAACTGCAGCCTGCTGCAGAATCCCAGGATAAGGTAGGTTATCTGGACACACACACACACACAATACACATTACCATGATGCATTTATTCCATTTGTCAGATTTAGTTACTGACAGGAACTTTGTACCTCCATTTAAAGTTCTCCCCCAGCCTATTACAACACTAGCGGTGCCATGAGTGAAATCACTGCCAGTGGCCATCAGACTCACTGGACCAATATGAGCATTATATGTGACCTTAGAAGACAAGCGCAACAGAGCGATGTCACCGTCATGAGTATTTCTATTGTAGCGGTTGTTAATGTAGAGTCCCCTTACAAATCTCAGGATTTCATTGCTATTTTGTTCACGCTGTGTTAACCTTCCCAAGTACACACGTATGTTGTTGGTAGTTGTGAATCTATTAAACAAAAAAAGTGCAAGATTAATCATAGAAGGCAAGTGTTAGGTGCTTTCACATTTGGTTTGACTGCCTGGGCTGAGCTCCCTCTCGTATGGCAGCGTCCGAAAGGCATTAAGGCACATCCAAATACAAATTCTAACTGATCTTATGATGTCATTGTTTGATGGCCTCATTCTGTAATCACACAATTGTGTCACAACATCAAATCTCAGCTAAAAAAAACAAACAACATATATTAAATTTTTTGTAATATATTTTATATTTAGATTTGTTTGTAAAATAATATTATTTTATTTATTTGTGAATTTTATTTATATCGTGAAACATATTTATATATGTAAGCTTTTATATTTTTATATTTCTATATCATTCATTTTTGTTAAATCGCTTTACATTTATTTGTAGGCCATAATCTATGTATTTGGAATAATGCCACAATTCCTCTCCCACACAAACTGCCCAGAGTATGTTTCTAATCGGACTGAGACCACCTTGTTCAGAGCGAATGCGATTATCGTGTTCACATATACCAAGACAAACATTGCCAGGGGAGAAATGCACCAGGTTCAGAAACAGCTCAGGTGTGAAAGCACCCTTTAAGTCTATATGTACTGTATGTATTGATCAGGCTCTAACCCAGTGAAACAATGAGCTGCCGACAGCACCCATTCCCTGCTGATGAGGGAACCTCTGCAGAAATGGCAGGTGGGGTCATGGAGACTGACTATCCACGGCCACGCATCCGCTTGGGCATTAGCACCTCCCCCAACACGAGGACGCATTGGGCCACATGCACCAACTGTGAGAAAGAGAGAGACTGCTCAGAGACAGTCATAATGCAAAGACTCCAGATGAAAAAAGTGTTTTTATTAGAAAAAAACAATAGAAACCATCACAGAAATTTAATATGGTTTAAATTAAAATATTATTAAGAACCATTATCTTTTTCCAGTAACACCATAACAAAATTACTTTTTGTAGTGTTTTCTGGACATATTTCCAATAGGATTTAGCTCTCTCACCAATAGAATATCCATCATATACCAGTAGACACCATTATATTTTCATTAAAACCAATACAATTCCCGTTATAGCTATTAAATAATATATAGCACAGTCCTTGAAAGTAAGGGCTTACCTTGGATGCATATGAGGAGCACCACAGTCATGCAGGTCTTCCACATCTTCACACAGACTCTCTCTTCACAAGTTGGATGGATGACTAGCTCTTACAATTCCTTTAAATAACGTCCCACATCTCCAGTATCCCTTATCACTCAACTAGTCAAATTCACCACTATGGCAAACAGACATATCACTTTTCTGTTAAAGTTTATCTCTAAAGTTTTGCATGCCAACAAAGCTAGAGACAGAATAAGCATTTATATACATATGTACAAAAGCTTTTTTTTTTTTTCAGAAACATCAAAAATATTACCATTTCTCATTTTGATTATACAATCCTCCATCCTTGTGTGTAGTTTTGTAAGCCTATGAGGTTTCAATTTTAAATCAACAAGGCCACAATGACAAGAACCACATTAGATCAAATCAGTATTTGATTAGATATTAGATATCAGTATTTCATTAGATCAACACTGAAGTTTACAGAAAGATTGGAGTTAAGAGGAGTCTCTGTGGTGCATAATGCCCTCAGACAAACAGACTGGTGGAGGGAGAGGTTCAGTGGTACTAAACAGAGGTGAAAATGTATCCACCAAAGCACAAATACATGACTAGTGTGTTTTTTTGGACATAACATAGCTACAGAAGAACTTTTCTTGCACAGCTTTGTGCGTTTGTGTTTATATATTTATTAATTATAAAAGGCAAAAAGGGAACTACAAAGTCTTTAGGTGGAAAACATGGTGTGAATAAAGAATGTCCGCAGTGGATAACAAAAATTTTGGTCCCTTATTGGTGATTACTGGATATTGGCAGTAAGTCCTTCTGTGTATTGGTAAGCTTTGTGGATAACTTTAATATTATTAATAACAGTGAAAGTGAATGTAAGGTTAAAATTCTACAAATTCTGAGAGAAGGATCTTCATACTGGACCCCCTGGGAAATAATTCTACCAAACTAAAACAATGTTTGGAATCAACAACTGAATTCATAAACCTAAAGTGTGTCTTTAAATAACACAACAACGTTGGCTTCTGCCACTGCTATCAAGAATCAAGCTTAAAGTCTTGGGTTTTTGATGCCTGAAGAATAAACTTTATTTCAAAGAGAATGCAGCTGAGAAATTTTTGGCAGAGAAAAATCTTTAGAGTCTTTCAGCTGTCTCTCTTATACAGTTTTTAAGAGTGTTCTATACATCTACTTCTCATGTTCTGCATGGACAAAGTTTTAAAAAACTACCTGTGAAAGTGCACTGAACTTTAAACCTTAAGCTCATTTACAACCATTTCTATCTCCAAAGGTGCCAAAAAATGCGTAAGGCAAGAGAATCTGTTATACCTTTTATTTTAGTGTTAGTGTACAGCAAAATAATAATCTTCCTATTAATAATTTCTTAAAACATTCCCAGTTTAGCCAGGCATGCTCCACAAGCTCCAAATTTCAGATCAAACCAATTCCAAAATAAAATCCTTTGTCTCTTCCTTCTCTGTGCATTTTCTCTTTTCTATTTGTTGGACCACATCTGCTCCCAAGTGTTTGATCATCTTGTTAACTGTTCTAATAATCATATAATCTTTACGAGTTGTTGCAATGGTCTTTCCCTCGTTGGCAAGGAAGGGTCATTACTAGCACGCTCTTAATCCCTCGCTTCATGCTGTGTGGGGTGGTTGAAGTGTTTGGTTATTATTGGTGGAGCAAACCATTCCTTGGCCCTCATACAACTGTTGTCAATAGTTGTAAATGTAAACCTTTAGAATTTTTGTTAGTGATATCAAGCATGCTCATTTGATCATCTGGCGAGTCGTCCTTCTTGTTTTGACCTGTGGGAATTTCAAGCGGGTTTCCATTGCTGTCATACCCACTTACTGCTAATACCCATTTTCTATTATATAGAATTTGGTTTTATTTAATTATTGTTTTTTTTTGTTTGTTTATTTTAAATGTATTCTTAGAATTTGCTAATTCAGTTACTGTACCTCTTTGTTTTATAAGTACTTACATCGCTTGATAATTTATAACTTAATAACACTAAACTAAATTATTATTACTAGGCATTATTATTATATTTTGTATTGTTTCATGTAATAAAACACTTTGTGGTCTGAAAACTGTGTTTGTATGTGTATGTAGTACACAATAGAATATTAATGAATTTATGAAAGGATGAATAACTGGGACAAACTAACTTGTACAGTTTTTTTTAATAAATCTGCCTTGATGAACACATGCAGCCTTATTCATACATACAAAACAAAAAAAACGTAGTTCTACACCTATAAGTCCATAGCTAAGGCTCATGTATATATAATAAAAAGAAAAGGACATTTTTGTGGAATTGTGAAATCTGCAGTTGCATTTTTGAATTTTCTGGTTTCCACGACATTACTGTCCAGTAAATCCCACAGACCTATACATCAAATAATACAAATAAATGTTAACAAACAATTGAATGTATTTCTCTGCAATAGACACACACACTAAATATACCAAAGAGTACCTGAGTGGATTGCATCATTGCCTGTGGCTCCTGATGTCTCTGATTGCAATGATGTGGATGGTGTGTTTTCGGCTGCTCGTATCATTGCAGCACATTCTGCTGTGAGGCGTCTCACAACAGTCTGTGCATTTGACTGGCTGCAGAACCCTATAGTTTTAAAGCGTGGATCAAGCAGAGTAGCCAGAGTCATGACGCTCAGAGTCTCATATGTAGACATTCTTTCAGACATAAGTCTCTGGAGGTTGTTGCACAATTGCAAAGCTGTGTCATCATGAACCTGTGAGGAATCACCTTTGACCCTGACACTCTCTTCTCCTCTGACAATTCAGTGGAAGCCTCATTGAAGTGACACATCACACCAAGACATTCATTTCCTGGCTGGTACTCTTCTGAAGTCAAAGGTGTAAGATTGGTCTTTAAAGATGATATAGCAGCACCTACTGGCTCCTTCTGAGCAAAGAGACTCTCTAGCATGGCATATGTGCTGTTCCATCGTGTATCTAGCTCCTGAATCAGTTTATGATTTGGTTTGCCCATCTGATTTTGTAACAACAATAATTTTTCTCTTGCTATTGTGCTTGACTTAAAATGAGCCACAATCTTTCATGCCTTGACTCGTATATCCTCCAGTCCAGGTGTTTGTTCTATTGCCTTCTTCACAACCAGATTTAGAGCATGTGCTATGCAGTTTGTGTGGCGCAGTTTTAGTCTGCTGGCACATGCAATCATGTTGGCAGCAGCATCGGTTACCAGACACCTAACTTTGTTTTGAATGGCCCACTGCTCCATTAAAGCTGACTTCACTTCAGCTAAATGTTCAGCAGTGTGACTTTTGGAAAATTTTCCAACCCCTAATGAAACTGTGGACATCTGATCATTTTCATTTATAAAATAACATGTGACTGCCAGATCCATATGCATCCATATGAAGAGATGTCCACATATCGGATGTGAGGCTTACAGCTCTTGCCTTTTTCACATCATCTTTTGCTTTCTCTTTGGTGTCCTTGTATTTTTCCTCCACCATTTTTTTTAATGTCTGGCAGGATGGAAGAGTGTAGGTTGGATCCAACATACCTACAAACTCCTTAAAGCCAGCATCTTCAACTTTTGAAAATGGCTGGTAGTATTTAAAATTTAAAATATAACTTAAGCAATACATAACAATGCACTATTTAGGGTATCTATATGTAAAGACAGCAATTGACAAACACAAAATGACTGATCAGAAGTGTTATACCATGGTTGCTAGTAGCTGGCCCACTTCCAGGAGATGTGTTCCAGGAGATGTGAGGTCACATGTATTAATATTAGTATTAACATATTGTATGTATTAATATTAGTATTAACATACATATATTTTCATAAACAGGCATAAAATACACTTGTAAATATTTATTCATATTATAATTCATTCTTATAAATATTTGTTAATTTAAAATACCATTCTTAATAATAATGAATATTATTCATATTATTATTATTATCTTACTTTATTTGTTGATACAACTTGAAAATGCTGCCAGACTTCTGAACAGCCTCTTTTCTTAGCTGGTTCCATGCTGAAGATTCGATTAAACTCAGTCTCAGTTCAATACTGTTAACAGAGGTGCATGACACTCGAAACCTGCGAAAGGATTTCGTGCTATTTTTGAATCAGATTACGAAGCAATCACGTGGTTGTAAAGGAAAATGAAGCATCGGATGTCACTGATCACGTGTTTTTGGCGAAACGAATCAAGCTCCGGTACACTGCTTCCCTGTCAGAGGCTTCGTTTTTTTGATACAAGCTTCGAAAGCCTCGGCGCAGAACGTCACATCACTACTATTCTCTGTTGCTCTGATTGCCGTTGAACCACAGTCCAAATCAACAGTCAAAATAACCACCCTGCCGCAGTCTGAAGCCACTGTCAAGATGGCCACCCAGACTCAGTCCAAGCCAACAGACAAGATGGTCGCTCAACCTCAGACTAACTCTACAGTCAAGATGGCTACCCAGCCTCAGTCCAAGTCAGCAGACAAGATGTCCACCCTACCACAGTCTACCTCAGCAGTCAAGAGGGTCTTTCTCTCCCAGCCCGAGTCAGCACCCAAGATGGTTGCCATGCCTCAACCAGAGTCAACACTCAAGATGGCTGCCGACCCAGAGTCACAGCCCAAGATGCTCACCAGCCCCAAGTCTTCAGCCACCATGGATGTCATGCTCATGCACCCTGGCATCAAAGGTGTTGCGGATAAGGACACTTTCCTAGGCACACTGGGTTGATCGCCAGCTTGGCGATGAGGTCATGCAAAACAATCGGCCTTCTCAGGTTCCCCGTGCAGAGCCTCTGTTGCGTCTTTCCTAATTTATGTATTTGTTTTGGGGAGTCTTTTGTATGTTTCTTTGCAGGATTAAGCTGGGGGTTTTTGCATGTCCTCTGAGTCAGATCGAAGAGTTTTTGGAAACAAAAATATTTCTAGTTTTAAATTGATAACCTAAAACCAAAACAGCCGTATGCTTGTCCCAAGAGTGCATCTAGGCTGTCTTTTGACTTGATGTCTTGCCTCGAACATGTACTTGCGGATATATCAGATTTATGGAGCTTCAAAATCATGGCCACCATCCACCAGCTTCCATTCCAAGCTTGGAAAAGTTAGGATATATTTTTTAAAAAGTCAGACTGTTCCGTCTTTTACATTTTTTTTTAATTCATCATTTTAAACAAAATCTGATTCCTGCTACATACGTTTTTTTATACATCAACCTAACTGGGGTATCTGACCTGGAATATGCAAACTTCAATCATTCACAAAATAAAAGTTAATTTTAACTTGGAAGATATTTTAACAGTCATATGATATAGTAAAATGTATTGATCAGATATTGTATGCATTGATATTGATCAGGAATATCATCCTATCTAGAAAATGTTTTTCCATATTTAATATCAAACATACAGTACAGTTCTGTTGTGCAGCATCTTATAAATGCAATATTTTGTTGTAAATGATATATTATATTTACACTTGATTACATTTTAATAGATTAAAGTTAAATTAAACAACGTTTTATGATAAATTTGTATTGAATAATTACAAATTTGGCTTAAATATTTAATAAAACAGATTTAAAAAAATCTGAATGTAGAGGGAAATAAAATACATTGCAAGGAACTGTGAATGACAATGTTCTTGAGAGTGATTGTGTCAAAGACTTTGATTTTGTGCCCCTGGTCTGTGGAACTACAAGCTAGGCATGGTGAAATGAAGTCTTGTTAAGCTATGACGCTTTCCTCTAACTCAGGAATGTGCAACTGGCGGCCTGCTTGTTGAATGGCCTGCTGGATCATATTAGACTCTGACGATCAATTTTAAAAGATTTAAAGTCACGTAAAGACTGACCCAACAATGAATGTCTTGGAAAAAGTATGTCTTTGTCTTCATTATCTAGTGTGACCTCTTAAACAGCAGCAATAATGTCAAAATCATTTCTACTCTCTGTGGATCAGTCCTGCATAATGGTTTGGAAGAATTTTGGACTTTGGCCTCACAAACTGCTCTCTTTAGATCCGTTCACAATATTTCTATAAGCTCAGGACCTTGACATGATCATTCCAAAACATTTGATTTCTTCTGCTTTAACCATTTTGACCACTGGTCAACCTACTTTTGCGTTTGGGGTCATTACAAGACTGTGGGGCTTCAGTAGAAAGACTGACATAATGACATTTTCACATGGAATTAAAATATTAAACTATGGGTTTCCTAAAAGCATTATTAAAGAGGTCATATGCAATTTTAAGTTTTCCTTTCTCCTTGGAGTGTTACAAGCTGCTCGTGCATAGATAAGATCCCTAAAGTTGTAAAGACTAAAGTCTCAAAACCAAAGAGATAGTCTTTATAAAAGTTATGACTTGTACTCTTCCCTAAAATGTCTTGTTTAAACATGCCCCCACTTCTCTATGTCACAGAGTGGGTTTATTTTTAAACACAACCCAAATGTTTAGAAAGAAGAAGATGGAGCTATTATTCTCGCTGTAGTGTTGTTGCCAGCGCCATGTTCAGGAGACGCTGTGTGCCGTTGTGAAACTACTTTGTTTGACACAACAACAAATCAGTGGTTAAGTTGTATTTACAACACTTTTCCAGAACAGTTGAACCCAAATATTAGAGTGTGTTCAGCGAATTTGCAGCTGATTGATTCCTGAACCTGCAGAGCAGTCTATGCTGGCTGTGCACAGAGACTATAAAGTTAAGTAATTCTACCTCAGCAAGGACAGTCTGGCGCTTCTGACTCACAACCTTTAACTAAGTTATTAGTTACTACTCAAATGCGAGTTTTGAGCATTAAAGGGCAATGTTAGTGCTTGACATTAGTCGTTTCTCCAATCACGAATGCAGACACGGTGTAACGTTTATGAAGCATGATGCTAAGTAACGTGTAAAAAGACAGCATAAGTTATTATAATAAGTTATTAGGCCCCATTGGCTGCAGCAAATGCCACATTTGTAATGAGTTTTATTGTTTTTGTATCATAGCACCAGGACACGGCATCACGTTATGGTTAAGGGCATACCATTTTTGTCAAAAGCTTGCAGTATTCGGCCAATCACAATGCACTGGATAGCTGGCCAATCAGAGCACACCTTGCTTTTTTTAGAATGATGAACTTTGTACAAATCAACCCGTTTCAGGAGGCGGGGCTTAGAGGAGAAACAAAAATGTACAGTATGTGGGAATAATGGGTTTTTTAAACCTAAAAGTGCTGTTGATAAACGAATTTCAGGAGGTGTGCGTACGCATTATCAGCCATGGGTGGAACCACATTTCCTAATCAATCTATTTCTGTCCCGTCCAATCAAATCCATAAGCCTTCCCCTTAAATAAGCTTGCTTCCTTCCCTTCCACATCTCGTTACGCATCCCTCCTCCACCCCTTCTCTGCCTCATTCTATGTCTTCCTACCGGGGGAAAGTGGAGTTCCCTCTGCCCTCTGGACAGCATGCCAAATACACCTAAATTGTCATCATAAGGAAGAGCGAACTCGTGAAATAATGTTCTTTTCAGCAATATCAAATGGCCCCTTTAACCTCACTTTTGAGAATTGCAGGCCATATTAAGAAATCGAAAAAAAAAATTACAAATGCAAATTACAGCTGAGTAAAATTGAGTGAAATTCCTATTTTTCTTTTTTAAAAACTCAAAAAAGTAGTGTTTTGAAGAGTTAGTCCATAAAACATTCTCCCAAAAGTCCTATACATAGGCAGCAATTTCTAAACCCTCTTTTTTAAGAAACCTTGTGAACTTCAAACAAGTGAAGCACATTTTAAACAAGTGATGTTTAACTGAAGCACGACAAATTGTCACCAACCAGTGTGAAAACCTGATTTTTATAGTGAAGACCCAGGTTCTTTTTATCCAATTAATTATCCATTAACCCTTTTTAAATGAACTTTTTCCCAGTCAATATATATTTACTACTGGGACCAAAAAGGTTTATGTATTATTAACTTGACTCTTCTCTTAATCTAGTTGTAGTATTAACCCCACTATTTGTTTTCAACACATCAAACGGCAATAGAGAATTTTTTTTAACTCTTTTTTGACTCATAAAAGTCAGTGTTATAATGCATGTCAGCAGGAAACACATTGTGTGTTTTCAAGGATTTTCCTCAACCATAATAAAATCTCATAAAAAAGAGTCTCTACAAATAACAGCTCAGGGATGATGTCTGCAAATAGATTTATAACAGTACATTTATAATTTCATCATTTGTTGTGACACAAAATCTCCAAATGAACTTAATCAAATGAAAATGTGAATGCACTGTCAAACTTCACAAACAAAACTAGGTCCCAAAAGAGTTTTTGTTTAAAGTGAGACTTTATTGAAGGACAGAGGAAACGCTGCAGCGATCAACACGCAAGTGCCCCGGTCCCTCAACATCATTTGTCGTAGTGCGTAGTGAAATGAGCACAGGATACAGGTCAAACCGTGTGGAAGAAGCTCTAAAACACTGCCAGGCTCACCAGTATGATGGTAATGTTCAATATTATTGAGCCATCCGTTAGTCTTGTGAATAAGTTAAGATGAATATAAATGTTACTGAGAACCTTAAACTATTTGTTCATTCAAGTGTCTCAGAGTAAAAGGCGGTTGTAAAATTACAATACTTTGCGACGATACATTGGATTTGATTAAACGTTCTAGGAAAGTATATGTGTATAATTTAATATAAGGCATTATATGTATTATATTCATAGTCTAATATACATCAAATTCCTCGACAGTTTGATTGTAAGAGGTAGACGACGCAGTTTTGTTCTGACAACATACTATACATCTTTTTTAAGGTCACCTGCAGTACTACATTTAGCCACAAGGGACCGCAATCCAACAGTTTTTCTCTTGGTTTCTTGTGCTACTTACAATGCACATGTACAAATAAAAACACATATGAACTGGGCCAGGATTGCATATTTCTCATACTTCCAAGGGATCCGTTTGCATAAATGAAACTACAACATAATGTAAGCAATATTAAGGCAACTGAACTGTTGGGACATTAAATAATAAATATTAAGGAATGATTTAAAACAATCAGCCACCAGTCTCTCACAGCTTTATCAGTCTCTACCTCACTTTAAAAGCTGTGTGTTGTCTCTTGAAGCTGTAATGTTGGCCAGAACAGGTAAGAGCAGGCAACAGTGAGCACAGATGTATATTGGCTGCCTCCGAGTTTACCAGAGGACCGGACAGTCAAGGTTACTGAATCCAGGATCTTTCTTTAACTCCCAGTAAGTGTTGTTGCTCACCCAGGTGTCATCTTTGGACTTCCTGTTGGGGATAAAGCAGAAAACTAACATCTAACCGGGTTTGGCTGTGTAATGTATCTTTCCTAAAAAGACAGTAAGTAGGGTAGTTTGTTCATACTGGAAGAATCGAGGTTGATGTGTCATGTGGTTATCCTCCAGGACTCTGCGTCTTTCTCGCTGCAGCTGTTCGATTCTCTGCTTCTGCACCTCTGCAGATTCAACGTTCCCTTCCTCTAATAACCTGCGGACACAAAAAGTCTCGTGAAATTTATCTGTCCTTGTGTAACATGACTGACGCATTGATGTCATCGTCTGGTGGCCCTGAAGGTCTGGAGGCTCATCAGCTGTGACACATTTATGTACGTACATATGTCAAAATTACTCTGAGCATAGTTTTACGATATCAAAGAACTGTCACTCTTCAGTATGTGAGTTTTAAAAGTAACAAAACTTATAATGGCGACAGCTAAGCTCATCAATATTAATTAATACTAAAAATTAAAACGTAAAAATAAGATTAAATCTAAATGTAAAAATTTAAAGCATTGTAAATATTAATAAATACTATTATAGAATATAAATAATATTAAAATTAGCTTGATCTACTCCACATTGGATATTCTGACTCTAGTTCACATTTTAAACCTAATTCAATACAGTTTTAATATTTTTTTTTTTATAATTTAATCGTCATATGTTTTCCCTTATTTTTAATCATTATTCATTTTAGTAAAGTTAGGTCAAAGACCAATTGGTATTATTTAAAAATGGCATTATATTTATATGCATTTAATCAGAATATATCATATTAAATTAAAAGTTCAATAGTTGCAGTTATGTTTTTATATAGGCCTAAGCTTTCATTGGCACTGCAGATGTACGTTTATTTACCTCTGGTCGAGCCGTAGTCTGGTGTCTGTGGGTGGAAGAAGTGGTTTGGTAAGAGGGTCGAGCTCATTGAGCTCCATAGCAAACTTAGTGAAACCGTAGTACTGCTCATAGTCAGGAGGCATGGGATCTGTACACATAAACACACACACAAATAAACGCTGATAATAAAAATACATTCTGAAATCATAAAGAACTACTAAACCCTAGCACCTGTATTGCAAGTGAAATACAACAGCCAGCGGGCACCAGAAAAATCTGAAAAGAGGGCAGACTGAGTGTGTGTGTGTGTGTGTTGGTTCCTACTCGTCCTCCAGATGCAGGTAGCAGAGGGTGGGCTGCCGCAGTACATCCCCTCATGCCATTTCCCAAACAGCTTGTGCACGACTTTCCCTTTGTGATCTGTGACAGCTCCCTCCACCTCGTTCATGCTGGAGTTCCAGTACTTGGCCTATAAAGCATACACAGACACGTTTGATCAGAGCACTTCCAAACAAAGAAGTGTGGACATATTTAAACCAGGCCACCTGGGTTAATTATACTGATACTAAACAAATGAGTGGAAATACAGAATTAATTCACCATCATTGTATCTCTAATGTGGCGTTATAATGAACCGTGACATTTTAACAGCAAGGTCAGATGGAGGAGCTCTCCAACAGATGTCATGCTTGAGTCACACAGTGAGCTTAATGAATCTCAGGGGGGATGAACCATGAAAAATGATCTGACTTTTGTAAAATCTCATTCTGTCCCATTTCTTGTTTTGATCTTGCCCTAATTGATCTTCTGTCTGATCTCTTTCTGTCTTTTCTTCACCCCTCGGTAAAGCCTGACCCGCTGTCCTTGAAGGCTGCTGAAAGACTTTGAAGACCTCAGTGTCTGAGTTCAATTATCTCAGCTGTGCCTCAAAAGATCCCTCATTAGATGCTAAAAAATGTGGCGGTCTCTGAAAGGTCAGGAAGAGTTGACTGACATGTTTTGTGTCACATGTGATCTACGCATTTGAAGGATGTCAGATCAGGCAGGTTTGAATCACAATAACAACTGGTCCAATAAATTTGTGTAAAGAAACCTTAAGAATATGGAAAAATGAAACATTTCAGAATGCTTTTCCTCAGAATGGACAAAACGGAGAGGTAGCTGACCTTGATGAAGGTGACTTTACACTGGCATTTCTCACTGTTGGAGTTTTTGATGGCGATTTCTCCGTAGTGCTCGATCCAGCGCTGCCCACTCAGAATGTTGTGAATACATGATGTCACTTTATTCCATTCATAGTGATCTCCAAAGCTGAAGGTGAGAGGAAAGTGTGAGTGTGTACTGTAAATAACATCTTATATTTTGAGGTTATTGAATGATAATCATGCTAGGTTATGTGATTAACAGAAGTGTTAGTTATCTTCTGTATCCCTATAAATAAAGCCATTTTTAAATAGTGGATTTTAAGTAAACATTATCTAAAATTAACTATTCAAGTAACTGCATACAGTTTTTGAATGTGTCATTTGCCATTTTTTATATTGTGTATATATATCTTTAGGATATTTATGAGAAGATTTGGGTCAGTAAAACTGTTTTTAAAAGAAATGTACTCTTTTATTCAGCAAAGATGCAATCAAAAACTGAAAAAAAAATCTTTCTTTTTTTTGACAAGGTGATCAGGACCTCCAACATGAACTAGCGGAGTCTAAGAGTATTTTGCTTTAGTGACCAGCTGAGTATATGTTTTCCTCTTTTAAGACTACTTCAAAAAAACAAGCCGCGATTAAATGTTGATTTGAGTGACCTTTTTTATTATGTGGGAAATTGCGAGAGCTTGGAGTAATATGAGAGGCTTGAAAATCTTTTAAGAATCAAATCCCTGGGACAACAAATGTCAATTTTACAGTCCAGAATGCTATAATCGACCAATCAGAATGAAGTATTCCAGAGCGCTGTGAGATAGACATCTTGGCACCATTTATTGCAAAACCCATTTAGCCTCCACTAATATTCTTTTTATGGTACGTCCAGATCAGACCCCAAGCACTTGTTGCAGACAAATTTCCAAAATCAAAGCAACAGTAAATTACAAAAACTATAATGCGATGTAACTTTTAAATGATGAGCTGAGTTTGGTGGAGGACACTGAGCTCCATTCACAGGATTTGCAAAACCCATAAAACACTAGAAGCGCCACAACCCACTCGGCACAGACAGTCCGTCATCATATGTCATTACAATGTGTGCTGGTGAGTAACTGGCTGCTGTTGTCACTGACAACTTCAACGCCTCGCTGCCCAAGTCTGCTGTTTCCAGAAGAGATAACAGCTTCAATGCTTAGGGTGAACAAGAGCACTGACAACATCAACCACAGCTGCCGCTATAATTTGGACAATACCATCATTCAAGATACAAATTACCCAGACTACAATCTGTTCTCATTTGGTTTAGCCAAAACACCATTAAGATATCAGCTGACTGTTTCTTATACGTGACATATTCAAAATAGTCTGCAATATTTTTACTTCTAATTTTACTATTGTACTAATTTACATGACTTTTCCAGGTCTAGAAATCATACTTTTAATCACACTTTATTTCAGCATTTTTTTTACAGCAAACACCAGTTAGGACAGTTTTTAATATAACTCTTATTTGGATTTTCATCATTTTTTTAGTGAACTAACCCTTTAATAGTTACTTTAGACCTTATGAGCAAATGACCACATCATTTCATCCACACTTTGCAGTATCTAGTGTATATTGTTGTCAGTTTTGGGGTTAAATGTAATAATTGTTTTTTTTTGTTCAAATCAATATTCTATGCTCATTTATTTACTTGGATGCTAAATAAACATATATTATTAATAATGGGTGTAACATACAGTCAGCTGGTTAATAACACAAAATAAACACCCTCAGGGTGATACAAGATCCTCTATTCTTATCACCCTCTCTTATTTTTTTTTGTGATAATGACTTTTATGAGTTTTGGCTGACAAGTATATTTTATATATGACAGACAATAAACTAATTATGTGAAATCAGACATATCCAGCTTAAATATTTCATTCAACTGCAGTGTCACAATAATCAATAAAGGTGCTTAAACACCTGAGACATGGCTTGAGACAAAAAGATAAGTCTGGCCTGTTTGTGAATTTAATATAAACAGACAAAACTACTCACCCAGGGAGAACCACATGAGTAGTTCCTACAGGTACAATCTCCATGGACTTTCCCCAAAACTTATTCCTCCACCTCACGTCTAAAATCAGTCACATATCACACTCATTCACATCTACAGACAACATTAGCTTATTTGTACTGACACAGTAAGCCTGGTATTATTAGTGTGCTGTTACCTTGCCAAAAGATGAAGTTTTTAGATTCGGCGTGACATGTAGAAATGGGGGGGTGATGGCTGACCTGGAGGATGAAAGCAGAGCAGCTGTGAGAGTCATACACACATTCACAAACCTGCTCACAATTACAGCTTATAGAGAGCATCCTACCTGCTCTGCTACAAAACGAAAGCCTTTGTCTGGACGATCACACTCATAGGTCTCACCCAACACCGGATTAAAGGGTTTTCCCCCTGCTCTGTAGTAACTTGAAGCGTAGCCGGACACAGCAAATGTAGCGATGTAGACCTACAAACAGAACACAACACATTTAGACATAGTTAACCCACTCTAAAATAAAAATCTACCAACCATCAGGGTATCTAAATGTATTACTTTTTTTTAATACAAGTCCATAATCCATTATAAAGCACCCTCGAGTAAAAATGTCCATGCTCTTTTGTCCTGTTACATCAAATGTGTTTATTTAGGACAGTTTTAGACTGGTTTTCTTCAAAAACAATGCTTGATCCCTGCATATTTCTTTCCAGATTCAGATGTGATGACTGGAAATAAACAATATTATACCTAGAGGACTCGCATTTTAGCCTGAAACAACCGTTTGAAGTTAAAAATGTTTTAATTATGAATTTGTTTATCACAAACACACAGCTTTTCGCTTCAGTCTGTTCTGATGCAGAAACAAACTCATTCATACTTTAAACTGCCTAAGGGTGAGTACATGTTCATCTTAATTTTTGGGTGAACTATTCTTTTAAGAACTTTTTTGGAATGACATTGTTTCTTATCTGTCTAGCAGACTGAATTCCCACAAATTTTTATCAGAGAGAAACAAAACATACGGTCTGAGCTTGTTTTCCATCTATTGGGAAATGATTGGATTATTAGTGTTTTAGACTTTAATGTGACTTTGCATTTGTTTGTGGAGGATGTGTCCTTTTCTGGAACACCTCCAGAACCCAGGAGACTGTTTGACAGGCATATAAAAGCTGAAAGTCATGGTTTCAAAAAGCAAAAAAAGAAATCCACTTATAATTTTAAAATATCCCAGTGTTAACCCTACTTTTTCCAAACCTGTCATATGTGCTATTATTGCTGTAACCTTAGTTATATCAATGTTAAGTGCCAATAAATTACTGAGATAACCAAGATCTCTGATACACCTTATTTCCATTCAATACCAGAAATATTTTCTTTAGCCAATCAAATGAGGGAAAATGTGGCCTATGTGATATCAGATTGAAAGTAATTTCAGAGGTGAAGAAATTTATTTTTTTGTCTGAAGATGATTTATTCTATGAAACAATAGACCAAGGCCAAGAATGTGCATTAAAGGGTTTGTTCACCCAAAAATGAAAATCAGCCTGTCTTTTACTTACCGAAGCCGTATGATTTAACTTTATTATTATTATTATTATTATGATTGCACTTTATTTAACATGTTTTAGGCAGTTAAAGGGAACCACCCACTTACAGTACCTCAACGATAGACTGGATTCATCTAAAAGAAGAAAGTCACATACACCTAGGATCCAGATGCACACACACACAATAAGTCCTTACATGTGTATCTAACATGTGTTTAAAATTGAACTGGAAATTAGGTGCTGGGCGTCCGGCCAGAGGAGAACTGGATCCAACTAAGC
>JAUMHI010000058.1:8886905-8899066 GCA_032359435.1 Enteromius unitaeniatus | reverse complement strand
TTTTGAGAGAAATGGTAATATTGTGTATCTGGAATGAATTTTAGATCTTTAAGTCCATCTCATGAAAAATCGGAGCACAAACAAAGGTGTTGCGTTTATATTTTTGTTGAGTGTATATATATATATATATAGATGTAGATATAAATACATACATACATCCATACATATATGCATGTATACATGCATATATGCAAATCCTATTAACTAATACAACTAACTTCTACTTAATTATATTTAAATATATTTAATTAAATTTACATTTTTTATGTATATTATCTTAAATCAATCCATTACCTTAAACTAAAATTTAATTCATTCTGAATTATACTGGGATTTCAGTATCATTTCTGAATATCAATGTACATCTAAACTCTTTCTCCCATAGCCACAAAAGCACCATTAAAGTAATAATAACCTCTTAGTGCTACTGTATTATAAGGCTACAGCAAATCTCCTCTACTAACATAATGTAAACATGTTCCAGTAAAACCGCTGCAAAATTACAGTGTGCACCAATCTCCACTAATGCTTTTCCTGTGACCGCAGAGCATTCTGACTCTAAGTTCAGTCTAATACTGTAATTGTTGTGATACCTTCAGGTGATAAATGTTTTCCTCTGCGTCCAGATCAATGCACTTGGCTTTCTTCTTAATGGCCATGACGGACAGCCCCACATCAATGCAGCCGTGGAGCTTGCCTTTCTGGACCTGCACAAAGCACGGACAGAAGGTTTGACCTATAAATATCACCTTGTATATCATTACAATAGATACTACTTTGCTGCAATGCACTCAAATTACTACTGAGTAAATATGTTGCTCCTGGTTAAACCTCAAATGAATACAGATTCAAATTGAATTCTTGGCTCTTGTGCTTATCCACAAATAATAAAATCTACTGCATCCTTTAAAAAATACAACAGAATGATACAACAGCCCTAGTCATCCCATCTTACTGAGGATATTTCATAGATGTGCATGAATGATATAGATATAGGGATGACAATTGTGAAGAAATTAAGTATTTGATTCCATTAATAAATCTTTTAGCATTAGCATTTGAAAAAAGAGTACTGTACTGTACTGTACTGTATAATAGTATTGACAAACTCTTTAACTAAATACTAACCTATAACGTACTAGTCAATAACTACACTGATTAGTTAAAAACATTAATTAAAAATTACTTTAAAAATGTTTATCCCATAAACTCACTAAATTCAGAACGTGTAAGCATATAGCCCTCTATGAGCATATTGTGCATTCAAAACAGTATATTTCACAAAAGATGACAGTTTTCAGCACATAAAACGCAAGAGAGCTCTGGCTAATTTTGCTAATGCATAACCTTGTCAGTGATCTATTCAACTAGTGCCCTTGATTTAGAGGCCAAAAAGGCTCCAGCTACATCTGAAAGATATATGGTTTGGCTTCATTATAATTTAATACCCTGGCTCAAAGCGTGTACTTCATAATGCTGTTTAGGAAGGCAGACTGGCACGAGGGAAGGTAGGTGGTATAAACAGTTTCTGCTATGAAATTTACCGCTTTACATTTTTGCAAACTATCGGATCTAGGCGATGCTATCAAACCCTGGGGACATTAACTTTGATTTTACATTCCCACAGCTTGAGGCTTTTATCAGCAGGAAACATATATTGACAGAAAGATGGAGGTTTAGGACCTCTAAAGATTGCTGGAGCTCCGTGAAGACTTACATGATGGGGAACTGACCACTAAAAGTCCTGAGTGCTTTAGTTCAATGGATTGAATGAGTGTGTGTGTGTGTTTGTGCCTTTTAGACTCACATCAGCTGCGCATTTGGCGTACTTCAAAATGCCCTTGTCCAAGTAGAAGAATCTCTGTGAAGAAACAAGCACAAAAAGGAGAGGAGAAACTTGGGTCAGATTTATTTGGTAAATGATGAATGTCCTCTCAGGGGATGCTTACGCACTCCAGATGAATGAGAGGCTGAGTATCGCTATTTCTCCTTTCAGTCTATTCTTGTATTCTATGTTTGGTTGAAGGGGGAATATGGGTATTTTTGGAGAGCAGACCTTTGAATGGCTTACTCAGGGTTGCATTTGAATATTAAACTGGCATTTAAGAAAGTATTTTTGCATCAAAACATCACCTTTAATTGTGTTTGTGTGCTGAAATTGAGCAAAATGTGTGCTTTATTTGTCAACACTGAAAAAAAGTTAAATGAATGTGCCATTTATTTAAAGTGCATTTTTAGTCTAATCAAAAATCACAATTTCTGGTTTAACCGGCTTAGTTCAGTTTGGCTAAAGGAGCCAGCTTTACTGCAGCAAAAGTTGCTCGCAGCAAAAGTGGATTTTTCAACTTCTGCCACGAAACGCCGCCGATGAAAGCGTCAGCCAATCAGGATCGCTCTATGCAAATACAGTAGCCAGGCGGCAGCCAATCACGTTCCGAGTTTTTGTTGTTGAGTTCCTGTCTAATTTCATTGGCTGACGCTGCTATGACCATGGTGTCAGTGCCAAACTTCAGCCACGCCTTCCGTCAAACGTTAACGTGTGAACGTACTGTAAATCTCTGCACTAATCATTCCACTTTTTCCCAAATATTTTGAATTAAGCATTGGTAGAGGCATTAACGCATGGCTGTTTCCTACATACCTTGTGCCAGCCTTTCATTGGCCACTTTCTCTTCTTCAGCATGTAGCCGGCCTGCTTCTCTGGCTCCTGAACATTGGAAAGACCACCACGCAAACCCTCCACGATCTCCCAGCTGTCCTGTACAATTCAATACACATGCACACACTGTGCAATGAGGTTTTTAACTCAGTGTCTCTGAAAAAATGTTTAAAATAAATGTTGTTATAATGTTGAAAAACATGCAATGTGAAACTAGAGAGTCGACAAATAAAGACAAAGTGAGAAAATTAATATGGAATAGACATTATGGTTATTTAATATATAAGTAAATTAATATATACACTTTTTTTCAATTATTTTTTTCATGACATAAAATAATTATTATAATTCATAAGATTTTAGTCAGAAACAAAAGCCTTAAAGTAGAAAATCATAAATTAGAATAAATTAATTTATTATAAAATTAGAATAAACACAAAGCACATACTGTGTGTACTTTATTAAACCATACTGTTTAATCATTTATAAACCTCAGAGATGTATCTTGCACTGTAAAAATGACCGTGATTTTAATGGTGAAAAACTGTAAATTCCTGTCAAATTTACAGGGAAAACACATAAACTGTCCCAGAATTCCCTGAATTGCATTTAAAATGTTGTTTAAATTTGATGTTTTTTTCTTTAAAATAAATATTTCTTCTTAGTTTTTTTCTTTTATAGCATTTTCTCACCCTTTATAGTAAAACAGCATGAAAGCCTGTTCTCCAAGAAAAATATTTGTTTATTAAAAATTCTGTTCTCAGTGCATACCAGAAAAACGCACAGTGCAAAGACAAAATTGTATATATACACTGCCATGCAACAATTAAGTGGGATTTTAGACAATATTGGCATGAATCCTTTTTAATTTGTAATAATTCTGCACTAATCAGGGACAGCACACACTATGAAAACGTATTTTTTTACATAAACAGTTTAAACAGAAAATATCCACCGTTATAGCAACTATTACAGCTCTGCATAATCTGGGCATCTGAGCTGTCAGTTTATTCAAATATTGACTTGAGCCTCCTAAAGGATCCTCCAAAGATGATTCACACCTGGACCAAGTTTAAATCAGTAATCAGGCATCAGAGCTGGCCAGGGGTATTTCCAAACTTTTGGAGGGCAGTGTATGTGTGTCTGTAAGGGATCAATGGCTAGTTGCGCATTAAAAGATTTTAAACGCACAACAAGGAGGCTAAGAACTAAACTCCGCAAAGTGCATTTAAAGTTAGCCGTTGATTATCCTGCTTATTCCATGGTCATTTGGCAAGTTATAGACAAGTTAAAACTAGTATTACTCTTTGCAGTGCAATCTTTGACTGGAAGAATAAAAATAACGGTTATTTTCATCAGTTATGGCTCTTTTACGCGCTAGCATTTCTGCCCGCAGAATGTACTAGTGCTGTAAGATCACATATATTTGAATAAATTAGAGCGTTTATTTGAATTAATTCTAGATTGAGAGAGATGCAACTGTGTGTCTGTGCACAAAAATAGCGAGTATACCACCTCGTTGCTGAGAAATTGAACATAGTGATTTAGTATCTTTAGGCTGTTTTATTAATAACATTTGCAGGGCAATCTGCGATCTCCTCTCTTTCTCTCTCTCTCTCTCTCTGTGTGTGTGTGACAAAGAGAGAGTCGTGTGTATTATGGGTTTGTGTGTATTAATTAAAGCAGTAATTTATAAAGCATTAATATGAATGAATACGGTGATTAAACTGACTTGCATCTACCTGTGCATTAAACGATTTTAATGCATACCGGCCAGCAAAACAGAATCGAGTATTCAGACCATGGAATATATAAATACAATTTAAGTTATCTGATTCTGATTTTCCCATAAACTGGTCGGGCAGCATGCTATCGGAGTACCTCTGATACACTCCACCTCCCCCAGCTCCACCTGTCTAGATCAGCCACAGGCCATTTTATAATTATTATATTATTAATATTAATATTATAATTATTATATTATTATAATTAAACATTTTCTGAAAGCAAATGAAAAACTGGCAGCACAGATGAAAGCAGAAGGCAGTGGACTAGACAAAATGTTTCTGGACTTTACCCAAGAATTTCTCAGCTATGCTTTCCCACTTTATCTTCATTAGTCCCATTACCCGCTGTGCTGAAAACACAGTATTAATCTCTCTGTTCTCAGTCAGATGACTGTGGGAAATATGAATATAACCGATCTATGAAATGAGCCTTGAGCAGCGGATGAATAAAAACTTAGCAGCCCTTTGTTTTTTTTTTCTTTCATTGCAATTCCAAAACACTTCCTGAGGCTTTTGTCTGAGGGAATTAGTGGCGAACTAATCATGTTCTGTGGAAATGAAGGCTAAATACAGCAGGGTTCAAGAGTCTGCTCTCAGACCTGGATACCATTATTTGTCTTCAATCACTGTTCACACAGGTTTGTTCCTGTTGTGTATAGACTTAGTATATCTGTGTGCATATGCACACCTGCATGTGTGTGTGTTCATATGCTCTGAGCTCCGGAGGGCGGATGCGTGTCCTTCTCCTCAGATGAACACGCTGACCTGATTATGAGGCTGTAATCTCTAATCTCATCATTTGGTAGCATTATAAAGCTCATTACTCCTAAGCGGAGATATGTTTCACTGTTCGGGTGGCAGACGTACTCTCAATACCAACATCACAGAATTATGTTGTGTAGAGTTTAAAGTACTGCAAAGAGGGCTGAAATCCCACCAGATGATCTTCTTCAGAGAAATGTCCTCCGAACTATCTAATAACTCAATTCAAATATTATGAATATATGATATTATGTATTCATGTAACATATTAATGAAATAGAATTTGTGCTGTCAAATAATTCATTGCATTCAAAAGAACATATTTTGTTTACATCATATATTTGTGTATTGTATAAATAAATACACATACAGCATATATTTAAAAAATATTTACATATTTTACATGTATATATTTGTATTCATATAATTTATATAATATATTAATATATTTAATAATGTTATAATACATATAAACATATTTTTTTCTTCAATATATACATATGTATGATCATATTTATATATTGCCTATACAATAAATATACACAGTACACACATGTACTGTGACTTACAAAAACTTTTTTGGATGCGATTATTTGCCATGAAAAACTAGCATTTTGTAATAATGCCAAATGAAAAGTTTTACTTCAACGTAAATTCATTATATTTTAATAATATTTTGGTGTGCTTTAAACATGTGTGTTCTAAAGCACATGTAAAGTGCATGTTTATAATTTTAACTGTAGTGTGTTATTTAATCTTACTTATTATTTAAATGATAATTTTATTTGAAGTTTTTATAGATTTTGAATGTATTAAACTGCAGCTTCATTACAAATGTATAATTAAATTTAAACGTCATGAAAAACAAATTTATGATAATTTTGTTTTTAATACAGTTATTATATTACATATAAAGATGTACTTAAGCCCTAGTTAAGTAAGTCAAGAAAGAACTAAAGTTCAGCTAATTGAATTTAAACTGTTAGTATTACTTAAAGGTTTTATTCTCTAATAAGTAAGTCTCATGCATTTTTTAAATTATTCTATAGTGTTCTTCCTTTTCACAAGGGTTGGCTGGTCAGCTGTTTCACTGTCATAACACAGCATTCCTTGAAGGTTGTGTTGCCCTTTGATTTGAGCTGTTGTGTAAGAGCGCTTGGTTTCATTAGTTGCACTCTGTGCTTCTTAATGCACGTTTGGGTTTTGTCCTTGGCTATAGAGATGTCTCTTTGAAAGTTGTCCTTGATGTAGTGAATTGCTGAGCGCGTGTTTGGGCAGTGCAGCTCTTGCCTTGAGGAAGAGATAGAGTTTGCTGAAGAGGAAGAATGAAGACCCACATTTCTGTCCTGTCTGTCAGCACTCTAAATAACAACGAGACTAGCTATCGTCTCTAAACTGCCACTGATTGATAACAGTATACACATTGTTAATTACCCACATTCTGATATCAGTGTAGACAGAGTATTGTGAATAAGTGACATCATTTGCATAAAATATTCCCAAACCATCTCCAAATTAGGGTTGGGTCGATAGACGATACCATAGTCCATCTCCGATAGACATCACGATCCTCCGCCCCACTGCAGCAGCAGCGGCAACCAGCTCATGAAAAACACACTTAATCTTAATAAGCGAGCGCACCACTGATGCTGGAGAGCACAGTAAATCATTTCCGCAAGAGGAAAACAGATGTACATGCGAAGAAACGGGGCCTGCGAGCTCATTTCAAATGGCATCCGAGCGCGAGTGCTTGAATTGCGCACAAATCATTCCTGCACTCGATCTTCTCTTCTTCTGCTGGCGCGAACACTGTTATTTTTGTCAGTCGTGGGGTGGGGCTTGGTGTTTTAGTTACAACTAAACCCCCCCCCAACAACCGCCACCTATGACGACGATACCATCGCGATGCGTCACATTAGACATCATATGATACCAAATTGGTCGACATCACCCAACCCTAGTCCAAATAAGGGCTTTACTCAAAGCTGCTAATGCATAGCAATTTTTTTTATTTAATACACTTTTCTCTTTAGAAATCATTATAATATGATCATTTGGTGCCCACACTGTAAAAAAAAAAAATATGGTAAAAAAAATGGAAGCTGTGGCGGAATTCGGCCATAAAAAATACGGTTTTAGGTTTACAGTTTTAAGTTAAATTCACAGTTAAATACTGTAATTTTATTTTATTCAGACTCATTAAACTAAAATATGCAATAAGCATTAATTTAACAACATAACATGTAACATACAACTCTAATAAACACCTGTATACTATATAATTCATGTCATACTGTTGGATGTCAATTTCCCAAAAGTATGTTACATCAACTTGCTAGTTACAGTACCAGCAGGACAAATATTAAACCACCAGATAGAACTGATTGGTAAGAAAATAACACCTTTACACACAAAGCCACAAGATTTGAGGTTTAACTGTTTTCTCTCTAAAGGTGCAGCTCAAGTTACATACAGTTTCAGAAAATAAAGGTACAAAAGCGGTCATTGAGAACCTTTCAAAAGTACTAATATGTACCTTTAAGGTGCTGTAGCGATAGGGAAAGTGTACCTTTTGAAACTGTACCACCACAGTGAAAGCTTTTATACCTTTTTTTATCCTTTTTTTTTTTTTACAAGTGACGCTTGTATAAATATAGCTCATTGTCTGCCAAATCTAATGAATACACACATACCTGTCTGCTGTCATGTTTGGAAGAGGAACTGCTATTGCTGTGAGATGGAGAGGAGATCTTCTGGGACATAGTGGAACTTTTTTCCTCTGAGCTCATCTCCTGCTCTTAGTGAGAGGGAGAGCGTAAAAAGGAGAGGAAGAGGAGGAACTGGAGAAGAGGAAAAGAGGGAGGGGAAACCGACAGCTCAGCAGTTGTGGATCTCCATTTGCTTGTTCTTCCAAAGCTTGGACACAGTGTTCGGGCCTGTGGACAGATGAAGAGAGAAAGAAAAGATTGATCAGGAGATGTATGTGAAAGGCAACCTCGATGTCAGGCTTTCATCTGTACAGGTAATGAACACCATTCGCCCACCACAGGATATCGAATAGCAGAATTATCTGAAAGTATAAAGGCTTGGTCAGCAGGACACACAATCTGAGGACTGTGTTGAGGAAGGATGTCAGGGTGAATCACTGGACATACTATAGATGTCATCCCCGGATCATCTCCCACTCTCTTTATGAAAGTTATGTGGAGGCTACATCGAACACACACTGACTCTATGAATCTGTGCTTCATTTATAGCAGTAACAGACGTCAGAGATCGCCGCTCTGTAGTAACCATCCTTCCTTCCCTGTCTGATCTCATCCACGCTGCTCTGTCTTCCTCTCAGTGTGGTTCTCTTCTGAATGGAGAACAGAATGCAAATGTCCTCTTGCTTTGTGCCTGGGTTTGTTTGAAGTCATGTGTCACGACAGCACCATATGCATACTCGTGTTACAGCACCTGTGCTTGTCATTAACGCAGGTTACAAGGTATGGGATACATGTCGGACCCACACAAAATACGAGACATAAATAAACAAAACTGTCACAATAAGATTATATTCATCAGTTTGAAATTGTGTAAGCAATTATGGAGAACCATTTTAATGCATGACAATGACATATTGTGTATCTCCACAAATGTGCTTTTGATTATTCACTACAGACTCATATGTTGCCAAGACTGATGAATTAACTGATATTTGGTATTTTTTAAATTATCTTGTTGGCCGATTATTTTTTCTCTTTTTGGAAAACTGTTGGTTAACAGTTTTCTTGCTTTTTATTCATATTTTAAATTCCTTCTTTATTTGTGAAAATACAGTTAATTATAGAATTATATAAAATAAATCTATTTTGCGAAGTTCAAATGATATTTATATTAATTAATTTTTTCATTCATTATATCAAATTCATTAAATATGTTAAATATTTACAATATGCACAATTGCTATTCCATATCACTGACATATCACACATATTTATATTTAATTTAATAAAATTATGGGTAACATCATAGGTAGGGCTGGGTATCGTTTAAAAAATTTAGATACTAACACGATACCTTAAGTTCCTGAACAATACCTTTTCCGATACCAATTTTATGAAATCAGTTTTAACAAAATGGCATTATCTCAAAAAAACTTTTTTTTTTTTCTCCAGCTTGTTGACATTTATACAGACTCAAAGCTTCATCTCCCGAGTCACTGCACAGAAAAAATATGAATCAGTGCAAATTAGTTTTAGTAAAGATCAAATAGTTTTCAGTTTACACAGGCTACCTTTACACTAGTGCATTATTATTTATTCTTACAATAGCCTTATCATTTTTTCCCCTATGAAGTTTTTTTGAAGGCATAAAACATTTGTCTATTAATTAATTAAGATTTCATTTTATTGTTGGAAAATAAAGAACGCTGAAGAAATACTGTTTTAATAATTTTTGTAGTAGCCTATTATGTACATTCTACTGAACAATAGTAATATATTTCTACTGCCATGTCCAAACCAAATTTTATTTTGACGGTTTGCCATGCATACCTTTACAGTTCTGTGTGTACATGATATGATGATAGATTTATTCAAATGAAACGGTCAAATGTTCTTGAAGTAACCCTCGGAGCAGTTTTGGAGATGTTATTCACATAGTCTACTGTATTTATGTCTTCATTTAGTGAGACGCAAGACGTTAATATCACCGGAAGCGTCACGCGCAGGTCAGTATGCTAGTAAACAAAACCACCACCATCTGCACCATACATTAACAAGAGTGTTCTCACTTATGTGCAAGTTTATGTGTGTGTGAAAGTGCAACTTAATGCAAAGACAGAAATGACGTGCAGTTGTGTAAATGATATAAATAACATAAGGCTATTTTACACACTTCTGGTCAAACATACTAACTAGTGCTGCAGTCTTATTGGCTCACTGACGTTGATGAGATTTACCCCTTTAGGTATTGAAATTGGGCACCGAACGACGAGACGTTTTTCAATACTCAATTGTATTGAGGAAATTCGGTCGGTACCTAAAAAGTATCGATCTCGATACCCAGCCCTAACTATAGGAACCAATTCTCACTAATAACTTATTTATTTATTATAATAACTTATTTATTATTACCAAATTGGCTGTTTTAGTTTTTATAAAGCACATATTCTGCAAAGCCATATTCTACATCCCTAATCATGCTCAATACCTAAATTTAACAACTTACTAAATAATAAGCGGCAAATTAGTCGTAGTTAATAGAAAGAAACTAACCTTTAAATAAAGTGTGACCAAATTATGATTTGCAATAGTGGATCTTACATGTGCGAAGCATTTGTTGAATTTCATATTGTGCCTGAGATTTTTTTTTCCTTTTTCTGGCATGTGTTTTAATGGCATTTTAAAAAGCATACTCCATTCCGTCACTCCCTCACTTTTCTTCATTATGAGCAGTAGCACAGGTCACAATGTGGGACACGGGAATGCAGCAAGGTTAATTAGATTAGTTTTGCACTCAACAAACCAAACATCCCTTCATTTCCATCAGCCTGTGAACTGAACGGCAATCAAAACACACATCCTTTCTTGCAAATTTCTCTCTCACTCTTGTTCGCTCTCTCTTCTTTTAGGGAAATTATACTACAGCTGAAGCTGTCTAAAATGTCTCTTCTCTGGGAGCAGCACACAGGAAATTGTGAAAATGTGCAGTACTGTATGTCGACTCTTTAGCTAATGTGTATCAGCATCACGTGTCAGCTACAAGTTGGCTTAAACACTTCCTGTGAGGATGGGGTAATTTTTGTTTCTTAATTGATGTGGTGAATAACCAGCCTCAGTGCTCTTGTGTTCATTTTATCTGACATGCTATGACTTGGATGACTGAAAACCTACATAGACTAGAAGAGCACATGCTGACGTCCTGTCATTGAATCTGTCCTATAATATAACATTCATTGTGCATCCAAAGTGAATAGTCAGGACAGGCTGCCATTTACACCTGATATTGCCATGCATTAAAATGGTTCTCCTGTCACCACTTGTA
Organism: Enteromius unitaeniatus; assembly: GCA_032359435.1. NCBI lineage: Eukaryota > Metazoa > Chordata > Actinopteri > Cypriniformes > Cyprinidae > Enteromius > Enteromius unitaeniatus. The sequence continues at coordinate 8,887,828 of JAUMHI010000058.1, read as the reverse complement.
AATTTCATCAATGAGAGGGTTTTTGATTATGTATAATTTTAGTCAATGTTTAAAGGTTAGTTCACCCAAAAATAAAAATTATGTCATTAATTACTCACCCTCATGTCATTCCAAACCCGTAAGTACTACATTAATTTTCAGAAAGATATTTCTTTATGTCTATGGAGGCTTCTTTATGTCTCCATATGTCTATGAAGGCTCCAATTTCATCAAAAATATCTCAATTTGATGAAGATGAATAAAAATCTTACAGGTTTGGAACAACATGAGGGTGAGTAATTAATGACACAATTTATCTCTTTAAGCACTTAATTTTAATGAACCAAAAGAAAACTTTAAGACTCTTTAAGCACTTACTTTATTAGATTTTGGTGTTTACACTTTATATCTTCACAAGGTTCTGCTGCGACTTTGAAAACACCAAGAGAGCTTTCTAGTGTCATTTTAGGTGGAACAAAACAGCTGGATAGTTTCATGTTAAGTTTCTCCTTCAATTTAGGAGGTTGTGTGTTTCTTTTCATCTCAGATGAGTCAAATCAATCAGTGTGAAGTCGATTGTTTGAATTGTACAGCGACTTCCTAAACCTCTTACTGAGCAATTGAGGATACAGATACGGCTAATTACGGTCGCAGCATGTAGCCGCTTTAAGTAGCTGTGGTGACTGGTTTGTTCCGGTAAACAGACTCCTGGTTGTGAGTAAACGGCACTCTCCACCGTCGCCTGTCTCACCTCACCCCGCGCCACTTCAGAAGCCAACAGAGAGCAGCTGCCGACGTGTGCTGCCCCTATTATTTATTCATTCACTTTCCACTGATCACACTCAACACACACACACACACACACACACACACACACACCCATAAGTAGCAGACATGAAATACTTATGGGAAGTTAACATCCTGAATTGTGATGTAATTAGTAA
>JAUMHI010000058.1:8836803-8872805 GCA_032359435.1 Enteromius unitaeniatus | reverse complement strand
TTAGTATTCTGGTGACTGTGATCGTTGGGTGCTTGTGAGGGTGGAGCCTGGTGTTGAAGCAGGTGTGGATGTTACACTATTACAGTAAGTTAAAATTCAAGATAATTTTAAATTCAGTTAAAAATCTAGTACTTATCTGTTACTTCTTTATTTAACCCACACACAAAATGCTTTTTAAGAAACCTTAACCTCATCATGAATCATAACAATATCTTAAACGGATTGTGATTGAAATATGATGAAAACTTCAAAAGGCATGAAAGTGGCTCTTTAAGTCTCAGAGTTAATGGTTTTTGAGATTACCTGCTTATTTGTTAATATGATGTAACCTGAATGCACAAATAAATAAATCAATGTATAGTTCAATAAGCATCAATACAGCATGACTCAATGACTGCAATTTGCACAGCCCTACAAATAAAACACCTAACGGAAAAAAAAAGTGCTACAATCTTTAAAACATTTTACCAGAAAACAATCTAGATATTGATGTCTTATAGCAGTTGTGTGGTGCTCAGTAATTATGGATAAACTGCATTTACACTGTAAAATGAACGAAGCATCGTGAAATTGCAGCCATTAGAATCAAAAAAGCTGTCTACACTCAAAGTGCGACACTGAAGTGTGCTCGAGCCTGATTTGTCCCTCCAGCGTGAGACTGCACAGATGTGCTCTTTTCCTCATGAGATGCTGTAGAGCTCCATCTGAGCACCTGCCAAACCATGGTGCTTCTGCCTCCAAGAGCCAGCGCCAGCCAAACAGAGCGCGCTCACATTTACAAACATACCGCCATTAGTCTTGGCGCTCAATGTAGAATATTAAAAAACAGCTCTTTAGTGAACTGTGAGGATAACTGCTAGTTTTTCAGACGGTGTGCAGTAGACCTGGTAGGTTTCATTTAGGTATGAATATCCAGTGACGTCAGATGAGATGACAGAGACAAAAAGATGTGCTTTGGAAAATCTTTTATCACTCAAATACTTCACGTACTTGACCTTCAAATTTGACATTTTCTGTGCAGCGCTTGCTGAGATGGAAGAGTTAATGTTTCTGACAAACCGTGGGAGGATTCCTAGTTAATACACTCCATGCAGTCTAGCATTGTGAGAGAGTTTTCCGATGAATGTTTTCTGAACGCAACAAGCACTGCTTCCTGTGCTTTAACCGCTTCCGACCCCCATCCACTCTAGGGCCCTCCCTTCTTTGTAAATCTCTCAACATGAATTCAGACTGTTTGAAAACCACATGCCCTCCCTTTCTTCATCTGACGTGATGGTGCCAAACACTGACTCATTAGAGCTGAGGGGAAAGACAACAACACCCAAGACAGGGGAAAACCATCATCTGCTTGCTCGAGATTTCTTATCAACTTCTTTGATCTATAAGGTCAGACAAAGTGAACTGATACTGGATCTCAGGCGCATCTGAAAGAAGAGAGTATTTTAGAGATGTCACGCTGGATTCAGCGAGAGCAAGGACTGTGTAAGAGCAGCAGAAATCTTTTTTCACAAACAGGGCAGTTCATTCCCAGCGGACGCTCAGAGACCCAGCAGGAAAATTCAGCTCTCACAGAAGACTTCTTGTGTCAGCTCTGAGACTGAGGGCCTGACCTAATAAAACTACTGCCTTGCAGAAATACAATGGCAACAACAGACTGCACAACCTTCACTTTATACTTGTATTCAAGCTATTTTTAAGACAAATTCTCTGAATATTACTGCATGTTAGAGGTCGGATCGATACCAGCATTTTGGCTTTGGTACAATACAAATGTGTTGTACTTGATAGTGATATTAAATCGATACTGTAGGCAACTGCCTCAAATGACTGATGAAATGAAACAGAACATTGTTTTATTAACAGCATAGCATAAAACATGTTTTTTATACATTACATTATTTCTTTTTTTAATCTTTTTATGAGTTCTATACGATTAATCATATCGCAATTGCAATCGCGATGTCAGCCTATGCGATTACATTACAGCAAATGTTGCGATTATATTAAATAAACAAATGCCGGTTTTACTGTACGCATAAGCTCCGCAGAAGCGTGATGCAGAGCATGATCAGCGTGCCAATTTTAATTTGTTGTTGCTAGATTGCACTGTATACTGTATCTCACATGAGAAATACAGATTTATTATTAGTAATCTGTGTGTGCATTTTCCTTGATAACAAGCATGTTGAGTCAAAGCACTTATATATCTTAATCGCAAATCGCAATTTTCACAAAAATGTGACATTTTTCCCAAATCGTTCAGCCCTACTTTTTATTTATTTATTTTTTTGCATGACCTGAGCTTCAGTAGAGCAATAAAGCATGTAGCCTAATGAAATCAGTATCTTCTAAATAGCAGGTTGTTAGTCTTGCTGTGAATGATTCATACATGTACTTTATTTTTGTACATTTTGGCATTTTGACTTCTCCATTAATTTCAATTCTTCAGTAATTTAGTCCACTTAAACCCTGCCCCATTCTTACAATCAACAATCTTCTTGCATCCAATCAACATCCAATGGCCAACATTTTTTGTTTGTATATAATGAAAATACTTCACTTCTACAACTTTAGGTTAGGATTTTAAAAGCTGTTTATCTAAAAAAAAAAAAGAAGAAGCAGAAATTAATGCAGCTGTAGTGGAAACGAAATGACAAATTTCATCTTTAAAACAAAGTGATTAGTATTTTCTGTTAAAAACAGCACTGCTGTTAATATCCACTGATTCTTCTGTTAGTAATCCACATCATACAAACATCAGCAAAAATAGTGCTTGTTTTAATGATGTTTATTTAGAAAATGCACGAGAAGTGAATCTGGACACCAAAGGTCGAACTCATTTATGCGATGTAGGGCGGCTAATTATCACATTGTGATAACACATTTCCTCATGAGCAAAGCAATGAGAGTGAGCCAAACTTTAGCTATTTATTTTCTGTGTAGGCGTCTTTGTTTAGCAAGGCTTGTGTCTGATTCTTTCACACAAATAAAACGTGTATGTAGTGAGAACACCAGTAAAAGGTTTCCATTTTGTTGCTGAAATGGAAAGATGCTGAAAAACAAAGGCAAAATGGGCTCACGTTTCAGCGGTACTCTGGAAAAAATTTCACCTCCCTGAAATATTGTGTCTAATGTACAATAATTCACGATGGGCACAGAGTGAATTAGCCATTAATGAAGCCCAGATAAGAGCTTTATCCTACGCTCCCATACACCCTGTGCAAATCACTGGCCAACTCAACTGATGCTTTAATCTTGGTAAAAGTGACATACTATAGTAATCTGAAGCACTCGTGATGACAGAATATTAAATTCCACTCTTATTGCACTTACAGTGCATCCAGTGAAGCTCCGAGAAGCAGAGAAAGGCAAAAGCAATACATCTTTTCAATCAGCGTCCATTTGAAAACATCACATCGCAGCTTGAATTGAATAAAGATCCACTTTAGACTGCAGTCTTCTGGAGAAGAATAGCCTCGTATCTTCAACAGGATGTGTTTAATGAGGCTTCACACATGATCACACATGGACTGTAACCCTTATCTCTCCACCAGAGACCCATTCCACAGGCTGCAGGGGTGCAGATGCATTTTGATCCATTTCTATTTAAGGCAAATCATTTTTTAGACCGAAGACATCTTGACCCGTTGATTACAGGTAAGAAGTGCCAGAAGTGCTGGGGGATATTGGAGGAACATGTTGAAACTCTTTGTAATCTTTAATATTAATAAATCTCAAAAGCCAATTAGCGATGACCTCTGAGCTGGACAAGTCATCCGTCTCTGCATACTAGTTCAACTCTTTTGATTTTCTGACCTTTTACGCATTCCGTGCACATAAAACTTATTCGACTGGAAAACCTAAAACTCTTGCCCACTATGACTGCCAGGTTTTTTAATACTGTCAAATGAGCTTCTGGTTTTTTTACTTTATAGAAATGCACTATTTGCAGTGATGATTTAAAAATGTGAACGTGTGCAGAGTTACTGAGGTGAAGTAAATATTCAGCAGGTTGTGTGGGACCACAGCATTTCACCTTGTCTCCGTGGGGCAACCTACTCCATTTACATTAAACAGCTTTTATTAGGCTTCAGATATGACTGGAGGTTCATATTTCAAAAGCGTCCAATTCTTTATCTCTACAGCTTCATGAGAAAATAATGGTATGGTTACATAGCATGAATATTGCAGAATTCTTGCAGAATTATAAAATATGTGAAAAACTGTAGTATTGCCATGACTCAGGCATCAATCATGACTGCATTATTTAAAACGTCTTGAACCGAAAAGACAATGGAGAAAGCATTATTCACATAAGATGAACTCCCTTTGTTAAAAATTTCAGGCAAGGTAGTATATATGTATATATGTCATAATATATACTGTATATAATGTCAACTTGTTTAGAGGCAATATGATTGACATTACCAATGTGATTGGTTGGTTACTAAATAGAAATAGGAAGTATAAGAAATATAACAATTTTGGATCCTATTTGGGATACATCACACACAAATTCAAATTGTTATTATTTCTAACCCTTACATTATTACAAACCTAATATTTTAGGCTATATGTTGAACCGATTTAATTTCGCTTTAATTAAATGGAATTAATTTCATTTATTTTTCCAAAAAGCGTATCAAACTCACTGGTTCTTGAGGAAGTGTCATGTGAGAACAAACTTAAGTGGTTTTCGTACGGCCAGCAGGGTGGTTCCTAAAAAAAAATTTTTGTTCTGAAGACAACAACTGACAATGTCTTTATTTTGCAACATTTACAAATGCTGACAACTGATGGAGGAAGCTGTGGCTATAAAAGAACACAATGCTCCAGACAACAGGTGGCTTGCTTTTTTTTTATGTTGTGGAGTAAATATAAAAAAAAAAAAAGCCAAGTAGCTGATATTTTGTATGCTTCTGGCCAATCAGCATACACTTATGTAACTGTACAGTTATGTGGCTGTGTTTGCAAAACATTTTGTTCGCAAAATAGCACAAAAACAGCCATAATAGCATCTAAAATGTAAATGTCTTAACTTCTTGTTTAATGAACTATTATATCACATTAGTAATTTTTGGAGAAAGAAATTCACTCTCAGTGTGAAATTGATTAACTACGTGTTCTGCCCCCATGTCTTGAATTTGTGATCATTCTAAATGTGTTTTATTCAATTGAATATCAACACTAGTGCACACTCCAGACTATATGTAAGGTGTGTTTTGAATGGTTTTTGCCAAATATACAATAACGTTAAATTGCACATCGTTAAAACATTATTATCAAAGATATTACAGAGTATATCGCACACCCCTAGTTACCACACCTGGTTCCAGTGCGAAAGCTCCTTTAATAGGTTATCAACAATTATTCTGAAATACAATTCCATTGCTAAAGACAAAAATCTTGCAGGAGGTCTTTTAATGATTTTTAGAAGCATCATACATAAAATAAATGTTATAACAGAATTCCCTAAGTAGAAAAAGATGAATGATGTTCATTGTAGAAATTGCCCTCTTTCATCAACACAAAGACAGCAATTAAATTACACCAAAGGGAAGTTGAGCTTGCTATTGACGTTGGCTGTCTACAATGCAGACTGTCTAAACATGATGCCCTGATGATTAGACAATATGTCATTAGGTCAAGCCTTAAATACAAAGATATCAGATTTTGCCTCAGCTGAGGTGAATGCAACATGCAAGCACAAATTACTTTTTCAAATTACTATAAAAAAAGTTTCTAGGTTTGTCAGTATGTATATTCTATGAAAAAAACACTAAAAGGGTCTGAAAGTTGTTAAATCCAGTGCTGAAGTGCCGCTTGTGTGTGAGAGACGCGGGAGATGATGGAGGTGGGTATTTGTGGCTGAGTTCACATTCTAGTAGTTCTACAGCTTCAGTTTCAGAACTTTCATGCTTAGTAACACATACAGCTGTTCCCTTACCACAGTGCAACAGTGAAAATAGAGCCCCTTTTAAAGAGTTTCACACTCCAAACGAAATTTTAAAAAATCATATAATGAACGGTATTCGTTAAGAACGGGTATATTACCCAGCACTAAAATGAAACATTAGCATATTGCCCACCCATTTGTTGTGTGCAGACCTGGAAAAACTGGATTTTCCCATTGGTCTGAATGAAAAGGCTAAATGCTGCTGGTAAATGCTACCATTAAAAGCTCACAAACACTGCTTTAAATGAAATCGAACAATTACTGGAAAAAATAATCATTGAACGAACCGTTTGGTAGTTGTTTAACAAATAAGGTAAATATAAATGCATATTGTAAGAAAATTAAAGTGTTTTTTAACCTTGAATGCATGAACGTCAGCCTGTTGTTTGGGACTCTCAAAACCCATAACAGTGGCACTTTAAATAATCAATGTACGAATATCAGAGAACCAGACAAGTCAGAGACAGAATGATGTCTTTCCGTCTACTGTAGCTGTAACCTCACCCACCCGTTTAGGTTTAGAAATCACATCTTTAATGGATGAGGAAGGCAGACGAAGGCAACACCTGCCACTGTGCTTGAGCAACCACAGCATCTGCTGTCAAAGCCCTACACAACCTCGCACTATATCCACAACACATTTTCTATACACAGCTGAGATCTTAGAGAAGTTCCCACAAGTAAAGAATCACGGAACCAGACCACTACCAGCCTCCTGATGTCTCTTATCAAAACTCAGCTTATTTCACCTCACACTGTGACTATGGCAACAGCGTGTGCGGTTTTGTAAAGCGGTCCTGAGCTCTGTTAGGAAAATAAAGGTGTGTGTATTCTTGTTAAAGGACACAGCTATGTGCAGCCCCATACTGAGCAAGATTACCTGCACAGCTGCAGTCGCAATAGGTGATAGGTGAAACCAAAAAGCCAATAAACGTCTATGTGGGTTGTCCTCTTGAATTCTTTCTGAGCACTTTGGCCCAGGCATGTTCCCACTGTTTAGCTTATAATTATATTTGAAGATTGTATATCTAGCAGCATTTTTCACATTCACAGCCACTAACCTGAGAGAAGGACTGCACAGTAGGAAACTGAGAAGCTGTAGGAAGTACACAAGAGTTGAAGAAATGGAAAGTGCACCATAATGGTACCATAATACAATATTGATGGAAAGGAAATTACAGGCTCTAATGCATCCTTTAGGTTTGTCCAGACTGGGACATACCAAGCACAGAAATAGAAAGCTGAATGGATGATATAGTCCTTTCTTTTAGGTTATTTTTATGAGAGAGGACAATGTACATTGAGGTTCTTATCCCCTTGCAACTGATATACGACTCTTGCACGCTTGCAGCCCCTGAATCTAAAATCTATAAATAAAACCTTATTTAATTTTAATTACTTCCATATTTAATGATGCAGCATAGAGAGTGGGGTTGCAGGTGTAAAGTGTAAACATTGTATAAATTATAACCTATTAATAACTGAACAAATTTAATTAATAGCAGGCTAGTTAAAGTATATAAAGTATAAAAATCGGCTGTTGATTTAATATAATTATTTATCATTTTATACCACAGTTATGGCCTAAAACCATGTAAAAATCGAATTAACTGATTTGCATAGTAGCGATGTTTTAATTTAAATTAGGCTATAATAAATTGCAAATGCATCAAAACCCTATTAGATAAAAGTCCATATAATGAAGATAATGTAAGATGTCACTTTATTCAAGAATATGCATAAAAAGACACTACAAAAAAGTGGCAATATATGGTTTGATTTATTTTCATTCCATTGCATTTAATGCTTTAAATGTTTTAAATACTAAAAAACACATTAGGTTGCATGTTATGTTAAATATTTCTCATGACATGGTGGCACTAATCATGAGGCAGGTCAGGATTAACTGCTGCCATTCATAATTTGAAATGTCATTGAACACATCTACAACCTGTCAGATTCATTTTCAGTCCAGGCTGCCAGAAACAAGCCTTTTCACACATCGCTGCAAAATTCAACTGGAGTGCGAGCTACTGTACGCACAGAGCAATTTGACACCCTGTTCTATCCAATGTTTCGGAAAAAAATTTCAAACACAATCCCTCTGACTCAGCGTAAATTTATGTCGTGTGCATCAATAAATTATTGGGATTTGATTACGTTTTGAATTTTCCCGCAGGATACAGTGTCAAATTAGCATTTTGAAAATCTCTGCAGAAATCTTGTGCAGATGATTTCCCAAAATGCAATATATTGAAGTCTAGATGCTTTGCGGAGTACTGTTTATAGAAAGTGACAGATATGGAGAGTGGGAGAGAGAAAGAAAGAGCATCCGCCTCATACCTTCGACTCTCAGTGGCTGTGAAAGGAGATAAAAGTCAGTTCACCCCCAATTTATCTTACTGTGAAAATATTCACAAATTGGCCACTGAAGCAGCCCGTTGTCTCTTTAAATCATGTGGTCGCAGGAATAAAAAAAAAAATTACTTCACTGGCACACAGTTCTGGTTGGGACTAGTACATACATAGAAAAACACATTTCACAATCTGTTACCATGGTGACAGGGAAATGACAAAAGGGTGTATTTCTAATGGATACAGTGCTTCTTGTCACATTCAGATGGCGTTCAGAGCCAAATAGCCAGTAGTTCACACTAAAACCTCTCACATACTTTCACATTCATTTTTCTAATCAAACCATCATCATCACCTCCATCATCTTCACTTCTAAGCATTATGCCATTTTACCGAGGCACTTAGATAAGCTTGTAAGTTGTGCATTAGAGTGCTTGTCATTTAATACACGTTGAAGTGCAAGCACTACATTTTCTACTACAACTTTAATGAGCTATTTGCATCTAAAGAGATTAAGTTATCAATGCAGAAAGACTCTTATATTGACACATGCGTGCTAAGATCTTACATTTAAATGGCACAATAACTTAGACTTGTCTACTAAATATAGACTCCTTAAGCAAATACCTTAATATATTGGCATGAATTGCGTAATTATTGTTTATAAATGACAACCAACCAAGTATAGCCTACAGCCCATGCAAGCATTACGCAACTCTAAAACTAATACACTATTAGAAGAGTTTTATCTTATCAAAAAGGCAATGTTTTGCCATAACTAACGTTAGCTACATGAATTCCTGTCGTCCACGCCCGGGATCAAATAGTTTCCTACTCGCAGCCAATAATTATAACGCTTTTACGCTGTATCGACTTGGTTATTACATTACTTGTAATCATGCATGGGCATGTCTCCGGATTGCACGGCACGCCGGGCTAATAAAATTGTGGAAAGCAGAAGAAAAAACAAATGACATGGTTATCATCCACAGTTCGCCAAATCTGGGAAGTTTTCGCCTTACCTTTTTAAACTGAAGTTACTGGTGGTACACCAAACTGACCGCCACTTCCGGAGATTGAGAAAACTGCGAAATTCACAACTACGAAATGTGTCCGTGCGGCATCTTGTAAACAGCACGTCGTATCAAGCGAAAAAAAAAAAAGTCATAAATATTACAAACAACAAGACCGTTTGCTCGTGTGAAGTTTACGTTCGGTATTTACGTAACAGACCTCGAAGCAATAAAACTAGATACAAATAAATATTGTAACCAATAGCTCGACATGTAGATATGAAATGATGATAAATGAAGTAATCACTGTGGAGTCGTGAAGATGCTCCGTCCTCTCGCGCTCTGTGCAAATAAACGGTGCGGTTGGGCGCGTGGGCTCTGCGAGCGGTTCACAGACGCGACTGAAAGCGTCCTTAGCCAATCAGCGGGGGAATTACCATGTACGTCACTTGTAGAGGCGGGACTATACGTTGGTTCTGAGCGCACCTTTTCCGTGACGTCGCCGCGTTCTATAGCTCGTGCTTCGCATTCACTAAATGTTTTAAGGACCCCAAAACATGCTGCTGTTTGGTTACTTTAATGAATACAAATGTTTTTTTCACGTTGTTTAAAAACAACTTTTTACATATGGCATTATTCTGGGGATTTCTCAAGTCTTTTGGTGCCTTTCTACACAGTTTCAGATAGACCTTAAATGGTGCAAATAGACAGAACCTGATTTTGCTGAGTTCGGCGTGTCCCTGGAACAACATTGTGATTAGCCAATCAGATTTAATGAACCAGTTTTTGGGAAGTTTAGGCTTACAATCAGTGTTTGGTGCTTGTACGTCAGTGTCAGTCATCTATCATTTCCTCTGATTTTAGGCATTACTCATGGGTAGGGTTAGGTTTAGGTGTAGAGATATGGTCAAAACTAAAATTTTGATGAAGGATAGCTCACCCAAAAATATAAACTCTAACATTAATTATTCACCCTCATGCTGTTACAAAACCCATAAGACCTTTGTTCATCTTCAGAACACAAACTGGGTCTCAGGGCCTTATGGGTTTGGAATTCTAATCTTATGTATTAATATATGTCTATTTAAATATATATATATAATATAATATAAATGTTTATATAATAAATCTCATGATAAACATATAACAGGCTAATAATAATAAGTAAATGAGCATATTTACAATTAATCTTTTAGAAACAAAATGTAATATTTGCTTTCAGAACGGTCAAAACCTCATTCAGTAGGCTACTCTTGTTGTAAGGCATCATAAAACAAAAAGGTTGGAAAACCCTGCAATTACACTTTATTAAAACATAAAATGTATGATATTACATTTAAATTTAGGACGTTATTGGTTAAATAAAAATGGATTATAAATGGTTTAGTAGTCTGGAGAGAAATGGACATTTTGTTAATAATTGCATATCCTCGTCCTACTTATGTCATGACAACAGCAAAAAGTCTTCAAGAAGAAGTGACCAATCCAAGAGCATCCAAGCCTTTACTTTGATGTCCAAAACTATTCAGTAGCAATTAAAAAAGCCAGATAATACATGAGTAGCGCACTGTATTTATCATCGGTTTGGTGTTGCCTGCGATGGATGATAAAGTAAAAACAGCAGAGGATTGTTGAGGGTATTGTTAGTCAGACTCGGACATGCTGTGTATTATGGGGGTGTGTTCACCAAGCCGTGCATATTTTTAGCACATTCCTGGGGTATTACACACACCCTCATCATTGAGAGTGCTTATGTGTGTTAAAGGACAGAGTATTCATTCATGTGAAGTGGGTTTGTGCGTGACTGCGATCAAACGTGTGGGCTTCCACCAGATGCTAGATGCAAACAATAATCGCCTTACAGTTTGCATCCTGAAAAAAACCACACAGCAGTTTGATATGGAGCTCTTGTGATGAATGAAATGTAGTTTGTGGAGCGTTCATCTAAGCAGCATTACACTATGTATGTTTTTGAAAATATTTATATTTAGCATAATAAATGACACTACTTTTTACAGTTACCTGAATTAATTATCAATACAAATGCTCCCATAGGGACCTCTGCAAACTCCATGATTAAATCCTATTTTTGGAGTTAAATAGATACCAACAGAGGAAATAACAGCTTAGATAGAAGGCCCTTTAGACAAAGGTGGCCTCGAGTCAAAAGGAGGTTAAAACTCACAGCTGTACAGGGATTTGATTCAGCTGACGGAAGACAACGTTTTTTGGGTTTTTTTTTTTTAAATAAAAAAATACAATGCTTCCACCTAGTGGTCAGTTTCCTAAAAACAGAAGTTACTCAAGAAGTCATTAGCATTTCTTCACTGTCGCCTTGGAAACGACTGACTGTTTAGCCAAGCTCAAAAGAGAAAAGTTTGCCATTTTGCAACACTGTTACCAAAATGTGGGACATGTCTAAATCCAGTTTGGTGTATTTTTAAAAAAAACATTGCATGATACTACTGAAACATAGTATTTGTGTTATTGCTTTAACTGAGACATGGGAATTGTGACGTGCACAAAATTAATTACTGTTTCTCAGTTGCAATCAGAACTATTCTGTGTGTTTTTTTCCAACATTACTCTGATCAAGTATTTATTCCCACATTCAAAGCATGGTTCTTTATAAATTTATACACAATAAGTTTAGCATCATAAAATGTTCTCCTATACTGTTAGGATGTGGAACAGTTTTAAAACTTCTTTCTTCTTAAAAGTGCAGTCATTTAGTATGACAATAAACCTTTAACAACATTTGGTAATGCAACAGTGTGACGTCAGCTGCAGATATGACTTGTTAACAAGTGACCTGAAACACATTCTAGATAGACCGCCCTGAGAAGGTCACTTAAAAATTGCAGTCTCTGTCTATAAACCTCCAACAATGGCTGAAACGTACGTCATTCCTCATCTTTCTGTACGCAGAGGTGTCGCAGACTCTGGAATGAAAGGATTTGTGTACCCAAACGCTCAAGGACAACCAGTGGGCCGACACACATAGCGCTGCGAGACATGCTTTTCACTTGTTTGAAAGAGGTTCAGAAGAAGAAATGAAAAGAATACGGTTCTCAGTGTAGTGATTTTGTGCAAGAAGTTTATACAACTTCCAAACAAAAGCCATAAGCAGGGCTCATATCTCCCAAAGTTCACCACTTGTTTATTTAGAGCATCACAGAGTGATAACACAGGAAGACAGCGATTATGGGAAGTCTTGGCGATGAAGATGAATTGTCTGGGGACAACACAGTTTCTGAATTGAATCCTTATCTTTACAGAGTTGATGGAGCGGAGTCGTGACAGGGAGACGCTGGAGACACAGATCCGGGGAGCGAAGGATAGACAACACCGGGATCCTGGAACTCGGGAGAGATACAGACACTGAGGAGCAACAAGGAGGTAAGTACAAGGTGAGTATTAGCAATGATATCTCAGTAACAAATAAAGTCAAGCGTTTCACTCCACTTCATCAGGAACAAGCTTGGACGTTGACTGCAGTGTGGTGTGTGGTTTTATACTGTTTGTGATAGGGGTGGTGATTAGATCCAGGTGGTGGTGATCAGACTCAGGAGAGAGTGAGTGTTGTGATTGGGTGAATGCTGAGCCTGGTGTGACTGTCACAGCTGGCTGGTTTTAGCTGGTTTTAGAGGGGTTTTGGCCACATTTCCAGCTTGCCAAGGTGGTCTTAGCTGGTCATTTTTGTCAGCAAGGATACATTTTTAGTGAGTTTAAGTTAATTGTTAAACTACTAAACTGGTAAATTCCCACATAAAAAACCCACTATAGTCATTTATAGTAAATACTAGAACCATACTATAGTAAAGTACTTGATTATGGTTTTGGTAAATCTAGTTGCTGTGGTGTATAATGTAACAACTATAGATATATAAACAAAATAATTTATCCATTTTTTCTACAACTTTAGGATATATTATACTACACTACAGTTTACTGTATTAAAAATAAGGTATATTAGAGTATTTGTTACAGTTTATTAGTTCACTATAGTTAAAATACTTTGCTCTAGCATTCATTCTTATCAGAGTGTTGTAAATAATTTTTTATGTGGGTTATTTAATGTTCATTAAGTTACTGTAAATTAACTTTTATATTGGAATTTCACTTTTAAATGAATCAAACTGCATCTCTACATTGTCTAAATTTCTGTTACTTTTTTATCTACAAGCTAAAATAATTCTACTCATGTACTGTGGCGACATCTTGTGTTCTTTTTTAATACTGCAACAAACGTTAGAATTGACCTTAAAATTATTAAAGTGTGGATTGTTATAAATATCTGCCACGGCAAATGTCGATTTTATGTACACAAGTGTGCATAATAACCAAAATACACTTAGTATTGAGTTAAAAATCAGGATGGTAGCTGCCATGAACATGGTTGGCTATCTGGGGTGTACTTCATGCCAAAAGTTATAATTACCATTAAGTAGATAGATATATACAACAGTAAACTTTTTACAGAAAACTACATGGTTCACCAAGAGTATAACTAAGACATCTTTCAACAGGTATAAAGTGACAAGAAAGAAAGTCTGATAGATTTCCCAGAGAAGGTCACGGTAAAATGTTCTAAAATCATTTCACACTCCATCTATAAACCTTCAACAATGGCTAAAAAAACAGATTGCAGTCATTATTCGGCGTTCTGTATGCAGACGTTAGGAGAATGAAAGAATGTGTATTCGCAAACGCTCAAGGACACATTGCTGCTGAGAGACATGCTTTTTACTCGTTTGAAAGAGGTTCAGAAGCAGAACTAAAAAGAGAGCCATTCTCAGTAAAGCTAAGGTCGTTCAGGCACCTTTAAAATAGAAAATGAAAGGACAGATGCAGAAATCTGTGAACTATCTGCACCAACAGAGCAACAGATAAATGTTTTTATTCATAACCATACTGACGTTTATATACAGTATAGGGGACAAAGTTGCACCTATATTTTGAAGGGGGCATCACTGGCAGTTCTTTGAAAAAGATGCATGTGTTTTGTTTGTGAAAGGAGTTATTTGGATACCAAAAAGCAGTGTCATTTTATTTTGTCATTCAGCATTTATTTAGTTTATATTTTTGTTCTTTGATGATGCCGCCACACAAGAACAGGAGCAGAAGCATTGGAAGGCTGGAATGGTGGGGATCGGTATGAGGGAAATATAGCGGGATACCGGGAGATATGGGAGCTGTAGGGATGCTCTCTTGGAATATCGACATTAATCATCTTCTTACTGTAAGAACACACACAGATACAGATTGTCAGTCTCAGGATTTTTGCAGTGAAAAGCTTGTGCTTTCTCTCTGTCCTTGACCCAACCCTGCCTGACTGAAAATCAGCTATCCAACAGTATGAAAGGCAGAGGACGAGAAAAGATGCACTCATCCACGCTAAATATCCACATTGAAAATTAAGAAAAAATGAGAGAAAAGAATACATGTAGCATGCAAGGTGGAGCCAACAAATGAGATGGACATATCTTAATATATTACCTCATGTCAATGTCTGTTGGTTTGGGGATCCTTGAAACAAAATAATAATAATGATAAAAATAATAATAATATAGTAGCTGAAGAAAAAAAAGTAATGTTTAGACTAACTTACAACTGGTCATTCAGTCGGATATTACTCCTCTTGGTTTGAGTGAGGTCATAATATTGCTGCACGATGACAGACCTGAAGGTAAGCACATTACAACCTTAGTCATATATTTAAATCATTTAGCAGACATAATCTGCTTTCCTTTTTTATATAAAACAAATTAAAGGTTTATAACTTTAGAAAATATGAATAAATATAAATAAAAAATTAAATTTATTAAAATAGCTTAATTTATAAAAACGGTTAAATTAATTAACAAATTATACTAAGTATATAAGTAAATTAAACAAATATATGTAGTGTATATATATATATATGTGTGTGTGTGTGTATAGCAATATATAAATAGTGCTGTTAAATTAATTATGCTTAGTCGCATCCAAAATAAAAGTTTTTTTTTTCATTATACATGTATGTGTACTGTGTACAGCAGTGTATTTAATATATTTAATATATAAACATAAATTTTTTTCTTAAATATACTGTATACAAGCATATGATTTTGTTTATATATAAATATACACAGTATACATACATATATACAGTATAATGTCAAGAAAAACTTATTATGAATGTGATTACTTGCAATCATTTGACAACACTAGGGTGTTGCTAGGGGGTTTCCAAGGTACCCTAGGTGGTTGCTAGGGTGTTGCTATGTGCTTGCTAAGGTACCCGGGGTAATTGCTAGGGTGTTGCTAGTATACAAATACAAACACATCCATATATATATATATATATATATATATATATATTTAAAAATTGTATTTGTAAATATTACATTTATTATAGAAAAAAATGTAATATTAAAATATAATTATATAAATGTTTACAAGTAATTATTTTCAAAATATATACTGAATATGTGTGTATTTATATATGCATAATAAATAAACAATACAAATACATATGTAAACAACTTTTATTTTGTATGCGAGTAATTGTTTGACAGCACTTATATATATATATATTTGCATTGTTTTATTTTAAATGGTATTTAATACATATCATATATGTCTTAAAATTTAGCAGTGCTTACCTAGGCAAAACTGATCCTCCAAAGCCAAAGTGTTGATGTCCCTTAATGACTGCAGGGATGTATTCGTTCTGGCAACCTGAAGTCATCTTTCCATAATCCTGCTGGCTTAGCACTTCATGACTGTCTCTTGTGTAAAATTGAAAATAAGAGTTTAGGTCACATCACATAATTTCTTTACGCTTCATGCACTTAAAGATTACAACAAAAGGAAAGGAATATAGGACTAAATTTGAAATGCAGTCTACTATAATTTTCTCACCGTGGACTATAGAGTCCGGTGATGCTTAACGGTTGCCTCAAGATTGGAGGGAGTCGGAGCGAAGATGGGCAGTTTTCTTCTTTCATGCTTTCCTGACCAATGCTCTAGGTGAAGTTCTGAAGGGTTTGAGCCAGGTTGTGGTGGATCAAAAGACTGCGAGTGCTGGGCAGGTGGACACCACCATGCAAATCGCATCTGCTGCTGTTCATAGTATTGAATCTGCAAACAGACACTCGAAACCACAGAGTGACACCTTATCCAAGTCAGAACACCATCACTATGGAAGCTCAGCTGCGGCCTTTGTTGTGTTTAAGGGATTTGGTGATGTGAGATACTCATTAGACCTGCCTCGCTGACAGATCACACTTAATCCTACTGCTAAGCCGCTAAACTCACTTATAAATTCCAAAAATAATGCAAAAGTCGTCTTTTAACAAATTAGGCTGATGTCAGTTCCCGTCGGTAGGTTTTAACTGTTACACTCAAAGCTAATTATGTAAATTCAAAAGTAAATGTATTCCTAATGAATAATGCAAGAAATCAATAGCCCCCAGAGAGCAATCAAAGCTCCGAATGTAAAGTCTGCTGCGGCTGGGCCTCTGAGTGCAGAAAGTTCAGTACTTGAGTTCAATAGATAGGCTGAAACCAGAGCAGGACATCAGAGAAACACAGATCTAGGCTACTGCAGTGAATGTAAAACTATCTCTGGTTTCAGGTTCTGGTTTTAACTCTTGACACATGCTATGGAAAAGTTGAGTAGTTCATACATATAGAAATGAATAAGGATAATGCAATATTTAATAATTTACTCACCATCATGTCATTCTAAACCGAAAGTCTTCCATTCATCTTTGGAATGTAATTTATTTATTCTTTTCAAATTTTTTCTTGTTTTTGTTGATACACATCCTCACAACTAAAATGTTCAAGCTTCAAAAAGTTTATAAAGGCATAAGTAACACAAATTAAACCAGCTGTTATCCTTTCAGTCTAATCACTTCAACATTACGTATGGGAACTCATCAATTGCCTTTGAGCTTTAAACAAAAGGCCAATAAATATTGGCATGCATTTGATTGCGCTCAGTGGAATGCACCTGCAGATTTTCGCTTCAGAGCCTTCGCTGTCTGAGCTTCTACAGGAAACCCCCTCTGCGAGTTCTGGAGAACGATTGAGGAAGAGTCCTGATTTTAAGAGTTTCTGCTTTCCTGCTCTCTCGTCTGACAGCGTTTTATCTGGGCGGCTGTCAGTAAATCCTGCGGGCTGGTAGTCTTTTTAAAGGATTGTGTGCCAGTCATCTTGCACATCCAATGAAAAGACCTCTGAGTGCACGGAGTTGCAGTGTTAGGTCTTCCCTGGGCAACTGGGAGAAAGAGTTTTCGCGAATTTTCCTACGTTTGAAGCGTTCTTCAGAATGTCAAACCAGCCGTGCGTTTCTGGATGCGGAGTTTCCTCACCTCTTTGGATGGACATGATGGTTGTGTGGGCTGAGTGCACGTCGAGACAGCTTTTGTGGATGGTCAATGCATTCATTGCGAGCGTATGACCTTTGCTACATTGAAGTACCGCCTCTTGTTCGCGAGACTACTCCCTTCACGTACTTCCTGCACTGCGGCGAGGCGCCTGGGGGACTTCCAGGTGAGCGTTCAGAATGTTCCATCCGGGGTAACAGCCGTGCGGACTTCTGATGCACCGCGTAGTCCCGTGTAGTCAAGGATACGGGTGCCTCACCCACGGGCCTGCCTGTATACAATGGGCAAGCAGCCAGGCGTCCATCTGCTTTGGCATATAACATAAAAATGCCTCGAGTTGTTAGCCGTGCAAGCGCGGGCCAGTCCGGAAGGACAACACAGTGGTAATAGCGTACATAAAGAAATACTACGCTCCCTGTAACAACTCGCCCGCCATCTGCTCCTGTGGAGTCAAGCAAAAAAAAAAAAAAAATGCTGCACGCTGTTCATATTCCAGGGCTCTCAGCCGTGTAGCCACAGCTCACGACAATCCACCCTGTCACGACAATCCAACCAATCCCTGGAGAATAGCGCCTCCACCCACAGGTAGTCCAGCTGATATGGAGCACTCTGGATATGGACAATATGGACACATTTCTTCGCCTTTCCAGAGTCTGCACATTGCCTGCTGTTTTCCCTCACTCGCACAGCTGGTCTCCGGTACTTAAGTACGCCTTCCCCAGTGAGCCTCCTTGCACAGATGTGTAAATTCAGGGAGGGCGAGGAACAGATCCTCGCAGCAGCCCCTTCCTGGAAATTCCCTGAAGGAAACTTCTCAGGGGATTGGGCACCTATGGCAGCCACATCCCACGGGATGCGACAGACTGCTCGGGCGTTTCAATGCTGTCATAGAGATCCTCTCCTAAGCGGGAAGCCCCCTCTAAGAGGCTGGCTTACGCTCCGAGATGAGTCTGTTGTAGACTAATGCTGCTGTCACGAAACAGAGGACCCTCAGAGATGCAACGATTGCAGTTGTGCTTTCTTTCCTGCAAGAGAAGTTGAAGCACAGGCTGTCCCCTTCTTTTCTCAAAGTGTATGTCGCTGTCACAGCCGCATTTCACAATGCAGTGGAGGCCGTGCCCCTTGGTAAGCTCCTACTCATTGTTCAGTTTCCTAGAGGTGCTATAAAAAAAAAAAGAAAAAAAAAAGAAATATCCCCGAGACCACATCTCTCACCCTCTTGGGATCTTGCTGTCGCCCTAAAGCACGCTCCCTTTGAGCCCCTTCAGGAAGCAGAAATAGAACAAAAATATCTTGTGATGAAGGACAGCACCTTTAAGTGCGCTGGTCTCTACTAAAGAGTATAGGAGACCCACAAACCGTCTCTGTTTGTGGGTCCCCGCAGTCGGACCTAGAGCGGAGCAGCTCCGGCTGTGCTTCCTCTGGGTCTCCTTCGCCCAGTAGGTGTGGCAACAAATCTCAATATTCCACAGTCAGCCAGAAGGCTGTGTTTCCCTGCATTTATATCCCTAATCTTATCGATATATTGTTTCCTTATTCCACTTGCTACAACTGTGTGTTAACTCATGTGCTCCACCCTCAACCACCTGATTCAACACCACTGAAAGCAACTCTGTGTGCCCTCCTCCTTGAGATCACCCCAGAGTCGTAGCCTGTTCCATGGGTGTTCCCATATGTAAGGGCGAAGTGATTCAACTGAAAGTGTAACGTCTAGGTTACGAACGTAACCCACATTCCCTGAAGGAGGGAACGGAGATGTTCACTTTCTTCTGCCACGACTCTGGGGTCGCATTGACGGCGGCTCGGCTCTTCAGCGAAAACCTGCATGTGCATTCCGCTCGTGCCCTCTTATACTCACGCAGTGATGATGTGCACCTGAGCGCAATTAAATGCACGTCAATATTCATTGGCCTTTTGTTTAAAGCTCAAAGGCAATTGGTCTTGCTGGCGAGTCCCCATATGTAATGTCTCTGTTCCCTCCTTCAGGGAATGGTATCTTACGTTCGTAACTTAGACGTTCTTTATTACATTACATTTAGGCCTTTTGCAGATGCTTTTATCCAAAGCAACTTACAATTGGGGAATACATAAGCGATTTTTCTTAAAGAGGCAAACTGGAAGAAAATGCTAGCAACACTGTTTCCAGCATTGTTCAAATAATTACAAGCTAGAAATGGAATTAACAAATAAAGAGAAAGACAAAGTATTGTGACTGGCCTCTCAGTATTATTTTTAATTATTATTATTAATTTAGGATGAAGTCAAGTAGCATCAAAAGAGATGTTTTCATCTTTCACAAGTAAAAATAGTCCAAATCATCTCAATAGATACACTGATTTATATTATTTAATTCAGACATTCATAAATATTGATGATAAATATTGAACATTTAAATGAGTTTGTTTCTTAATCAGAACAGATTTGTAGAAATGTAGCATTACATCGCTTGCTCACCAATTGGTTCTCTACAGTGAATGGGGGCCGTCAGAATGAGAGTCTAAACAGCTAATGAAAAAAGCACAATAATCCACAAATAATCCAAATGATTTCAGTTCATCAATTAATGCCTTGTCACATAAAAAGATGTATGTTTGTAAGAAACAAATTCATCACAATGCATTTTTACATTACAATTTCGCTTCTGGTCAAAAACCATGATAATGCTTCCTCCTGTGAAAAAGTCCATCTCCTGTTGCTCTCTTACATAAAAATCAACCCACAAATTTGTTTAGAGCTTTTTATTGGGACTGTTTTTGCGTTTAAAATGAATTTGGCCTGTTCATATTTCTCTCATGTTTCAGACAAGATGACTTTTTCACTGAATTATGGATAGATGACTCATAGTTACAAATGCTGTAATTGTGGATTTGTTTATTTACATGCAACTTTTTGCCTCGCAAGATGTTAATTGTGGATTATTGTGATGGTGTTATATCTAGATATCTAGACTCTCATTCTGACGGCACCCATTCACCTCAAAGGACCAATTGATAAGCAAGTGACACAATGCTATTTCTCCAAATTTGTTCTGAAAAAGAAAACACTCACTTAGATCTTGAATAGCTCTTGGGTGAGTAAAATTTCAGCAACCTTTTCTATTTTTTAGCTGAAATGTTGCTTTAAGATTCGAGTAGTAACATTTAAAAATGTTTATGTCATTATTTTAAAACATATTCAAACATATACAACCAGTTTCACAGACAAGGCTTATGGATGTTTGAGCTGTCTCAGATGAAACACGTCATATCTTTAAACACGTCAGTGCCATTGTTCTGTGTTAAGATGCACATCTGTAATATTTTGTTATAAGGCATTTTTGTACAAGTTGCTTAAAGATTTAACTAATGCCTAGTCCTGGCTTAAGCTAAGCCCCGTTTGTGAAACTGTGCCATAGTTTCTTTAATAAACTGAAGGAATGAATGCAGCTCTGCTTACTATAGTTATTTTACATTTGCCTGTACTCAAGACACTCAAATATTCTGCTAGTATAAAAAAATAAGAGTGAATCTTATCCCTAAAAAATAAAAAAACACTCAGCTTAATTCATTTTTGTGTTTCAGGTGATTAAAAAAGAATGCAGACCTGTGCACAATAGCCACATATTGCATTTTGACATCATAATGAAAAGCAGAAGCTCCATTGTTTATTAACTTTAATGTTAGAAAATTATTTTTAAAGGCTTGCGCGATTTTTTGATATTTTCTTTAGGTTTCTAAATTTAATCCCACCTAGTGAATAACTTATCATCATTGTTCTCTATTAACACAGCTGGAGAACTGTCCATGGTTCTGAAACCATTCACTTTCACAGTTCAGTCTAATGAACATCATTAACATACATTTAATCTACCTTGTTGTTTTAGAAAAATGCACACATCTCATGAATAACTCCCACTAGCTGTCTTTGCATGAATATTTGCCCTGTGCTGGTTAATAAAAATATGAACACACCGATCAATAGACCAGACCCTGTCCAGATGCACCTCCAACTGCTTGCCAAGCACTTCCACTGACCGGCCTTATTTATAAGGCTACGCTGAGCAATATATTCAGTATTACACCTTTAATTGGGATCCTCCAGGGACCTTGTCAAAGGTTTTGAGAAAAGCTGGGATTTAGCACACATGCCAAACTTAAGTTCAGTGACCAATTACCGTCCTTTTCTTCAGAGGGGCTGCTGTATTACATCTCCTACTGTTGTATTATGAATGTAGTGCGTTGATCCCACTCCCTTGGTTGCTTGTTAATACTCCACTATGGAGAACAGGTTTCATTAGCCTGTGTCAGAATATAGTACTGCAGGCCGTTAGAGGCTGCTTTAAACATCAAGGCTGCAGCAGTGCCTTATCTTACTAATGAACATCAACAGGTATAGGCTAAAACGCACACCAGCAGCCATTTAAATGCGCTTAAGTGATTAACCTATCAAGATCAGAGGAACGCTGTGGGGGTTCTTTGATGGAGTGTAAGCAAAGACCTCCTGGCTAATGTGTTGCATTCCCAGAATCTGATGAAATTGTTTTATTGAAGACCTGTATTACACAGGATAAAAGATTAAAATGTTAACTAAAACATTTAACTCTCTCTGGGAGGATCCCAGAAATGGCTAGAGTTGAAACTGAGGAGATGTATTATCTCAAAGCAGAACCAGTTCAGAGTTGCATTCTTTGTCAGAAAAAAAAAAAGTTTTAACTGCACAGAAGCAACAATGCCAAAAAGAGTTCAGTTGGAATGAAAGAAGCTTAACATGCACACAATGCCTTATTCAGGAGAAGTGAAGGTTTATGTGCGTCTGTGAGTGCATTAAATGAACAAGAAGACGTGCAAACAGATGAGAAATAACATAAACCTCATATCCTCATTTACATATGCATAGGATCTTTGTCATCCTGAAAAATTATTTCTTTGACGTTGAAGTTCTTAACTGCAAATGTACAAAAAACTCATCGCATAGCTCACCTTATTTTAGGTTATTTGAATGGGCTGTACATTGTTCTGTAAGGTATAATTTAATGACAAATATTTTTTGAAATATTAAATATGTTTGAATTTATTTTTGCAATGATTGTTCAGTGTTCCTGTGGTTCAGCAGAGCAGTGCCAAGCTTTTGGGTGTGATTTCCAGTGAATCCATGAACTCAAGCCGCTTTGGCATGTGGCAAATATTAATTTTTACTGCTCTTATTAAAAGAAGTGTGAGAATGTCTTGTGTATGTGTACAGCACCATATAGTGCTATAGAGCCCAGGACAAATTGTCCTTCAGCGACAATAAAGCAATACAAATTTCAGTTCACACAGGTGTTGTAATATTAAATTCATAATGACTGTGCAAACAGAAAAAGTGGCATATTCATCCTGTTGGAATATACATATTATGGATAGACTTTTAATGACAAATGAAAGCAGCCATTATTTTCAGACTGGGGCTACTTCAAACGTGTTTAATAAAGGAAGGTATTAGAAAATATTTCTTGCACTCTCCGTTTGGCTGTCACACACACATGCATAGCTATAAAAAGACCTTCACGAAACACAAACAGATTTATGAAACTTCCACTAGGCACACAAAAAACAAACATCCATTTTCAATCACAGACTCACTGAACAGACAACTATTCGTTTGCTTTCATGTTTATTTAAGTCCCTCCCAGAGGAAATCTGCGTCGTACCTGCCAACCGCTTGAACAAATTGCTTATTATACTTTAACGTCATCGCGCATCAGTCATATTTAATTATTTATTTCACCGTTCAACAGTCCACGAGCCTCATAAAAGACAGCGTGAGGAGGAAGTCTGGAGAACGTGTGAATGGCAGATGGACGTGTGAAGCGTGTGCAGCAGCAGTACAGTGAGCTGAGCGTTACTGTAGACGACACTTTGGCTGCGCAGACATGACAACTTTTGATTTTTCCGACGTGGAGGCATTTTTGGATTGCCATCCGGAGCTCTTTGAGGAATATCTCGTCAGGAAGGGAAAATGTGACACCCTGAGCAGGTGGCTCAAAGAGCACCAGCCTACCAAAACCTCTCCGGCGGAGGAGAAACGCGGGGTGGCGAGGGATCCCTTCTGGCCCACCAACCCCGACGGGCTAAAGCGCAGATCGTCCCACATGGAGCTCCGCAGGAACTTCGCCCGCTCCAAAGCGATGACGGCGCACCGGACCTACGACGAGCACGTCAGTCTCACGGCTCACGAGTCCCAGTCGAGCATGCGACGGCGTGCGCTGCTGCGGAAAGCCAGTTCGTTACCGCCGACCACGGCGCACATCTTAAGCGCGCTGCTCGAGTCCCGGGTCAACGTGCCTCAGTATGCCTCCAGCGCCATCGACTACAAATACAGACTCAAAGAGTCCAACGAGAGGGAGTTTTTCCTCGAGCTGGTTAAGGACATTTCTAACGAACTTGACATGACGAACCTCAGCTACAAGATTCTCATCAATGTGTGCATCATGGTAAACGCAGACAGGTGCTCGCTTTTTCTAGTGGAGGGACCGTCTCATAAGAGGACACTGGTGTCCAAGTTTTTTGATGTGCACTCGGGTACGACGGTGCGACCCTCTTCGAGCACTCTGGACTCGAACGAGGTGCAGGTTCCGTGGGGAAAAGGCATCATAGGTTATGTAGCAGAACACGGAGAAACCGTCAACATCCCGAACGCATACGAGGTAGAGCTGCAACTAATAGCAATACTGACAATTACGCAGTCATTGGTCGCGAACTATTATAAAGGGTTTGATGGTTTAACCCAAAGGACGTCGTAGCAAAAGGTTAAGAGTTTTTTTAAGCGTGTCCTTTTCAACAGGGGGTTTGAACTTTATGGAATTATACAAGATAGATTATAAGTTAGTGGTGCGTATTTTAACCTGTTGCCAAAGACACTAAATAACAACTGTTAGTTTTGATCGGTATGCAAAAATGCTATTATGAATTTGCATCACAGATCACCAAAACCTACATGTATTTTATTTTTCATTTGCATAACTGACGTTTGGCAAAATCTAGTTATAATTTACGTCGTGCGAGACAAAAATTGACAGTTTGCGCCATGGACTTTTATAGTGTAGACTACATAAAAAATAAAGTTAGTGGGGAGCCCGGGGCTAGTTGTCACAATTTTTGCTCCAGTGAATATTTCTCGGATATAGGTTTATTTTAGCAAACAATGGAATAATGTAGACATAATAGATCTTGGCTAAAAAAAAACATATATTATGTTATATAAACATAACAACTAGGACTATTTAACATTTTCCCCATTATTACACCATGAGATAAGAAACAGTTCACAACGTTTACCTGCCAGTAGCATGTTCTTACACTATCTTGGTGTAGGTTGTCACAATTTAACCTACCATTAAACAGTCTATTATAGACTTGTAGCTACATTTAAAGAGTAAAATACTTATGAAACAAAACTATTCATGAAACAACGTCATTTCAAAAGTTGATGCAAAAATCTAACATGTTTTGGCCGTCACATAAGTTATTTTCAAGTAAAATCTACTTTTATTATATTCAGTAGCTTAGCTTGCTCTACTGGCAAAATATTAAACTTTAATATGGAGGACAGAATAGATGTGCCTTTAAAGATTTGTGTTTTCTACATTTTCTGCTGCCAAGGCTTTGAGTCGCTGATTATTTTGATTATGTCAAAAGGTTCAAGAACCTAACATTCCCTATGTGAAGATTTCTTGATTACAGCATTGGCAGTTTCTCCATCTTCAAATACACACTACCAGTCATGCGTACACATCATTATATCATGGCCACAGGCAAGCCTTCCCTAGTACACTGTGGTCAGAGGAGATCCATTGATGCAGTGCAATGAAATTGCCACTATTCTATCACATTTTATGTTTTTGGTGGCAATGAATGCTTTTTTGTCCCCAAAACCCCCTAAAAGTGATGTAATATGCTACAAGATACATACATTTTCATGTAGTTTCTCGTCTGCCCCATTTAAGTCAAAGTGAAGTTGAAAGAATTCACATTTTGGCTACACTTTTTAACATTAAATAACAATGTGTAGTTAATATAGGTTTGAAATTAGATTTGGTTTTAGGATTAGTGGCCTATATTTATGCAAAATTTATTGTTATTGCTATAAGCAGCCAACATGTAACATATAACAAGGAGACTATAAAACAAAGAGTTGCCAATGTTTTTTTTCTTCCCAAATAATCTTGAGTTAGTTATAAGTGAGGTAAAGTACATAAGCAGATTTGGGATTGATGTGCAAATGTAAAAAAAAGGCTTTAAATGAAAAGAGCAACATTTTTGTTTCTAATTTTACTGCATTACAGTATTTATTATCTCTAACAATTATTTTCCATAGCAATACAGTAACTTTTCATAATGAATGCATGTTAATTTTTACATCTACAATGTTGTGCCTCTTTCCTACTGTGTAGGACCATCGGTTCAGTGATGAAATCGACAAGCTGACGGGCTATAAGACTCAGTCCATTCTGTGCATGGCCATCCGCAACAGCGACGGGGAAGTCATCGGTGTAGTGCAGGCCATCAACAAGAACCCCAGCGGAACTCCATTCACAGAGGACGATGAGAAGGTACATTAGCTGTTCTCCTTTTCGCCTGGCTTCTGCTCCAGCTAGTGGATTTATATCCTGTTACATTCTCCAGATGCCTATTACTATATTGCCCAAACTTTAACTGGTAATGAAACTCTAGAGTGTGAATGTAATTGCTGTGCTAAATCAAAAGAGATCAATGAATTAGCACCTTGGCAAATGTCCTGCTATGCTGGAATACTAGTTCTAGGTTTAGAAAATGAGTTATTCATATTTGAAGATTTATTCTTTATTCATAACCTTAGAAACGGGAGCATTACCTACTGAAGCCCTGTGGTCATTTTGCACATTTATTGAGTTACTGCATAAATCAAATCTAGAAATGATATTGGGAAAATTCCAACTGGAAGAGAAAATCTCTATGTGCCCTACTCACTCCAAAGGAATGAACCCTTGAAGTGGCAACTTGGGAGGGAGCATGAAGTGCACTTGGTGAAAGGAGAATTGAAAAAGAATGTTATTTAGAAATTATCTTTACCTGGAATGGTACCGAAAAAAGAAATAACCAGCAATTGTTACATTAAAGCTACATCTACACGAATTTACCCTTAAAATTAGTTTTTTTGGTCTCACCTACATTTTTTATTTAAACAAAATCCATTTATTTAGATGATTACACATTTTTAGGTTAAACTTTATTCTGGTACAATGTAATGTGGCGTCCATTTTCCTATTAGCTGGTCTTGGTTCTATTAGAAACAGAAATATTTAAATTAATTGGTTTAAGTCCGTAATATTATTTAATATTGATAAATTAACTGAAATACAGTATACTAACAAAACTATATTTTATGAGTGAAAGTAAAAATAGCCCTTTAAGGTAACAATTGTAGGTCATTGAAGTACAATCCAGAAATGTTGTATTATTGAATATACATTTTATAGTGACTTAAAATATGGTTCATACATGTAACCCTGGACCACAAAACCACTCCATAAGTATATCGGTAGCAATAGTCAAAAATACATTTTATTGGTCTAAATTATCACCAAAGCAGATAATGCCAAAGATTATTAGGAAATTATGTAAAAACCATGTTCCATGAAGATATTTTCTGCTGTAAATATATGAAAACCCAATTTTTGATTAGTAATATGCATGACTAAGAACTTAATTTGGACAGTGCTAAATTCTCAAAGAACTAAATTCTCTCAGTATTTAGATTTTCATGCTTAGATTACAGATTTTCGAATATTGTCCTAACATAAAAATATGTACTTCTGTGTGTCACAAACGCGCTGTGGTGAAGCGAAAGGCAAGCTTTTTCAGTGAGCACGGAGGACACGCAGAACTTCAATGACTGAACATTTAATAATACACAAAGGAAAAACTGAACAAAACTCACAAGACGAACCACATACATACAAGCAACGTTAAGGAACATTAACGATTGGCATTGAACTAGAGACAGGGAGTGATGTAAGTACACAGAATAATCAACAGAAAATGCGGTACACCTGGATATTACAGCTGGCAGATAATCAAACACCATGACAAGGACAGGGTTACAGATGATCGGAGCACATGGGGGAACAGAATGAAAACAAAACACAAGAGCACATGGAACAGATATCAAAATATAAACACAAGCACTTGGACACATGACATGGTACAGAGAAACATACACAGAGCATGCCTACAGCGTGACACTGTGCACTTTTTGTGCAACACGGTTTTTACCTTCCTTACTGCACATTTCACCACAGTTTTAAAGAGAAATGTCCACTGAGTGGTGCTAAAACAAAGGTTGGCACATTTAATTACGTTGATATAGGTATGTATAGCAGCGGTAAAAAACTGAAATATCCTTGGACGGTTGCTAAAAGTTAATGCTCTATCATGTTAGAAATAAAACACATTTAAAAATTTTAAATTTAGCTGATTAAAAAACACATTTGGTGAAGCAACCATTCCATTTCAACTTCCTTTTATGCAGATGTGAGCTGTTTTGTCAAATTGTAGCTACACGGGAGTCAAACCAGAGCTCCTTGCCTCTTTAGTATATCTCTGTACTCCGTGAGCTATCGAGCTATCAATTAGCGTTAATTTCTTTTGGAAACCACACTGATATTTACTTATTGGTACATATTTCGTGTCTCGCCAAAAAGTGCACCAAGGTAGGTTTATGCCATGAGACCAAGTAATGGGGATTCAGTTGTTCACTTTCTTTTTGAATGATTGATTCAAAATTGTTCTCAGAACAGAGGTCATCATTGTCATTGTGTAAATCAGCACATGTGAATGGCATACATCAGAATCAGCTCTTTCATTTCAGTGCAGCAGATCCAATACTGCAGTCTCTGGGCACAAGTCAGTCTGTACCCGCACATCTCAGCCCTTCACTTTCATCGCTGCTTCAAAATAGATAGTAATTAATAGCACAGAAGTTCTCTTTAGAATTATTTATGCCAAGCAACACTGAAAGCAGATACACAGTCTGTGGTGTTATAAATGCCCTAGAAAAAACTGATGAATTGATGTGATGCCTCAAGTTCTTCTGTTGTTGCCCCCCCTCCCCTCAATATCTCAACGTCATGCATCAATCAGACTAAAGCTTTGAAGGAATCACACTTCTCTCTACAGGTGCTTCAAATGTATCTACCATTCTGTGGAATATCGATCTCCAACGCCAAACTCTTTTCCGAATCCCGCAAGGAGTATGAGAGAAGCAGGGTGAGTCAAGACCTGCAGAAATGTTGCTGAATAAAATGCAGTTTTTCAGACTGATTCAAAATCTGCCTCTAGACTTCTAGCTGCCTCAGACAGTGTGTTGCTTGATTTTGTAAGCTTGTTTACAATCCTCAGGTCTCAAGGTTTAAAATATTTAATAATCTGCTTGAAGGCTTGTGTTATCTGAATACATTTCGAGCTGTTGCTTTTGTTCCTCAAGGCCCTGCTGGAGGTGGTGAATGATCTGTTTGAGGAGCAGACGGACCTTGAGAAGATCGTGAGAAAGATCATGCAACGTGCACTGACATTGCTGCAGTGCGAGCGCTGCTCTGTACTTCTGCTAGAAGACATCCACTCTCCTGTGAGATCGCATTTTAGTCCCCCTTTTCATTTCATTTTCTGAATTTATTCCTTATCCTTATTTTATGTGTTTTTTATCTTTCCAAAAGCTTTCAGACCCTCCTAAGACAGCAAGGATATTAGCACGATGAACTCATAGAAACACCTTGGCAAACAAGTCCATGTGACATCAGGGGTTCAACTGTAATTTTACGAAGCTACGAAAATAGTTTTTGTGTGCAAAGACATAATTTATCATTTATTAATCAATTCATCTTCCTGAATTACCCCAGAACAATATCAGTGTTGTGTCAACATGCATGTCCTGTCTACCGAATGTAATCAACTCTCCAAAAAGGCAGAAGACAGTAACTTGGGGAGAAGAACTGTTGAATAAGTTATGTTATTATTGTTTTCTTTGTGCATAAAAATTATTCTCTGAGCTTCTTACAGCTGAACCCCAAATGTCACATGGTCTATTGTAGTGCTTTTATTACCTTTCTGGGTGAAACTATCACTAATTGTGATAGTTGCATTGCTGTCTATCCAGGGTCAGGTTGGATTTAATAAAAACAGAACGCCTCCAGCATGATGGCTCTGAATAGTATGTGTAATACTGCTGGCATTCTCTACACCAAGAAGTGAGAAGTTTCCACTTCAGGGCATACAGTTTCTTCATGGAGGAACCTCTGTATTGGAGGATGGTCTCAACAACCTCAGTTGAGAAACCTGAGGCTATGAGTTGTGCCCCCTCAGGGGCCACACTCGCATTTTCCACAACTCCGAGCGAGGGTGCATGATGGTGCTCCCTGCCTGTGAGAGGAGGTCCCTCCTGACTGGACTCTCCCAAAGTTCGAGATTCATACTCGGCCCGGCCACAACGGCTCTACAAGTAGTAGATTGAATATGTCCTGGCGCACTCTCTCCAGAACTCGTGGGAGCAGAGTGATCGCGGGAAAGGCACACAGATGAAGCCTCGGCCACATCTGTACCATTGGCATCCAGCTCCAGTGGAGCTGTATGAACTAAAGAGAAGCTGGATGCTGGATGCGAACGCAGATCTCTTTGGTGGTTGATGTAAGAGACCACAGATGTTTTGTCGGTGCGCATCAACGCATGTTGATCTTTTACGTCTGGGAAGAAGCATTTCAGTGAATGAAACACGGCCAGCATCTCCAGGCAGTTGTGAGATGGCGACCACTCCACAGACAGCGGGCTGAGCGGCCACTTATAAATGCTCTCCAACCAGTGAGGAACGCATCTGTCGCTAGCATTACGCGGCGACAAGCAGCTCCCAGCACCGGGCCCTGATGCAGGAACCATGGTTTCCTCCACATTTCAAGGCACGCATGGCGTGACACTTTGATCATGAGAAGAAGGTTTCCCCTAGGGGAAAAACCCCTGGTCCTGAGCCCCCACTGTAGGGGTCTTATGTACAGCAGGCCAAAAGGTATTACGTTAGATGCAGCTGCCATCAGACCCAGCAGACTCTGAAACTGCTTGACAGTGAGTGACTGGCCTTTTCTTACTCTCGTAACTGCGTGCACCTGTTTGGATGTTAACTCTTGTAACATCCAAACAGGTGTCATACATGCCTGCATCATGGTCGAACCCCACACCACACCAAGATAAGTGATTCTTTTTGCTGGAGAAAGCATATTTCTCTTGGCTTTCAGTCTCAACCCCAATTGTTTCATATGAGTGAGGACGACGTCTCAATGTCTGATCACTTCGCTAACCGACTGTGCTACAAACAGCCAGTTGTCAATGTAATTGAGTATGCCCTGGAGTCACAGAGGAGCCAGCGCATCATCCATCCATTTCGTAAACGTGGGGTGACAGTCCAGGGCCAAAGGGAAGAACCTGGTATAGGTACACTTCGGCCCCGAATGCGAACCTCACGAACTTCCTGAGGGATGAAGGATGAAGGAAGTACGTGTCTTTTAGATCTATTGTGACAAACCAGTCCTTGGATTTGAGACACAACCTGTTTGATGCTGAGCATCCTGAACTTCAGTTTCTTCAATGAGCGGTTCAGGAGCCTGAGATGTAAAATGAGCATCAGCCCTCCAATCTTCTTTTGAACTATGAAGGACCGGCTGTAAATCCTGGATTTTCTTTAGTGAGGAGGACCACATCGAGAGGATCTACTTCTTGTTCCATAATCGGAGCCCGCTCGGAGTCCACCAGTATGGACAAAATCAAAACTGTTTTTTGTAGCCTCTCTCTACAGTATGCAGGACCCATTGAGACACATTTGGCAGTCGATCACCTCTAAATAGTCTATTAAGGGAATCAGTGTCTTGAGACTGGCCTCTGGTATACTGAGAGTTGCTAGCTTGGTGCCCTGAAGCGGAGACAGGCAGGGGATGAACTCTAGCTGCTCTAATTTTTCACTGCAACACAGCTCTAAATGCTGCCCGCTCTCGCCCTTGCCTTCACTCGTAATATTTAAATAAGGAGTAATAATAGACAGACAACACCTATGATGTCTTGCCCATCCATTGGACTGATTACACATACTATTCGGAGCCGTCACGCTGTAGGCGTTCCCCATAGCATCTTGTCCCCATAACATCTTGTTGACGCGGCCTGAAGAGGAACTGGGTGAGGGCATCTTCTGTGTTGGGCTACAAAATATGTCATCACTGTAGTGCTCTGCATAGCTAGACTTTATAAAAAGCCATTTTATAAACAGTTTGCAGGTGAATTTTACTTTTATAGTTGTTACTGACTGTGAATACTGTTCATCCAGTAGAGGGCACTGTGAACACCTCCAAATGACCCTTGCATTGATTTACAGCAAGTGTTTTACAGTAAACAAAACTCAAATTTTCTTCAGAAAATATAAAAAATTAGTTTTTCTCCCACTGTGTTCATAGGTAGTAAAGTTCTCCCAGACCTTTGAGCTCATGTCTCCACTGTGCAGCGTTGATCATGACATCAGGTGAGAATACAGGACTATTCATATGACTGCTAAATTGTATGTTTTTTTTTTACCATATGTAACATAAGTGGAATGCATACCATGCTCAGTATGTGTGTCTGTGTGTTTGTGTGTGCATTTGACAAAGTCAGCATGGAGAAGGTGTCTTGCTCGGACTGGCTGATCAATAACAGCATCGCTGAGTTGGTAGCATCAACCGGGCTGCCTGTTAACATCAGTGACGTCTGTCAGGATCCCCGCTTTGATGCTGAGGTGAGCAGAACACACCCTCTCCCTCTTGTCCATTTTGATCACTCAGCTCCAAACCAAAGTATGATTCCAAGCCCACATTTCTCATGGTGCCGGTTGAGTCTACTGAACTCTATATCATTCGAAAGGTCTATGACTCCTTAACAAATATTTGACCACTTTTGTCGTTTAGAAGATTATGTAGGAAAAGTAATAAATTATTTATCACAAAGAATGCACCTAAAATATCTAAATCATAACAGGAGTTTAAAAATTTTTAAATTTAAAAATCAGCACCACCATGGAAATCCATCAAAATCATGTTACAAAATGTTTTTGTTCAAGAATTATAAAAATATAAGTAGTGCACCTTAATGTCTATGTTCAAATATGTGAGTGATAGTTAACAGGTTAAGTATGCTTTCTTTAAGAACACTTCAGTGGAATTTTTATATCTGCAAGTACAGTTTTTAAATAGAACTAAAAAAAGAATACAAAATAGAAATATATAAAATAATGAAAGTACACTAACACTACGCATTCAATAAAATTAATGCACTTCTTTTTCACAAGAGCATAAGCACCTTTAAGCATGGACTGTATATAAACCCAACTGTACTCAAACACACATACACATGTATCATGCAAGCACTGTGTTTCCTACTCAGGCGGACCAGGCTTCTGGTTTTCATATCCGATCAGTTTTATGCGTCCCCATCTGGAATCGGACACATCAGATTATTGGTGAGTTACCCCACACAAGTGCTTAACTGCTTAAATACAAACTTACAAAAACAACAACTAAAATAACGTCTTCCTTTCAATAGGCGTTGCCCAGATTCTGAATCGCTTGGACAGGAAGACATTTAATGATGCAGATCAAAGGTTATTTGAGGTGTGACTTTATTCAAATATTTGATGTTGGAATAAAATGGCCAATATTTTAATAAGGAAATTAGAGACTTACATACTTACATTAATGATACTGTCATAAATACACGCATGATTAATTTTCATTTCTGTTGTTCCTCACAGGCATTTGTTATTTTCTGTGGTCTGGGCATTAACAACACAATGATGTATAACCAGGTTAAAAAGACTTGGGCCAAGCAGTCTGTGGCTCTAGATGTGAGTAATATCCATTATTAGTATTTCTTTTTATATTTTAAACTACTCATTAAAATAACAACTACATGTTTTGCCTGCATATAAATCAGTCAGAGAATTTATTGTACATGCATGGTATGGTTACAAAGTGCGCATAGTGTATTGTTGTTTCTGTCTTTTCCAGATGCTGTCTTATCATGCTACATGCTCCAAGGCAGAGGTTGATCGACTGAAGGTAAGAGTAAAATATTGAATTTAATATAAAAATATAATTTTTTTAAATTCATTATTTATATGTGAAGTTTT
Organism: Enteromius unitaeniatus; assembly: GCA_032359435.1. Lineage (NCBI taxonomy): Eukaryota > Metazoa > Chordata > Actinopteri > Cypriniformes > Cyprinidae > Enteromius > Enteromius unitaeniatus. The sequence goes on along the minus strand of JAUMHI010000058.1, from coordinate 8,838,915 downwards.
AGATGTTGAACCATTGACCACTGGTCTATTTAATATACCTTTTAAAAATGATGTGTTAGTACAGTTGTTTTAGTATTATTCAGAAATGATGCAAAATTATGAAAAGTGACATTTTAAATACATTTTTTAATGTTACAAAAATTCTATTTCAAATAAATGTTGTTCTTTTGAACTTTGTGTAAATTGAATGCATCACAGATTCCCCAAAAATATTAAACAGCACAACTGTTTTCAACATTGATAATAATCAGAAATGTGTCTTGAGCACAAAATCAGCATATTACACTGATTTCTGAAGGATCATGTGACACTGAAGATTGGATTAATGATGCTAAAAAAATCAGCTTTGTCATCAGAGAAGAAAAAATAAATATATATATATATATTTATTAAGATGTATTAAAATAGAAAACCTTTTCACTGTTTCACAACATTACTATTTTTACTATATCGTTTTACGTTATTTTACTGTATGTTATATAAGACACTTGAACGATATACTTTATTTCCAGTAAATAAAAAGTGTGTAAATATTATAAATACACTGTAGCGCCTGTCATGCCATAAAGCACATTTGAATTTAATATCAACAGCACTGCAAAATATTATGTATGACCACAGTGCATTATTATCTTTACAGCGTGATAGAGCTAGATTCTAAATAGTGTTTCAAAACATGATACAACACATCCATAAAAAGCTGGTATAAGATTACCAGATCAGCAGCATATAAGACCTTTCCCCCAGAGAGACGTGATGAAAACTTCAAATTAAATTCATACATTAGAGAGATAGAAGTGTAAAAAAACATCTCAGCCCCCAATGTTTCCTAGAAATTTATAGATGGTGGGTCCCAGACTTGAGAGAGTTGAAGTATTAATAATTGAAATGGCAGAGTGTAATATACTCTTTCTGTTTGAGCCCTCAGTGGATCAGGCTCTGCTCTGGTGTTTAATTGCCTTGCTGCTGGAGTTGCTGAGATTGTCCCCTCTCCTCTCCCAGGCTGCTAAGATTCCTTTAAGCAGTGAGCTCGGGATCGATGAGTTCCACTTTAATGACTTTTCTCTGGACAACGACGCCATGATCACTGCCTCCCTGCGGATGTTTTTGGAGCTCGGTGTCGTGCAGAAATTCAAAATTGATTACGAGGTGAGGCAATCACCATCAGAGCGGGGGGAGCTATACTGACTGTAAGAGTGAAATGCTGCTTACATATGTATGCTGTGTGAAGCAGGAAGCTCTAGGTTATAGATTGGGGAGAGATTGTGCTGCAGGCTGGTTTTCTGGAATACGGGGAGCTAAGGTGTGAATACTACAGCGTGACTTTCTTTTCGAGCGCAGGTGCTGTGCCGCTGGCTGCTGACTGCGAGGAAGAACTACCGCACCGTAGCCTATCACAACTGGAGGCATGCCTTCAACGTGTCTCAGTGCATGTTTGTTATGATCACCGTAAGTCACAGATGATGATCATAGCAGCCTATAATATGTGACTTGATAGTTCACTCGCACATGAAAAGGCATCATTTATTCACCTGTAATGATTTAGTTCAAAACCTTCTTCTTCTGTGGAACACAAACATAGTAGAATGTTTAATTAAGCTGCTGTACAATAAAAGTGAATGGACAAATACAATTTGTGAAAAGGAATGTGCTTAATTAGAGCTTATTGAATTTGAGCTTGTTATTTAATAAAAAAAGAACAGTACTTGAAGATTATGTAATTAGTAATTTAAATCTGCTGTAATTAGTGCCATTTAAATCTCTTAATAATCTAAATTAAGTACACTTATTTTGATGTAATAGAAAAGTACTACATTATTATTTATCTGTGGTGTGTTATCTTATTATTATGTTTAAAGTAGTGCTGTCAAACTATTAATCGTGATTAATCACATCTGAAATAAGTTTTTGTTTACATAATATATGTGTATGTGTATATTTATCATGAATATATAAATACAAACACATGCATGTAAATATCGAAGAAAATGTTATACATTAAATAATATAAAATGTAACAATAAGACTATAAATGTATAAATGTAAATATTTTCAAAATATATACTCTATGTATGTGTATTTATATACATAATAAATATACACAGTGCACAT
>JAUMHI010000058.1:8825009-8836703 GCA_032359435.1 Enteromius unitaeniatus | reverse complement strand
TATAAATGTAAATATTTTCAAAATATATACTCTATGTATGTGTATTTATATACATAATAAATATACACAGTGCACATACATATATAATGTAAACAAAAACTTAAAAAAAACATCATTTGACAGCACTAAATGAAAGTTCATATATTTTAAATGTACTAAATTGCAACTTAATCATTACACGTTTAATAATTACTAATATATTTACAGTAAATGTATGACATGCAAGTTTGACATTAAAGCATATTTTAGTTTATTACAAACCCTTGTCAATACATTCAGCAGCATACTGTGCCCATATTTTAAAACAGAAGACCATAGAAATCATTATGAAATTGCATGTTAAGATGTACTTACTGTCCTAGTCCTAGTTAGTCCTAGTTAGTCTTAGTTAAGTGCCTTCAAAAAGAGTAATACATTTTTATTTAATTGCAGTTAACATGCAAGAGTCCAGAAAAGTTACATTTAGTTGTTTGTTTAGTTATTATTTTAGTAATAAAAGTATTCCTTTTAAAAGTATACTAAAGTGTGCTTTATTTTCACAAGGGAAGGCTATTTATTCAGTGAATAATGGCTTTAATTCTTTTTGTTATTGTTTGAATTTTATATTGCACACAAGTCATATAGATTACTTCTATGATGCTTTTAAGGTGCTTTTTGCCATTTTAGAGTTTCACATCCTCTGTACCAATCCACACTGATTGTATGGCAGAGAAAATACCTTTGAAAACGACATTTGAGTTTGGAGCAACGTTGGTGTCAGTAAATGCTTTTAATTTTTTGAGTGAACTGTCTCTCTTATGATATTCTCAGTTAGAAGCTGTAAATGCACATAGTTTATATCTGTAATGATCTTTCCAGCTATGATTTAATCACTGTATTGGAGGACTTTCAGTATAGGTTTCTCTGTTTTGGTTCAGACTGCTGGGTTCCAGGAGGTGCTGACAGACACAGAGACTCTTGCGCTTATGGTTGGGTGTTTATGCCATGACCTGGACCATCGCGGCACTAACAACGCCTTTCAGGCAAAGTAAGTCAAAAGACTGTTGATGTAAATTATGTCAGTGGCTCCAAATTTTGTCATCAATCACTATTTTAAGTTTGAGGTTGGTAAGATCTCTTATGCTCACCAAGGCAGAATTTATTTACTTATAGAATCAATTTGTTTAAAAATACAGCAACAACAGCAATAATGTGAAATATTATTAGGTTTCAAACAACTGTTTTCTATTTTTAGATATTTTAAAATGTAATTTATTCCTGTGGTTACTTCAATCTTCACCCTTCAGAAATCATTTGAATAGGCTATTTGGTGCTTATCAATGTTAAAGAAAACTACTTGTTATGCTGCTTAATATCTTTAGTTGAAATCCAATGCTGTCTCACAACCTATTTGTACGCATTTTTCGAGGTGTCTAGATTTGACTAGACCCCAGTAACAGGTGGGGTCGTAAAATACATCCGATATAGCAAAAAAGGTAAACATTTTGAGTAAGGTTGTACAAATTCATACTAATTATTGAGGGAAAAATCATAGTTAATACTTAACAATGTTACCTATTCTAAAAAAAACCCCCAAAAAACCCGCCAAACCTAAGTATATCTGAGAACTTTTTTCCAGAGAGTTTATTAGATGGCCTCAGATGATGCTAACCCTGGAACAGCATACGAAAATACCAAATTCTGCTTAATTGCAAGGTTTAATTGCGGCATGCAATCATTGCTGTTAATAGTGTTCACCATCAGATTATTTCGATTTCTGCCATAGTCACCACTAATAACCTACTCCTGGCAGCAGCTGAATCCTTAGCACTTTTTAGACGTGCACTCTTTTCATTTACTAACTGCTTGTGTTTCTTATATGCTTCTCTATTATTTTTCTATTCCATCTTTTTACTTATTATTCAATAAACAAAAACAAAAATAGATTGCTCTATTCTGTATTCCTTTTATTTATTTATTTATTTATTTATAATTAAAAAAACCTAGCTACGTGTACTATGTTAAGCAAACTGAGACTAGTTACAGCACTTGCGTATTATTTGTAAGTTACTTTGGATAAAAGCATCTGCATCTACTAAATGTAAATGTATAGTGAGTAAGCGCTATACAAATATTTTTGAATAGAACTGAATTAAATTTTTTAGCAATGGATGATTAAAAACTTAATTTTGATTTTTTGTGTGTGTAGTACAGTTTATTTAGCGTGAGCTGTGTGTTTGTTAATCAACATAATGTGCTTATCGTTCTGGATCTGATTATTTGTTGTGCTCCTGAAGGTCTGGCTCAGCGCTGGCGCTTTTGTACGGAACATCTGCCACTCTTGAGCATCATCATTTCAACCACGCCGTCATGATCCTGCAGAGTGAGGTGAGCATGTCTGTCAGTACTGAGCACTACTGAATTAACGTCCATTTTAAAATTTCCATTTCAATTTGTACTCTTATTTGCCATCAATATTATTTTCATTCACTATGCGTGGTATATCAACTACTTGAAGCAAATGAAACAAATACTCAGTACAGCAAATAAAACAATGGTGCTAGTTTTTCAGTGAAATTGTTATTCACACTTTTGGACTGTGATGTGCAGAACACAATGAATATTGTCAAGTAATGGACTAATAATCAGTCTGTCTCACACTCCTCTTGTAATGGATTTGCAGAAATGACCCATTTTACCCTCGTCCACATTTGCATGTCTCAGTGGATGGGATGAATGCAAATAGATGTCAGCGTTTGATTAAGTGGCTGATTTAGCTCTGAGCTGTTTAATCATGACCAAGCTCTATATCGATTTTCTGTAGACGTCCATTGAGCTTTTTTAACCAACACCAATTAACTGTGCTAAGGAGATTCCCCTCTTGGGTCAGCTGCACTGAAGCAAGGAGAGAAAGAAATTGCTTTCTATCCCAGAGACTGAACATGCATAAAAAACTTTGGAGACACACTCTTTATGAATGATACTCAGGGGTGTGAAGAGACTGCTGGTTTCATGATTGACTTTATTTCAGCAGAAAAGACAGGGTTTTATAGGAACACTAGAACTTGGAATGAGAGATGTGCTTTCCCCAAACTTTACTTATTGTAGATTTTAGCTAAGTGGGGTAAGATGTGCCACATTCAACTTAACCCTACAGTGCCTGCTGTATCATACTGTATTTGATTCACTAATTTATAAGGCCTCTAAATTATAAACGTGACTTTTTGTGTGCCTTGTCATCTGGGTGATAGTTTTTGCTTTTTGGGTAAGTAAAAGCCTTCTCATATAATTGTAAAAATTCCAATGGTTGTGGTAAGCATGCATTTTGCAGTGAAATTTTTTACCAAATCCATATAGAGAAAACATAAGAATACATTTTTTATTGCTAATAATATTTTAAGATGACACTTACTAGACTAAATCTACATACTGGAGGTTTACTTAATTATCCCTACTGAAAAATCAAGGTACAATTGATAGTAAAATATGACAAATTGGGCTTATTTGTAAGTCCTCCACAGTAAAAACTAAAAAAGAGCTTTGATCACAAAACTAAGCATTTTAACAATCTTACTAAGACATATTAGTGATATGTGTATTGCTTTAGAGACTACATTTACACACATTTAATATAAGTAGTCTGCTATACTGATATAAAGATCTTATTGATATACATAACACATTATCAGAATTTAATAGTCCTATGTATTTTTGGCCTGTACTATTAGCAGCTGCACCAAATTGCATATTTTTGCTTAGTTTGGGTCTCTGAAGAAAGCCTGATGTGTGAAACATAATACTTAAACATTTTTTTGATTATTTTGGAACTATTCTTTATCATTCCATTCTGTATGTCATGCTTTACAGGGTTAAGCTGTCCGATAAAGCTCAAATGAATAGATCTAATTATGTTTAAAAGTGCCTGCCATTAACTAAAATTAAATGAAAGCACAGGGCCACAGAAATATGAATTTTTCCCTGATGAAATTTTAAAAAGGTACACTGACTCATGTTAGCAGTAAGCTGTGCCACTGTAAGTTATCAAAGACAAATATGAAGATAAAAAAAGCAATGACTGTACAGGACAAACCAAATACCAAATAGTATCTCTCCTAAATAATCAAAAGGTTTAAAAATAATTTAGTGTAATGAACTACGTTATTATTTTTTTAAGAAACTGAACAAATTCATTCAATATGTAACCATCAAGGTTTCCAGGGAAATAGGAAATGTTACTCCCTCCTCACATTGTCATGCATTTGCACTAGATTAAGCGAGTGACCCAGTTTGCCAATTTTAGACATCTCACCCCAATCTTCCCTTACTATTGGATGTAAAATTTGTCATCTTTTTCTCCTTTTTTTTTTTTTACAGGGTCACAACATTTTTGCCAATCTGTCCTCTAAAGAGTACAGCAACATGATGCAACTATTGAAACAGGCCATTCTGTCCACAGATCTCACCTTGTACTTCAAGTAAGTAATAGTATCAAGCAGCATATGTTTCAATAGTCGAAATAAAGGGTAGGTAGCAAACTACAGCTTTAAAGTGCTCTTAATATTGAACCAGATGCATGTAATTCACGTTTAGGCCACAGAGAGGCACCCTTTGAATAGAGGCAGAAGAGGCGATATTAAGCCCCTGTTGTGGCTTTTGTTCAGATTCTGAAAAGCTGGTGAAAATCTGAAATATACCTTAAGGAACTTTAAATAAAATTCAATTGAACGTAGAACCATAGTAAAATTTAAATATTAAGTAAAATTAACTATTTGATTTTTTTTTTTAATCTTCATAATCCATTGGATTAAAAGAAGAAGAACCAAGTTCTTTGAGTGTGTTTTGTCAGGACAGTTCAGTTGGAGCGATGAGGAACATAGAGACATGTTCAGGTGAGTGTGTACAGCTTTTAAAATTAATAACATATATGCCAGGATCTGTTGTTATAATATTATATATATTACCAGGTCTATGCTGATGACTGCGTGTGACTTGGGTGCAGTGACTCGACCATGGGAGATCTCAAAACAGGTTAGACCGACCCACATTGTTCTATTTTTGTCTTGTTTTCCTGTATTAATATCTTATTTGAAAGGGAGAATTGGGTCCCACTTTATTTTAGGTGGCCTTTAAATACTATGTACTTACATAAAAAGATATAAGTATAATGTACATTTTGTATTGCAATACGTTTGCTGCTATCGAGGTGGGTTATGGGTAAGTTAGGAACAGGTTTGGTGGTATGGGTAGGTTTATGGGTAAGTTAAGGTGCAAGGGATGGGTAAATGTAATTACAGAAATTAGCTACAGATGTATTTGCATGAAGGTATTTAAAAAAATATATATAAACACAATGTAAAAACATGTATGTACACAATAACTACAATGTATTAAATTGTTAATTTAAATGTAAGTGCATAGTAGTTAAGCCCACCTAATGTAAAGTGGGAATGAAAATTGTAAGATAATGAGATTTGATATATATATATATATATATATATATATATCTAAAATCATAAATAAGTAAAATATATTTAGCATTTTCTTTCTATGTAAGAAAGTATTATAAAAATGTATTGTACTGTATATTCTCTGAAACCACTGCAGAGTATGTTGGGGTTATATCATAGCCATATATATATGTGTATATATATATATATATATATCAATAGACATTAAAACATAAAGTCATAAATCTATATGTCTAATTCCAGGTGGCTGAATTGGTGACCAGTGAATTCTTTGAACAAGGTGACAGAGAAAGATCAGAGCTAAAGTTGACACCGGCTGTATGTATTCTCTGTGTTTTAAAGTTAAATTTGCTGGTTTGTCAATCAACTCAGTCTAAATCAATAAAATTTTGCTCTCTCCTATCCAGGCTATTTTTGATCGCAATCGTAAAGATGAGCTTCCTGTGCTCCAGTTAGAATGGATTGATGGAATTTGCAAGCCGTTATATGAGGTAAAACAGTTAAGTAGATAAAGTTAACTCCAGCTAATTAACTTTTAAACAGTGATGATAATGTGTTTTATAGGCTCTTGTGAAGTTGAATAGGAAGCTTCAGCCGATGGTAGATGGGATTGATGCCAACCGAAAGAAGTGGGAGGAGCTTTGTCGGTCCTATCAGCAAACACGAAGAGCCTCTGAGTGTATCCCCAGTCTGGAGGCAGGACAGACAGAATCGCCTCAGAGTCCAGACTCCACCCACGAGCCAGAATCAAGTCAGAGTGAGGTGACCAATCAGAGTCAAGACTCCACCCACAGTGTGGAGCCAAATCAAGCCACAGTAACCAATTACAAATAAGAGGCGTGATGTTACAAATAAAGACAGCCCACTAAGTTGGGAGTTCCCAACTATTTTTTCCTGAGCCTCTTAAATGCTGAGATTTTAAGTTAAAATTTCTAACAACAGATTTGCATTTTCACAATAATCTGATGTTGGTTAATGGTCAGATGACTTTATTTAACAAAACAGATCAAGTATTTATAATCTTTTTTCAGTAAATGTTTTATTTTAAAATTAGTGTTAACACAAATTATAAAAATGAAGTCATAAATGAGTGTTAATTATAAAAAAATTATAATTATACATGTCTTAATTAAACTGCAGCCTTGGATAATCATGCTAAGGTATATCATTATTTCTGTTTAATTTTGATGAAGTATGTAGCCCCTTTTATTTATTTTAATTTTAGATTTGATTTAATTAATTATTAGCTTTATTAACTCACAAACCCCCAGGGTTGAATAAAACCCACATTTGTGAAACCCTGCACCGAGTAATGACGACTGACAGCTGTCCTATGTTTATATATGAAAAAACATGTTGCTGGCCAAACTTTTTTATGTGGGCTGCTTTGAGATGGACAGTATTTCCACTGAAATTACTTTAAGCATTTACAGCACAATTTAAAAACATTATAAAATGATTATCACTGGTTTTAAAAAGAAAATATTTATTAAGAACCCATATTTTCGAGATTTGATCTCCGAAAAAAATATATATAATGAAATATGCGACAAAACTGTGCAGGAAGTTCAGGTGCACAAAAAATTGAATGTGAGAAATAGCAGTAAAGTGTTTCAAAATGCTCAGATGTTGTTCAGTGAGTCTGCGCTGCTATTTTGCAAGTGGCAAGTTTGCTTTTGCATTACATAAAGATAAAACAGAGTTGCTGATAAGATTTTTATGCTTCAGATGCAGAAACTGAGCGTTGATTTGATGAATGTATAAATTAATCACTGTGATATTTTGCTGTTGTTTCTTTAGACTTGCATGGAAGCACTGGAACACTGTTACAACTGCTGATTGTGCTATAATTTTGTATTGAACATTATACATACGCATTGTGTTTAATGTTTATGTACGCATCTGTGGTCTCTTGTACCTGTCAATCCAATACAGTCTCATAACCAATTCGTACGTATTGGTACAAAGTCTCAAATTCGTGCTGATTCGTATGACCTAACTCGTACTATTTTGTATGATTTGTATAACGGGTAGGTTTGGGGCGGGGTTAGGTTTAGGTCATTCGTACAAATTCATATGAATTGGCAACTCATAAAATACATACGATTTAGAAGAAGTGAAGTGATGAGGTCGTACGAATTAGCCACCTCATAAAACATGTACGAATTGCCGTGAGATCAGGTTGGTCAATCAGGTCCTCGTAAAACAGTATAGGCCATATTTTTACACAAGATCACATATCAGCTGTTTAAATGGCAGATTATCCAGAATGAATGTTAAGTCATCTGTCTTAAACCAGCTATTAGGGATTCATCCTCGATAGCTCATTCCTGAGATGAACCAAAGTCCATTCTTACTATACATTAAACCTGAGGTTGTTGCATGCAAAACTGAAACCTGTTGTTGGCATGTGAGTTTTAATGTTTAAGTTTGTTAAAATTAATATGTGAACTTTGTGTTTTTGAAAGCATTACAAATGCCATGAAATGCATGCTGCAGAGCTTTGAAAAAAGCATCTTTCTGCTTTATCTGGGAGTTAAACTCTCAGGTTGTGTTACAGTCGTGCTACTGATAGGTTTTTTTGTGCGCACAGTCAGATAATGCTCTTTCATTTCAGTCTGTCTTATTCAAATGAAATGTAATTATTTTTATTATGAATTTGCTTAAAAAAAAAAGAAAACCATTTATATTCATACACAAAAAAGAGAAGGCCACAAATAACTTTATATTTTATAGGTAACACAAAATTCTCATATATCTATGGAAGCTTGTTTCCGACCACATAAAAAAGATAACACTTTATTTTAAGGTGTCCTTTTTTTTACACATTACAAGTACTAACTATTATAATAGGAATTAATTATGCATAATTGCATTCAAGTAGCTCTATATCAAACCCTAATTCTAACACTAACCATATAGTAAGTACATGTTATTATTTAATTTTACTCAGTACTTAAATGATTAATTACACTGAATATTTAACAAGAACACCTTCAAATAAAATGTAACCTAATGATGTTTTATAAAATAATATTTACAAATATAATGTTTTATAAAAAATATATTAAAAAGGTAGTTGCAACTTTTTCTTTCACAATTTGGACTTTTATGTATAAAAATGGCAAGATATAAACTCAAATATATATTCTGTGCAAAAAGGTTAGAAATGTAAGATGTAAACTTGCAATAGTGTGGACAAAAGTAGCAATTAACTTTTTTCATATCTTTCTTTAAATGATATAAACCGCAGAATTGTGAAATGTAAACCTTGACGTGTATGAAAACTTGTCAGAATTCTGCATTTATACAAGATTTTCCAATTCTGAATTTATATCTCATAATGCAGCTTTTTGCTTATACCACAGAATACAAAATAAAATGAATTGCGACTTTTTATTTTTCTCAGAATTGCAAGAAAAAGCCAGAACCTTTTTTTTTTTTTGGTTATTATTATTCCATAGTGACAAAACAGGCTTCCATATGTATATATCATACTTTGTGCCTCAATCTGTCTCTTTTAGAGAGAATCTCATTCTGTATTTCATTGGATCATATATCAAATGCCACATGAATGACTGTGATATACTGTGCAGTTTGTAAGGGGTACACAGGGTCCTTTCTTGCCAGACTGATTGCTGGTCATATTCCTCAGGCTGTTTTGTAAATAAAGAACACTGTGATGCGATTGTGTGGCGATCCGTGATTGGCAGCATGTGGTTGGTTTTGAAACACCCCTTAAATAATTAGACTTCTTATGTAAATGTCCCGCATGACAAATACTGGGCTCACATCATCATGCAGAAACATACTATGTGCAAACGACTGATATTAGTTCACAACTCATTTCCCAACCTAACCTTTCATGCATATGAGTTTTGCATAATAGATATGCTGCAATTTGTAACAAGCCAAGGACATAAACAGAAAGCATAGCTTATGTAAAACAGCATAAGCATAAATATTTGGCCTGGGTGAAAGTGTGAGGACTGATGAAAGCGAGTGTTTGAAGTTGTAGCTGCGGAGAGAGAGGGGCTTTGTGCCGGACAAGCCGACTGATACAAAAGCAGCGTGGTCGGCTGCATCCAGCTCTGCTCTCTGTAATCTATTATTCAACAGGGACTCAGCTGCCTTTCTGAGGCTTTACAACCAAGAGAGAACAAGAATAACTTCAGTTCTGTTCTGTGTGTTTTAGCTCACCAGCTCTGTATATACTTTGCCTTAACAACATATTCACAACCAGTCCTCCCATTAAACAGCTAACAATTCCCACATTGTAGTATACATAAAAGAACCAATGATTATATACATTATATATAAATCAGCAGCAGCAATATGCTGTTTAACATTTATTTATACACCTTAATAGCTTGTACAGGCATTTGCAGCAATATGGCCACGTGCCAGACTTTTTACAGATTTTTATATATATATATATATATATATATATATAGTGAGGTCAATAAGTATTTGATCACCCTATGATTTTGCAAGTTTTCTTACTTAGAAATCATGGAGGGATCTACAATTTTCAGCAGAGGTACATTTCCACTGGGAGAGACAGAATCTAAAAAGAAAAATCCAGAAATCACATTGTAGGATTTTTTAAAAATTTATTTGGGAATTACTGTGCCAAATAGTAAGTATTTGACCACTTGAGTCAAAATATTTTAATATTTGGTACAGAAGTCTTTGTTAACAATTACAGAGGTCAAACGGTTCCTGTAGTTCTTCATCAGGTTTGCACTCACTGCAGGATGGATTTTGGCCTACTCCTCCATACAGATCTTCTGTATTTTTGTCAGGTTTTGGAGCTGACGCTGAGCAACACAGAGTTTCAGCTCCCTCCAAAGATTTTCAATTGGATTTAGGTCTGAAGAGTGGCTAGCCACTCCAGAACCTTGATATGCTTCTTACGGAGCCACTCCTTTGTTCCCATTCAGTCTAGTCCCTCCAACGTTACATATGGGAACTCGCATGAGAGACCAATCGTCTTTGAGTCTTTTGGAAAAGGCCCATGAATATTGGCATGCATCCTCAATTACCTCGACGACTGGCTGATAATAGCTCACTCGCGAGAGTTGTTGTGCGAGCACAGGGACATCTGGGCCTTCAGGTCAACCCGAGAGAAGAGCAAACTCTCCCCAGTGGATCTCTTATCTCGGTATGGAGCTGGACTCGGTCAAAATGACTGCCCACCTCACAGAGGCCATGCTGATATGTCTGAGGTCATTCAGGCACAAAACAGCAGTCCCTCTCAAATCCTTTCAGAGGCTCCTGGGGCATATGGCAGCCGCAGTTACGCTGCTGGGGATCCTCCATATGAGACCGCTTCAGCGTTGGTTACATGATTGAGTCCCGAGATGGGCATGGCACAGTGGATATCTCCGGATTGGCGTTTCCCCGGAGTGTCGCCACCTTTTCAGCCCGTTATCAGACCTTGCCTTCCTATGAGCTGGAGTGCCCATAGGACAAGTGTCCAGGCATGTTGTGGTCCACACAGATGCCTCCTCCATGGGTTGGGGTGCTGTATGCAACGGGCAAGCAGCCTCGGGTCCCTGGACAGGTGCTCAACTGCTGTGGCATATCAATTGCCTCGAGTTGTTAGCCGTGCATCAACCATCAGGGTGGTCTACTCTCCCGCCGCATGTCACAACTTGCCCGCCATCTGCACCTGTGGAGTAAGACGCAGCTGAAATTGCTGCGCACCCAAAGAGGGCCTAGAGTTCGGCCCCGCTGATTCTCACGTTATCCTGAGACCCGGGCCCAGCTATGTGCCCAAGGTTCCTACCACACCCTTCCGAGATCAGGTAGTGAACCTGCAAGCTCTGCCCCAGGAGGAGGAAGACCCGGCCTTAGAGTTGGGCGACACCGAACACCTTCGCCAGGTTCTACGACCTACGCGAGGAGTCTGTGTCTTCCTGTGTCTTAAATCAGATGAGCAGGTAGCGGGAAGAAGCTGGTGTTGGCTTGCTGCTGTGCTTTCAGTGGTTCCCAGAGGCCAAGGCGAACCGATCCTCCTGCCCCGCAGTCGGACTCAGAGCGGAGTCAGTCCCAACTGTGCTCCTACTGGATTTCCTTCACCAGTAGGTTGTGGCTCAAACACCTTGTTCCACAGTCAGCCAGAGAGCTGTGTTTCCCTTCACTTATATTCATATCTTATCGATATAGTCATTATTCAAAATCCATGCAAGAAATCTTCATGTCTCCACCCCTCCCAACCCATGCTTCAGTAAAAAAACAAAAA
>JAUMHI010000058.1:8784199-8813431 GCA_032359435.1 Enteromius unitaeniatus | reverse complement strand
ATTGAAGTGAGTCCATGAATGAAACAGACACAAAACAAACACACAGCTTGCAGGGAGCTGGATTGCCAAGCAGGCTGGCACATCCAGCTGATCATGACAATAAATTAACTTCTGTTAACTAAATCAAATAAATATTTCTTATTTCAGCTTTTGGTAAAACTGTTTACTTGGCCCCAGTTTTTTAGGTAGCTTTCCAGGTAGGTTTTCTGAAGCATCTTGGAGGCATTGCCACAGTTCATCTGGATTTAGTCTGTCTCAGTTTGTTCAGTTACTTCATGTCATTCCAGACAGACTGATGATGAAATATAATTTTATTTATTTATTTTTTTTTATAATATATGCATGTTATAAAATAAAATTATTTTAATAATGTAGAGAGAGAAAATGAAAGGAGTGTTCAGGCGGAGCAGGCGGAGCAGCACTCGGGGAATGGCTCGGCGCTCCCCGAGGCAGGATGTGCGACATCGCCTCCGTCTGCTTCTGAACTGCCACGAACTCCTGGGCCAAGTCCCTGACAATGTCGCCGAATAGGCCGGCCTGGGAGATGGGGGCATCGAGAAAGCGAGCCTTCTCGGTGTCCAGCATCTGCGCCAGGTTCAGCCATAGATGGTGTTCCTGGACCACCGCAGTGGACATCACCTGAACAAGAGCTTTCGCTGTAACTTTCGTTGCCCTGAGAGCAAGGTCTGTCGCAGTGTGGAGTTCCCGTATCGCCCCTTGGTTAGACCCTTGCTCGTGCAGCTCTTTCAGAGGTGCCGCATCTCTGGCCCCCAGAAACCAGTCATCCAGCCACGAAGGGTCAACTAAAGGCGCATAGGGCACCTCCAAGCCGATTCCTACAGCTCAGTGTCCGCTGCAGAAGGAGCGGACGCCGCAGTGCGACGCACGTCCGGCGCAGGGGCAGCTTCACCATCGGACTCACCCTCTGATGGTGCAGAAGACATCTCAATCTCGTGGGGTGCCCAAAGGACACACTCATGCCTGCCGTAGCAGGGGGAGCTGTCTCCTCCAGGAGGACCACGGGGCTACGCGGTGCTGCAGAAGTTCACGCGGCTGTCACTCCGGATGGAGCATTCTGGACAGTCACCTGGAGGTCAACCAAGCATCTCGCCGTGGAAGACGTGATCTTGCTACGGTCCAACATCTTTGCTCGGAAAGGACGTGAAACAGCGCTCATGACCGTCCGACGTGGTGAGGAAACTTCCACACCGAAGAAATGCACGGTCGGATCGACATCCTGTTACAGAATGCTTCACCAACCGCAGGAAAATGTATTTCTTCCTGGTTGCCCAGGGAAGACCTATCGCGGCAACTCCGTGCACTCAGAGGTTTAAGCTCACTAGATATGCAAAAAACTGGTACGGACGGCCTTGGAAAAGGCCACCAGCTCGCAGGGTCCGCTGACAACCGCCCAGGAACGCTGTCAGATGAGAGAGCAGGTCTTGCGGGATTGTGCACCTGAGCACAATCAGTGCACGCCAATGTTCATTGGCCTTTAGTAAAAGGCTCATAGGCAACTGGTCTCTCTGGCGAGTTCCCATACGTCGAAGTGGTTCGACTGAAAGGGTAACATTGTTTTTGTACATGTCTCTTTAAATGCAAATGAGCTGCTGCCCCCAAACCCCCTTTTCCAGAATAGTGTTTTACTTTTACAGCTCATACTTCAGATACTATGGTAAAACAAAATGTATTTTGTCTACTGTGCTTAAATCATGTAAACCACATAAAGTTGTGACAGCAGCAAAATATACAGTAAATAAATAATTAAATCCACATCTATATGAAGACATCAATATATAAAATCCTCCACAACCACCACCAGTGTGCAGCATCCACCTGGATGATGCGACGGCAGCCACAGGACAACGGCGCCAGTGCACTTGTTTGTGGAAAGCACAAAACCCAAAAATAACTTAATTAATAATAAGTTTCCCTCCAAAAAATAGCCTCTTTTTTTGGAAGTGTACTATTCTAAATCCCATCTGTACTGTCTTGTTCTCCATGAATTGAGACTTCATCTAAACATGACTTTGAACTGAAAGCATTTCACTGGTATTTCATCATCTCTTTGCCTGGCAAGCAAATGGTGGGAGAAAGGACAAAAAAGACATGTCTTCCCCTAGTAAGGGAGGATCTCCACTCCTCAGCTGATGTGTCCATGATTAAGAGCTCACCCCAGCACCCCCTTTTTGTCAAACGGACATCAACATATAACTCACTTCGCTGGACAAACAAGGAGATCTGAGCAACATCTAGGCAACCTAAAGCATGTCCTCCTCCTCCTCCTCCACCCGGAGGATCTAAAGATGTTCGGTCGCAGGACTGGGGTGATTGTGCTCGCAGTGGGAGATCATGCAGAAGATTCAGAGTGATTCATGATGTGCAGAGGCTGGAGAATGTGTAGATAGAGCAGCGTTATTTACATTAGTGCACCATCCTCCCCACAACACACTTATCTGACCTCCAACACACAGAAAGAGAGAAAGGGCTGTGCAACAAAAGAAAGATGCTTTCATTCTTCTTTCATGCTTTCCCCTCTTTTGACTCCTTTCTTTCTCAGTCTTCTTTCTTTTGCTTCTTGTTTACCTAGAGATATGTTTAAAACAGTGTTTACCTTTTTTTAAAAATAGTTTCTTTTATTTCTTTACTCAATAAAAATTGTCCGCTTATTAAGAGTAAAACTGTAACAGCACAGTAAAAATACTTAAATTGGTTTTCACTAGGGGATGCCTTCCCTAGTGAAAAGTGAAGACTACACGTACACTTGCATACTTAAAGTCCGTTGAATTTAAATAATTTTGTATTTCATGCACTTTAATTGTGCATAAGTAGTGCTAAAAGTTTTATTTTCAACATATCAACTACTGCCATCAGGAAAGAGCTATAGAGTTCGACTATGTAGAAGTAACCAATATAAGAACTCATTTGTACCTGATACTCATCAATAATGACATTAAAAGACATTTTTGGGCTTAATATTAAGAATTGTGCATTTTGTATAAGTAGTGTTCTAAAAAATGTAATTATAATTTTTATATCAGTAAGTCTCAAGCGATATGTCAGGAAATATGTTAACAGATATGATTTTTTTTTCTGTAAAATAGGTAACACTTTTTGTGCACTTCAGGCATTCTACTAATCACACGTAACTTTGCAACCATGTCAACTAAAGTCAATATGTCAGCTTATTAACTCCCTACACCTAGCCTAACAGTCTACTTATACTTTGAAAGTTAGCTGCCATATAATTACAAAGTTAGCATAATCTCTAATGGACTTTCGAAACAAAATTGAACTGTAAAATTATTGTATTTTGAAAGCCTTATGACAAACTGGAACATACAAGCCATGGTTAAAATCTGTATTGTATTGAAAAAGATACAGGTATGATTTATAAGTAATCTAATACAGTAATTTATGGTTAAAAGCGGTAAAATTCACATTTAGTAAAAGTTTATATTTCCCTTATTATTATCAGTTATGTATAATAGCGGGTTACACTTCATTTCAATAGTCCATTTAGACATACTAACTATACGTTTTAACTACATGTCAACTAATTCTTGTTACTTGTTACTACTCTCAGAGTAGACTATTAGGGTAGGTTTAGTGCTAGTAGAATAAGTTCATATCCTTGCATAATTTCTGATGACAGTTTACGAAAACTTTAAAATACACACAAAAATGTTATCCTGTAATGCCTAAAAACATTATCTACACCATAATTTCAAAAAAGTAAGTTGTTTTACTATAAATTTAACAGGGAAGCATTGCAGTATACCACATATACAGTTTTTCCATCAACGTTCCTTCGGTACAATACATTCAACTGGCTGCGGGCAAAGGACCGGGATGCCTGAGCTCTCTGCACGTCTCTCTGCTCTCTCTCTGACCTTAAAACAATCAGAGTAAACACACAGAGGCCCCTGAGAGAGCGCAGACCCCTACTGTGTCCTCAAAACCTGCACTCTCCAGCGTGCAGCCTTAATCAAACATACTGTCACGCTGTTTACTAGAACACACAGGGGAAACAAACTGTAGGAGCCCCTAAGTCTCAGCGTTAACCAGGACCATCTGAGCATGTGTGTTTATGCAAGCAAATGTCTACGTTTTTAGAAGATAACACAGTCCTCCGAGTATTTACTGCATATGCTTGGTGAAGACATCTTAAATCCTTATGTTTCATTTCTTTTCTGTGTTCGATATGTATTTGCATGTTTGAACAGAAACAGAAGTCTGTCTGTGCGCGACTGCTTCATTTCCTGCTGCAGAAAGCCTGTTTCCTGAGCTGTGTGGAGCCCAAATGTGGCTCCTCACAGAGGGAATTCAGAAAAGGATCAATTGCACTTGTTACATCTCAGGTTTCTCTCTCCCCACCCCCTTTACTTCACTCACACAGGACTGAATTCTCAGCTGCAAGCAATTACTGCAAGGACTCGCTGACTAACAGTTTCCAGATTGCCTCTTGATGGCTCCCAAATTGAGAAAGACAGTCTGGAGTATGGACAATGTAAATCCATTTCTGGTTTTGTCAGTTCCAGACAGCTGCTCGGGCAGACCAAAGGCTGCGGCTTTGAGAACTCAGTGGCAGTCTTAACATGAAGACAAATTTTCATACCCAGCAACCTTTCTGTCTCATAGAAAGGTCATTGTCTCTAAATTGCAAATATTATAGACTCAAGAAAACGGCTGGCAGTTTCTTACTATGTTCAAGCAGGGGCTGACAAGTGAAGTATAACACTTTTGGCTCTATTGTGTCATTGACACTGATAACTTGACTAGTAAACAAGACACACTGTTAAAAACACTGTTTTAAAGAGGTTAAAAAAAGGAGGATGTCGTGCACGAATAGGGGTTTTCACAATGCTGTTTCTTGATTACACATCCGGTGTGGATTTTGTTCCCTAAATCGAACTGAAACACTCGAACTGATTAGTTTAGTCTTTGATGGTATTTTACAGATGTTGAATTTCTCTATGGACCGTTGAACTGTTATTATTGTTGGCTTATTTGTTTACAGGCTTTAGAAAGAGCAGAAATAAGACTATCCACTGACAATGTGATGACTGGAGTTCTGCCATATTGCTGGAAGCAGTCGTGAGGACGGAAAGTTTTCTCAAAACGCATGAGAGAAGGAATGGCTTGAAGCCGACGACCGTCTCGTTTAATTAGTGAGTCAGAGGAGAGACTGTCAGAGGAAAAACATGGAGCTGTAGTTTTGTCATGTGCTTAAGACAAAAGAAGGTCAGGCAAAAACTGTTTTAACATCGTATAAATTCGACATGCATTAGATATTTTCCTCTTATTCATTGATTTAAAAGATAAAGTGGTAAATTACCGTTTTAGCAAGCACAAAATAGACTAACTGTAGTATTCACAGTTTATACACCTGCTGGAAAATCCAGTTAAGGATGGTGTTTTGCTGAAAGTAGGGATAACACTTTATTTTTATGGTCCCTTTTGAACAATCTGTTGACAATAAGTAGCTTTGCACCCACAAGTCAACTAACTCTCATTAGAATATTAGTACACTCTCTAATTAATATCTGCTAACTCTTTATTGTGATGGTCTCCCAAAAGAGGCTCTACTGACTATAAGTAACTTGCAAGTACATATCAACTTATTCTAACCCTAACCCTACCAGTCTACTAATACTCTGCTAGCACTCTATTGAGAGTTAGTAGATATGTAGGTGCAATGTTACTTATAATCAACAGAATACGTTAAAGGGGCCATCAAAATAAAGTGAAACCAAAGTGGGAAATGGTTTGTAGATGATCCAAGCTGGTGATGATTCAAGGTAGTGAAACGTCAAAAAAAGAAACACTGGTCAGCTATCTTAGACTAGCAGTAAGTAACCAGCTTGGACCAACTAATCACCACTATAAACTGAACAACTTGAGCCAGCTAATAACCCAGTACTGATTTAGACCAGCCTGAAGCATGTAAAACCAAGTTTTGACCAGCTGATGACCAACTTCATTTAACTAATGGATCAGCTAATAGCTAGCTTGGAGTTGCTATATTTTACATCAGCTAATGACCAGGATGGATTAATAATGATCAATGCCCAGTTAATGGCGAGCTCGGGTAAGCTAATAAGACCATGGATGAGCTCAGTTAGATCTACTAATAACTGTCTTTAAAGAGTTAATTTGGATCAGCTAATGACCATCTTGACAGATGTTGGGCCAGCCAATGACCAGCTAACAACTAGCTTGAAGAAGCTAATGACTGGTTTAGATTAGCTACTGAACATCCTGGATCACTTAATGATTAGTTTAGACCGAATTTTAACCATCTAATGATCAGTTTAGACTTTAGCTTTAGCAAATACCAGTTTTGGTCAGTTAAGACCAATTAATGATCATCATGGCTAGCTAATAATCTGCTAACGTTTTTAAAAATCTGCTTGGTCACTTTAAAGTATGGCAAACAGGTAGTTTATTGCCAGCTTGGATTAGCTAATGACCAGCTAATGAGCTGCTAATCTGATCAGTATAGATGAACTGATGACCAGCTGTAAACTAACTAGACCAATGATTAAGAAATATACTTTTAAAAGCACTGCATTACAATACAGTTATTTTTATGAAAAGCAATGTGTTATGTTGCTTTTTTTCATCTGGGCTGGGCTTGCTTGTTTGTTTTGAATATCAAAAATTTTATATTTCTGGCAGATACAGAAGCCTTTTCACACCAAAAGTGAAATGTATAGGCCTGAATGTAAATTCAAAAAGCTCAAACAAACCTTTTAACTGTGCTGCTAAAAAATAGCAATTACCAAAAAGAAAAAAAAATGTTTATCTGCAGTCACTTTTTGCTTGGATCAGTGAAGTTCAGGGGCAAAAACACTGGTTAAGATAGTGTGATTAAATTCCTAAAGCACATTTGTGTTATTAAAGCCATAAGCCCCAAGAAGCTGTGGTTTACAGTGAACAGCTAAGGGGGTTGCTAGGAACCATCACTAAGCAGACCCCATTTTGAGAGTTTTGAGAATATTTTTAATTTGCAAAAACAAATAAAATAAAACATAAAAAACAACTTTTTTATTTCTCTTACTCTTACTGGTTTGGAAAAATATGAGGGTGATTTAATGACAGATTTTGAATTTTCTCAAATAAGCATCATTTATACCTACTGGTACTGAACTGTTTTTTTGCTAATCTACAGTACTAACAGTACTCACTGTCATTTTCCAAAATACTACTTCTTTAATCTATAGGTCCTGCCTTATATTAGGTGGCCTTAACTACTTACATTTAAATTAATAATGTAATACATATAATGCACTTACTGTGTACAAACATGTTTTTGTACATTGTCCTTATTTAATGTTTTTAATTGTTATTATTATAGCAGGAAAAGTGTTTTTCAATACAATATGAGCACAATAAGTACATTGTACTTATTTTTATGTAAGTGCATAATACTTAAGGCCACCTAATATAAAGTGTGACCAATATATATTTTACAGTATGTTGCACAGCTGTCAAAGCAATTTAGCTGCATTAAATAAGCCCTTTGCATTAAATTAAACAGAACTCTATGAGAACGTGAATGCTTTAAACAGCACAGCATGATTATAACCCTATTCCCCAAAAAAGAACACAACCGTATAGAAGAACATATACATTTCACATAAGAACACATTTGAAGCAAACGCTGAACATAAAACATTTCTCATCTTTAAAGACCTGTTCTTCTTGACACAGTAATGACTGCCTGAGAGAAAAAAGAGCAGCCCATGAAGGCTTTCTGATCAGAGCCAAACCACAAGCTGTCTGTATAATGACTGTTTCTCTAATTCTTGACCAGCATATCCAATCTCATTGCCCAAAAAGGCTGATCACACAGAACAGCTTGTGAGGCCTGAGGGTGAAAGGACTGAAAACAGAGCCTGGCCCTGATTGCTTCTAACACACCGATTTCGGGTTCAAAGCGCACAGCTGTGAGAGAGGAACAGAGCCCTGAGCCTGGAAGGTCAACAGACAGTGTATGAGGGTCTGGGGCACGGAGCGATCCACCCGGAGACAGCCAGCAGCTGCAGAGTGACAGCGTGAGCTGGCTGGACCGCACTCCTCTCTCAACACACAAAGACATCACGCCACATCGCTGTCATGGCTGTCAGCGCACCGACCAGCTCGTTAACAAAAGAAGAGCCAATCAGAGCTCTGATGCACACAGTATTGACCAGAGCGTGAAGACTTTGAGTCCTTAAGTAGCCAATCAACAAGGCAGACTGGACAGAAGTTAATTAACCAGATTTCTGTGAAAGGGGAGAAAGTGTTTGTGACATCAGCACAAAGGCAAATGAAAGGTTGATTCGATCGCTTAATAGGGAGTGCATTTTTGCTCTCGCACAAAGGAAGCAGCTTATGATGATATTCAATGCCAGCCCGATCTTACGGCAATGGGTACATATTTTACGCAGTGACTAATTTGTGCGAATTCGTATGATCTCACTCGTACAAATTCAGCCTGTCCTCCAACAAAAAAATGACCCTATAGGTCAGTTGTGCATGCAAGCACCTTATGACGACCTATTTTTATGTTTTAAAGATGACAGTGTCATTTATGAAATGACGTGTGACTGTCATTACAAATCAAAATGTGTGTTTATATAAATGCAATGTGTGTTTTTTTTACACCGATCTCACGGTAATTCGTAGATATTTAAGTATAATTCACAGGAATGACCACACCTAACCCACCCCTAAACCTACCCCTTAAATAAATCGTACAAAATCCTGCTAAAAATCGTGCTAAACCTACCCATCACTGAGGTTTTAGACAAATTGAACAAAATCGTACAAAGTTTTGTTTAAAACTTGATGGACTAAACACCCAAAATGAAGACATACTGTAGCCTGTGTGCTTTAGAATGTCCCGTCCTGCCTTGTTTTCACTGGGAGGGCAATGAGAGTTTAAGCACGCAGTCTTTGAAAATGAATGTTTATGTGCGTTTCATGCATTGAGTGTAAATATCAAGATTTTTTGCCATTTGCGCAATATTTATTTGTGGAAGGAGAAAGGTCGACATGTTGTGGACGTTCAGCTCATGAAAGGGCTCACTCAGCTCCTGTCCCCGAGTACGTTCCCGTCACATGCTTCTTGACGTAAATTATTCCAGGCAAGTGAAGAAATAC
Source organism: Enteromius unitaeniatus (assembly GCA_032359435.1). Taxonomy (NCBI): domain Eukaryota; kingdom Metazoa; phylum Chordata; class Actinopteri; order Cypriniformes; family Cyprinidae; genus Enteromius; species Enteromius unitaeniatus. Next base: position 8,804,281 of record JAUMHI010000058.1, on the reverse strand, counting down.
TTGAATGATTTCATGCAAAATATTGCCTCTGGCCTCTGGGTTGTGTACTGTAATAAATTCAGTTCGGAGCATGCAATGTTTGTATCCAAAATGTTGCGGTGACAGTTTAAAGACTCTAAAATTACTGTTAATTAAAGAGACCTTAGTGAACCTCAACTGTGACTGGCAGGAAAACGCTCGAGCATCATTTGGTGAGTTTATGCATGTCATAAATGTAGACAACAGCAAAATCAGTGCAAAGTCATCTGGCAGAACCAACAAAATATTAAGTCACAATATTTAGATCGTAAGAATTCAAAGGCTGCAAGTAATTTGAAGGTTTGTAAGTAAATAGAAAACGTATGCCAAGTGCTTTGAAATAAAGTCTTTGTATTCATTTTGTTTTCATATGGTTTCAAAAGCGTAATAATTTACTTTTATGTGATGTAACCATATTTTCATTACTCCTTTTCAGTAAGAGCACACGTTAGACATTATTTAAAATTATATATAATATATAAACACCGAACCATTCTCTTCTAAGTCAGTATTTTAAGTCATTGTATGAATTGCATTTTTATGTAATAAATCGTGATCCCAAACTAATAATATTATGCCATTGACAATGTAAGAAAATGGAGGCAAATGTACAAAATGTATAAAACACTGCAGCACACACAAAGCCTCACGTCATCCATTCTGAACTGATTCAGAAAGCGTATATTCAAAAGAGTAGCGAGATCCCTGATTGTGTTGGGGCTGTGTTGTTCTCATTGGTGTTTGAGCTTCAGAGTCACGCATGTCTCAGGCTGTGAGGGCACACATCTCTCTCATTCCCAGGGTTTATTATTACAAATAACCACTTCCATCTGCACGCTGACACTCAGTGGGGCACGGAGCCAGAGCAGATGCATACCAGTCTGTCCCGCTCCCTGTGAGAGAGAGGGTCTGTCAGCAAACCCTCTCCCCTGATCCTCACTTTAAAACCACTGTGGACACAGTGATGAAAAATAAGAAATGGACCGAAGAAATCCACAGGAATTTAATTTTCATAGTCTTGCTTCTCTCTTTTTCTGTCACTCTGTCCTCTGTTACTCGCCTGACCCTCACCTTCCACCCTGCGCCTCTTATCTGTCAGTGATCCCTCATTCTCCTGACTGTGATTGGCAGTCTTTAAGGGAAGCTCTCCAACCAGAGTGGAGGAGGTCCCGGTACAAAAGAAAGTCACCACAAAACAAACACTCTGTTTGAGAATGTGGCGTTTTTCTAACTCACTGCTGAGTTCAACAAAGGCAAGAGTATGGGAGGCTTAAGAGTAAATGTTATATGGCTCTTGCTTAAAGCTGAAGTGATTTTTTTTCTTTTAATAAAATCCCAGTTTGAAATGCAGAGATGGCTGTAACATATAGGTTGTAAACCTCGAAACACTGTGGATATATTTTGTTATTAAAACATTGTCTTACTTTGTTTGAGCATCACCAGCTTGACATGGCAACACTGGCTAAGCCAATGGCATGAGTTGGGGGCGGGGCTAACTGTTGTACTCGGTAAACTGGGTTTTTTTTCCTTTAAAAGCAAGAGTCTTCAGAAATGTATGTATATATATATATATATATATATATAAAGCATATATATATGCTATACTTATGCTATACAAAGAAAAAAGTATATATATATATATATATGAAAATACATTAAATACATTTCAACCTTCTTATACCAAAATATACATATATGTTTATTTACAAAAATATAAGAATTGGTAAAACATATTGTTAGGAAATATATTTTTTAATTTATTTTAGCAAATATATATTTTTGTATGTATGTATGCATATATATATATATATATATAATTTTTTTTTTTTTTTTTTTTTTTTTTTTGGAGTCATGTAAAGCATTCAATAACTTACAATAATAAATATAATAATTAACTTACAATACAATACAATACATCAAAACTATTGTATTCAAATCTGGCACATTATGTACAGTTAGAAGCAAAATGTACAATGACCTTTTAAAATGATGGCATATTAGCTAATGTGATTATTGACCTAAATTTTGTTATTTACAAAAATATACAAAGCTATCATTGTGATGGGGAAGACTTGAAACTTATAGACTACTTATATGCATAATATATGTGTTAACATTCTGCTACAGAAAGCCGATACAGGTTTGGACCAAATGAGGAGACAGAACTGATGACTGAATTATTATTTTGTGAGTCTACTGCCTCTTTAAGTGTGCCATATATATATTCTCTTTTACAAAACACCTTCAAGTTACTATACTTTGTATACCATTTGCTCTTCTAGCTGTTTGAGTTATTCTGCTGTGGACTGAGCATTCAATATCTCATTTCAGCTTTGTGGAATAGTTGTGGCCTGCCAGTGACCCTTTGCTCTTGAGGTGAGGTCAGGCTCTCCTGTAGGCCTCCCAGCTGTCTCTCTCCCTACACCCACTCGTCCCTCTCCGCTTGCCCTCTGATTTCTCTCTCCCTCTTCACTCCCCCGGTTTTTCCTCTCCCTCTTCCAGAAGAGTTGACAGCTCCAAACAAAACAGGGCCTGTGAGCTGACTGACACATTCTGCCTCTGAAAGGAGAGCATTTAACACGCCTCACACCCTGCACTGCCCACCACACACACACACACACACACCCTTAGCCAGTCGAAACAAAACGCCACCACAGAGAAAATAGAGAATCGGCCAGAGTTTGGGGGGAATCTGCACCTTGAAGAACAGAAAAGGGGGAGAAAAGAGTTGAGAAAGGGAGGAAAAAGAGTTTTTTCAGGTTCAAAGGCGGTCTATTCTCCCGCCTGCACCCTGTCACTCATCCTGAGCGGGTTAGCCCGGAGGATAGCGCTCCTTTTTCACTGGTGTCATTCATCCATCCGTCAGGCTGATGTGCACTCCAATGGGTTTGGTGGAAAGCTGCGGAAACATCCTGTCAGGGCCTGCCGGGAGATCAACACCTGTTGGAGTAAGATGGAAGAGCCACTGAGTTCCAACTGGAGTACCGCTTTTTCACTGAATTCTCAAATACAAACAAACAATGCTATCTGCTTCCTCAGAACACAAAAGTGGGTCTGAAATGCTAGCTTGAAGGCTGATGGTGTTAGAAGCAAAAACATATAAATATACTCAAGTATAAGTCTACAGGGACTGTATGTTAGGCTTTTTGATTTATAGAGACAATGCAGATTTGGCATATACCAAAAAAACTCTTATTTTATGTGTGCCAAAACCTAAGTATAAAAAATATATATATTTTATAAGTTTGCCCCAAAAATAATGAATATATATATTTTTTTAAAAATGATAAAAACTGGTAAAACAATATCAAATCTATTGTTATAATATATATTAAATATGTGCAAAAAAATTAAATATCCAATACATACAGCATTCAGACACTGGCTGAGTTTTTGTGCTTTTGCCTTTATACACCACTAAAATGGATTTGAAATAAAATAACCAAGATGTGATTTAAGTGCAAATTTTAGGGTTGAACAAAAATGTAACAAAAAAATGCTTAGGAATTACAAACATTTTATGCACAATCCCCTCATTTTCAGGGGCTCAAATGTAATTGGAAAAATAAATATAATTATGAAAAAAAAATATTTGTTTTGTTTGTTAGATGAGAATCCAAATCTGGAACTCGTGGACATCACCAGAGATAGGGTTTCCTACTTTATCATGCTTTAGCAGGCCTTTGCTGACAGTTGTTTGATTGTTGGTGTTTCTGCCTTTAAATCTGTCTTTAGCAAATGAAATGCATGCTCAGTCATCAACCTGAGTTGCTTTTGCTGTATGTTTTGGTGATTGTCCATTTTCATTAGTTCAGTATTCACTTCAGAATTTTTCCGGCTGCTTCCGTCTTCTGTCACGTCATCCATAAACACCAGTAACCCAGTGCCACTGGAAGCCAAGCATTCTCATGCCATCACACTGCTCCATGTTTCACAGATGATGTTGTATGCTTTGGATCATGAGCTGTTTCAAGCCTTCTCCATTCTTTTTTCTTCCTGTCATTCTGATATAGTTTGATCTTAATTTCAGACGTCCAAAGAATGATTTTCCAGCAGTGAGAATGGCTTTTTTAAATATTTTTTGGCAAAGTCTAATCTGGCCTTGTTTACATGGTGAAGCATCTGTATTTGCTCTCATGATCTGGATGTTGTGAAAGGGTTTATTTTCACTAGAGGATCCTCCAATCATCCGCCACTGTTGTCCTCCGTGGACATCCATGTCTTTTTATGTTGCTGAACTGCTTTTCATATCAAAAAAACTTTTAAAAAATCATGTTATTTGAATATGCTGTGATGTTTTTATTGTGTTTTTTGGTGTTAGTTATCTGTATTTTGAATCTAATCAAAATTACTGGGATTAATTGGAATGCATAATGAAAATGCATTTCTGAGATTTTTAAAAAAATACAGTTATCTGTTTAGTCAGCAACTAAAACAATAAATAAAACAGGTAAAACTTTAGAATTAACTGACTTTTTCCTCAATAAATTCTTAACAGTTAGTAAGGTAGTTGTTAAGTTTAGGTATAGGGTAGGATTAGGGATGTAGAATAAAGCATTAATATGTGCACAGCACAAAAAAAGGCTAATATTCCAATATGCATGTAATATGCATGCTAATAAGCAACTAATAGTTGTAACCATAAAATAAAGTGTTACCAAAAAATGGTGCCTGTGTCCAAATATGTATAGACCTGATAATAACATAAGCAATGTATAATATATATCATTATATATAAAGTGAGGCATAAACAACAACAACAACATTACAATTTCAAGTAAGTCCAAATGCATTATATTTTTATAAAATATGTTTATTTTTTGGATCAGACATAGACGTATGCACCGGGAAGGTGATACAGAATACTGCTCGATACTCAAGACTTTGATTTCACCACAGTTTCTCTGTGAAACTCACTCTCAAGTCCCAGTGCTTTTCCTGGCTGTACGCGGCCAGCAATCTGAGCCATGTATGTTGTCATGAAGCTGGATGCCAGAGGTGCTGTGATACTAAATGAACTGACCGCAGTCCTGCTATATGCTACATTCTCATGGAGACCATTAGTGCTGCTGTCCCCCGAGGCGGGCCTTTGAATAATGCATGTGAGAGCTCAGGCTCTCAGCGGCCCGAGGCATATCCAGCGCTCTTGTTACCTCTCATGGCATATCCTGTCAGAGTCACAGGTCAACATGTCGCCTGCTGGACTGTGTTACACGCGGCTCAAACCACCGCTGCCAGATTCTGGTTTCAAAAGCAGAGCAGAGCGACAAAAGTAATCACAGGCTTTAAAAGGGCTCTTGGAGAAAACGTAATGGGTGCCGGTGAACAATGACTGCACTTTTTCCACTGATTCTGTTCACTTTTTTCTCCCAAATCTATTCAGCATTGTTTGAAGGATGTAGGTATCGGAGTTGCTTAAGAGAAAGAGCCAGGAGTTGACTGAAGTTTAAAGAGTTATGGATCTTTTCTGCATTTAAGCAGTTCCTTCACTTATACTTCAGAATTAAACTGAGCATAAACAACATTACCTTTCAAAGGTTTGGGGTTGATAGCATTCTCTTAGTCCTATGATGGCAAAGACTTTTTAGTGGCCTTCATTAAAAAATATCAAACATTTGTAATAAAAGTCGAACAAACTTAATACATAAAAATAAAACAAATTCATACACGCATACATAAATATTACGATGACATGAACTTATTAGGAAAAAGGCACAAATAACTTTACTGTGGAGTATTTGGTTAACATTCACAGCATGAAACATTAAGGTTTGTGGTTCTGACTAAAAGCAAACCTGTATTTATTGCATACCCATATTTTCTTTTACCTTGCATAGTTCGCTTCATGGTTTTTAAAGATGAAGTCATGTCATGCAAAGTGCCAGTCTTGACATGCCCGAGTGGCATACACAAGAAAACACAAGGGAGGTGATCATTTTACACAATTTCAGTTAATTGTTTGCATTCTAAATTTTTTTGTATTTTGCCTTTTGCTTTCCTGATCTCTGGTAAGAACTAAACTGAAACTAAAGTAGCACCAACACCTGAATCTTTTCATTTTAGATATAGAAACACACACATGCACTTGTTCAGTCTTAATTAGAGTGAATGAAAGGATTGTGTGTGGGCTGGAGGAGGGAAATGAGTGTAGTGCTGTGCTGAAAGTGATCCCTGTCACACACAGGATGTCTGCTCACTCTCTCAAAAGGCCTTGTCACACACACACACACACACACACAACATATATATTAAGGAACGAAAAACCAAGACAGAGACATCAAAATAGAGAGAGTGAGACAGCTGCCAATTCCCACCAGGTCTGTTGTTGTGGGCAGAACAGACTGGAATTCCCCATTCAAGTATGTAAAGGCACCCGCAGTCCCCACAATGACCATGAAACCTTTATAAGATTTTATGCAACATCATATTAACAATCTTTTATTGTTTCTATTCAGCACACAAGCCAAAGAGGCATTTCTGTTCTCAGTGATCAGAACAACTCACATTCTCACTCACATATGCATGCATACGGAGAGAATATTAAAAGGAAAATTCACTTAAAAAAAGGACATTTTTGTTCTCCCTCGTGTCATTCCAAACCTGCATGACTTTGTTCTTTCTGTGGAATGCAAATAAATATATTTTTAATAGTATTTTGTTTTTATTAACAGTCTATGGGTTCCAATGTTGTTTGTATGATGTTGACTGTAGATATTCTTCAAAATATCTATTATTTATATATCACACTTTTCAGCATCGTAGGCAATATATGATCAATGTTTTGCGTTTTTTCAAATAAAATGCTGTCATGTACAAATGCTTTAGGTAACACTTTATTTAAAGCCTTTATGCATAATGCATTATAAAACTAGTTTTAATGCATTAATTACTCCTTGTAATGCACCTAAAAATAATGTATTATATAATTGCATGAATAACTGTAACCCCAGATAATGCATTATAACACTCATCAATTATTTGTTACACTATGCATTTTAAATTTGGTTACAATTATCTACCACAAGAAATATGTATTACTAAGCACATTACTAATAATGGTAATACATTGTACCATTTAATAGCCTTTTATAATGTATTATACATAGTGGCGTTAAGTAAAGTATTAGCATTATTTATTAGGATTGTAGCATTAAGTGTTTGTTCTGTTTAAGGTGATATTTCATCCAAATATATAATTTCTGTCATGTTGTTCCAAACCTGTATGCATTTCTATATTTTGAAAAAAGCTGCAATCAGTTTTGGTTCTTATTGACTTCCACTGGTTTTTCTTTTTCCATAGAATTAAGTTCTTTCTTTCTTCTTCTTCTTCAAAAAAAAAAAGGATTTCCCTAAAAACAAAGGATGTCAAATATGTTTTGAACAATACTAGTGTGAGTAAATGAATTTTCAGTTATTTTGAATTATTATTTTAATCAACCTATTAAAACCGAACACACTCACAAACGTTTTGGCACTGTTTTAGCACTTAGTACACGACTGTGAAACAGAGCACGAGGGAGAATATTATTCCAGGGTGTTTTGGCACCAGAGGACAGCTCTATGAAAGGTTACCCAGGTGGTCTTTCCTCAACTCCTCAATCTCTCCCAGAGCAGAATGTCAGTTTCGATCCCCCAGTCCCTTACCCAAATCATCATGTGAACCTCAGATTGCTTAAATATGGGCCCATGAATCTGATACTCTGTTGGGTTTTGAGTCTTGACGGAGGTGCTGAGAGCTGGCTGATGAGGGGGCCCAGCCGTCCACCATATTGCTGCCCAGTATGCCGTGTCATGTTCTCTGAACAACCGCCCGTGTCCTTCTAGTTGGGTAAACAACAGAGGCTGTCAGCCGGTGTCAGGTTTGGGCTTTTCAAAGCAAGAGAAGGAGAATGACAGATGACTGCTCTGAGTGTAGCCGACACTTTGCTGATAACGGGGATCTGAGTGCTGATACGGAGAGGCAGAGTGCGATGGGCGAGCCGGTAAAACATACAGAACCCACAGTTTTGACAAACACACTGCTGGGAAAGACTGCGAGACGCTTTCAGTGAGGTTCCCCGGCTCACTTGATTCTCTGATTCATCCGTGGCCGAATTTGACATGTGCTGAGGTTGAATCACATCCATGATTGTGAGTTTGCAACGAGAAGCTGAATTTAAGCCTCTTTCGACCGCATACAAAATTCAATAAATAAATGAAAGGAGTAACTGGATAAAATGGAAATAAGCCATAGAGGCAGTGAGCCAGTAATAAGTAATAACAATAATATCTGTTCAAATAATAATATGAAAGATCCTGTGCCAAGATATTTTTTTGTTGTTGTTCATTTTAAGGTGGTTCACATAAAGTGTTGATTTTAAAAAACGTAAATAAATCTGAAATTACTTACACTGAAAAATGCAATATTTGTTTTTCTGTTCGTCAAGTAGGTTTAAATTGAAGGGTGAAGTTTTAATTACAGATAACTGGGGAAAGGTAATTTATTTTGTGCGTAGGAGAGAGTATATAATAAATAATAATAATCATAATATTTTTTCAAATCTAAGATAAAAAATGCTTTTTACATGTGTTATTATGTGTAAATATTGCTACAATTTCATTTTTACATAATTCACAAAGTGTTCATAAAAATATATATTAAAATAATATTAAACCTTATGCAAATACTCTTACATCAGCTACTTTTTTTACTATTAAGAAATTAATTGCAGGAATAAGAGAACATTTGCGCAAAATTTAAAAAGTAATCTTAAAAGTAATTTAATTTGTGCCAAAGTAGGAGCAAGTGAATATAAAGTATTATAATCAATAATATTATTTGTTCAAATAAGGTGGAAAATATTTTATTCCTGTGTCTAATAAAAATAACACAGCGTTCTTTTTAGAACAAAGTAATCAAAATAAACCTCTGTATGATCCGCAGGTTCCAACATCAGGACTAAATTGTAAAAACTACAGAGAATATTCTGGTGGGAATTCAATATTCTGAAAGAGAAAAAAATTATAATTACAGAAAATCTGGTCAGTGTCAGCTCTGAGATGCACAGATGAAGTGATCGTTTTTAATGTCAACTGTTCAGATTCCTTGGTGTAAATCAGCTGACCCTTTCACAAAGTGCTGGATGAATTAAGCTTCACAGAACACTTTCATTAAATTGAACTCAAACTAATCTGTTCAGGGTTCATGGGGTTGACAAGCCACAAAAAAACAACATGTCTGACACGGCCGGCACGAGCGTACCTGTAACCTGAGCCAAGGGACGGTGGCGTGCCAAAACTCGGCAACCCTCACGCTGAGAAAGAGTCCAGTTAGACCGGATCCCCACCCCACACATCAGCCCTCCTTGCCCCTCGAGTGCTGGCCAGGCCTGCACAGTGGGGTCCCTCCATCTGGATGCATTTCTACCCTGACAGGAGACATGGCTGCATTAAAGAACGTATTCACATACGGCCCACTCAGGACTGTCACTGCTGGAGACGGAGAGCAGACTGGAGGACTGAGAGAGAGAGAGAAACCTGGGATTTCGCTTGAGCACTACAGAATTCTCATTCTATAGCCCATCTGTCAAGCATTATGGACCCAGGCCCTCAGCTCCTCCTACACATGGAATGTCCAGAGAGGATTGTATCTGCTCAAAATAAGGAAAAGTCTGCACATTATGCAGATTAAATTGAAATAACCAAAGACGTATTATGAACAAATAAATTAATGTTTATATGACAATGATCTTTATATATATATATATATATATACACCAAATTTAAGATGTAACAGCATGGTTTTCCACATTGTACATGATGAAACGCATTTGTTAAGTGCAATACAGAACTATAAATAAATCAATAAATGAATAATGATAATAATTAGCATTACAAAGGTGGGAAAAAATACCTTAACTGATGTGCAGCAATCGACAAAAAACTTGCTTGAACGACAGTTGGAAATAAGTTTCACAGAATGTCAAAAGGAGTTATAAAGTTAAGCAAGAAGCTATAAAGTAAATAAAGTAAACTTAGCGAATGTAAAATGTGCTTTAACAAATGTAATAAAACATTTTACAAGTTATCTCGTAAAAATGAAGCTTTTTATGAAGAACAAAACAACTCCTGCAAATGGAGATGACAAAAGATTTATGAACGGATAATAGCGTCCTCTTGTGGACACAGAAGATAGAAGAGGCAAGGGTTGGTCTGAAATCAAATATGTAAGTTTAGAAAGTCCGGATTTTGTCTTAATTTTGTCACTTTGGTGGATTAAATATTAAGCAAGTAAATGTAAAATAAATAAAGTTAAAAATTGTATATATATGTATACATATGTATATATATATATATATATATATATATATATATGTGTATGTATGTATGTATGTATGTATATGTATGTATGTATGTATGTATGTGTATATATATATATATATATATATTGTTTGTGGTAGGTTTGTGAAACAACCAAATATTTCTTTCTTTCCATCTATCTATCTATTGGGTGAACAACTGAACCAATCCGATTCAAACGCCTCTGTGATTGGAAGGCGGAAACTGTCAATCATTTCTGAAAGGGGAGGGGCTTAGCTTCTGCTCCGAAGGCAGTGGTCAGTTACAGTGAAGCGTCCAGAAGTAAAGAGCTCCGTCTTTTACAACTGTAAACTAAAAACACTTTACAACCCCGTGCAGAAGAGTTTTAGATGCGTTCTTTCATTAATATCATCATCATTATTAAATGTATTATAATGAATGCATTTTTGCTTTAAACATATTTATTCATTTACCTCAAATAAATGACCGTAAATATTTCTGTGATCTAATTTTCAAGTAATAAATAAATCCATCCACAATTATACTATCATCATTACATTAACAACAATAATCATTATTATTGTAGTTAATATAATAATGAAAACAACAACAACGTTATTGTGTGTGTTACTAAAAACCAAAAGGTCTAAAGGTCTCGATTTTTTTACATGACATGATAAACCCAGATCACTGAACTCAAACTGTTGGGTTGCACTAAACGAGCGGCGCATGCGCCCTCCAGTGTCCTTCAACAATACTACATTAGTAACATCACGAAAACGTATCGATATTCTCTCTCTTTCCCAAACCCGAAACGCTGAAGAAGTTGCAATATACAACAAATCCCTAACGTTCATTTTTGACACAAAAACGGGCATTAAAAACTGCAAAGGTGGCAAAAATGTATGCACATTTTTCCAAATACAATATTAGCTGCTAGTGATCCCAAGGCTAACGCAACTGAACACGTCCTGCGCTCAAAGAAAGAAAACTCTGCGCGCAGAGAAATCCAGCCTCGTCTCGCTCTCGGGATGCGCCTTTAAGGATTCCTCCCCCGGCTTTCCTGAACTGACCTCTTCCCTTTGAAACCACTTCCTCCCCTTCTCCCAATCGGCCATGTTTAATTTGACTCATTCATGAAAAGTTATGTAAACACAACAGTAAAGCCATGACCGTGAAAGCTGCTCAGTGAGCGATGCTCGATTACTGAACTGCATTGTGATCTTCGTGTGGATGCAGCGCGTGATTGTACAGAGACTGAGCATTAAAACCAGCAACAGTGGGAGTAACGAATAGCGCGTGAGGCTTCGCCAGGTGGGCACTATATATGGTTTTTGGTATATTATACCAAATTCACACCGGTGGTGTACAAACTAAAGAATAGCATTTGATGTAACAATCATATATAACATTAGCCTGCTCGGTCGGCGACTGAGAAAGTTTAGTTCTACGTCATGCATATATGACTACACTGGCAGCGACGTATTGTTGTCATTGTTTATCTGTTTAAAGTCGTTTCTGGTTGTTGCTCGTGTTTATGTTATATGGACACATGCTTGACATATTAAGAGCAAAGAAACAAATGCATACATTTCGACCTCAGTGTTAAACGTTTACTTTAGAATTATTTATTAGGTATGTCATTTTTGTGTAGCTTAATGTAATGTGCAAGGCCTATATTATAGCAAAAACTGTAAATTGTCATCACTGACTAGTTTGCTTAAGCTACCTTGTGTCAAATGATGTTATTTTAATGCCACGCATAACATAATACTGTACTGAAAACAGTTTTGTGTATAAACGTAGTGTTGTTTACCAGGAAATCATGAGGAAAAAGCAGAATGTGAAAAACAGGAAAGCAGAAGAGACGACGGTTGTCCAAGAGTTTGCGGTGGAAAAAATCATCCGCAGAAGAGTCAACGATGGAAAAGTTGAATACTATCTAAAGTGGAAAGGCTTCACGGAGTGAGTTTCTGGAACCAGGGTTGCCTGTGTGTCGGATGTTATGAATATTTACCAGAATATGACATGTCTGTCATACTTTCCACAGCGCGGAGAATACCTGGGAGCCAGAGGACAACCTGGACTGTCCTGAACTGATAGAGGAGTTTCTCAGAAACCTAGCTGTCTCAGGAGAGACTGAACAAGAGGGGTGTCACTCTCTAGACCTGGAGGTCAAGCCTAAGCAAGAGTTGACTGAGCTGGATGCCGATATGGTTAGTGTCGTTATATACTGTACTGGTGCACATGCCATTTACTTTCACCCCTGTAGGACTATTACCACCACACAGTAACAAATGTCAAATTTTGTTACGTTAGACAAGATACTTGTCATAACATGAATAGCTGTCGGTGCATAGAGCAAAAGGGTCCAGTCCTGCTTCTGTAAAACAGGTTTCCACAGTTTAGCCCTAATTATACGCACCTAAACCAGCTAATCAAGGCATTCAGGATTGTTAGAGGAGGTGGAGCTAAACTGTGCAGGCTGACCCTCTGGGAACAATATTAAACACCATTGATACAGAGTTTTAGTCGTCCTCTACAACTCTACAGGTTTATTGCTTTTGCTATGTGATATATAATGCATCCCTCCTGTCAGACTTTATGATGGTTTAGTTCTGTGTCTGGAATCATGCAGGCTCACCAGCAGCCTCAGGAGGAGCTCATTGAGAGGGGTAGTGAGGAGGTTGATGATCACAACGCTGATATCCCAGCAGGTCAGTCCAGCAACCCGGAACCAGACTGCATCATCGGATGCACAGATCAACAAGGAGAACTCATGTTCCTCATCAAGTGGTAACATTTTTCCATATGTGGAGATTCTCTACACTGCTTTTCATTGCTTTGATGCTACTTTTTTTTAATTTCTAAATGATGTAATGAATGCATAGATTATTTTTCTTCAGATCATGCTTTGATACACACCTAAATGTTAACTTGAAAACAGCTTGAAATACAATAAACAGTAACTGAAATAAAAGGGTTTTTTTATTCTATTCAGGTAGTGGCCAAAGCAACATGTATAATAATCATTTAGCTTAACGTAATGTAGTAAAATAACTTAAACTGAAATAAAAATGTAACAAAAGCAATACCCATTAAAATAAATAAATAAATAAAAATGGCAAACGCCTGCAACAAAACTACTGCAACTTGAACCAGAACTGAAACCAGAAAATACAAATCTCTATCTATCGAGCTGTCGATCTAGGTCCACAAAATTAGTTTTAAGTCACTTAAATCACAAGGTTGATATTTGTATAAATAGCCAAAAATACATTGTATGGGTCAAATTTATACATTTTTCTTTTATGTCAAAAATCATTAGGATATTAAGTAAAGATCATGTCCCATGAAGATATTTTGTAAATATATTTAGAAATTAGTTTTTCAAATACTTGTATCTCGGCAAAATATTGTTCAATCTTAACGAAGCATACATCGAATGGAAAGCTTATTTAATTCAGCTGTCAGATCATTTATAAATCTCAATTAATTTACATTTATGACTGGTTTTGCGGTATATAATGTTGTATCATTACGATCCTATATTAATATTTCAAATCAGCATTTTATTATTTTAATTTTACTTCTAGCCGTTTTCACATGTACTGTATTTATTATATATACTGATCATCCTTTCTTTATTTCATCTCAGGAAAAACACAGATGAGGTGGCTTTACTGTCGGCCAGAGAGGCCAGTAAAAGGTGGCCAGAGATGGTGATCCGTTTTTACGAGGACAAGCTGACCTGGCACGGGGAAGACGAGCAGTGAGAGAGAACTATGTAGCAGTGGATACTACTGTACCTCCTGGCAGCTTTAAAAATACACAAACACTGTGGCGTAAGTTTACTGTATGTTGTACCGTGTATTCAGAGTGTGTGAATCCACACTCCAATGTGAAGCTCTTCCCAACACACTAACCTGTAGAAATGTGACCGGAGTACTAGAGCTCTACTGTAGTGTATGGATTTACGAATCCACAAGTGGTTTATTAATCAAATGTTGTTATATCTCTAGGTCTGTTGTTTGAAAGTTCATTTGTGATGTTTATAATTCTGTCTTCTTTGTTACTATGATCTGAACTGTGATTACACATAGGAGATGATGACGGATGGTACAAAACCGGCTGGAGAAGAACTGTTTGATGTGTAGATGTACTATTAACGCACTTATTCAAGTTATACTGTGATGGATCCTGTGTTATGCGAGGGAGTAGTGTGGTCCATAAGATTTGCACAAAACCAATTCTAGAATGTAGCCGTTACAATCATGTTTCTGTGTCAGTTTCATAGCAGTAGTGTAAACAGGCCGTTTGGGTTTTGAGGTTTTGTGTTAAAGCTGTTTTGTCCTGCAGTTTCGATCTTCTGGTTTCCTGTTTTCTGTCAGATCACTGTTAACCTTTAATATTGAGCGAGCAATCTCTGGGTGCTTTAAATAAACATAAAATTACCTCAGAAGAGTTGTGGTTGTTCTTACATTGCAGTCATCTGTAAAAAGTGTATAAAATCATATATCTGTAATGACTGTAGCTGCTTTTGGTACATAATATTATAAAAGTGGATTGAAGCAACCTTTTAAATTGCTAAATTTTCAAAATTACATTTTAAAATAACTAGTCAGTGTTATTTTAGTATCAATCAGATCATTTGATAAAGTTGTTTATATAATAATATTCTGAATTAGTTCTACACTACCAGTCGAAGGTTTCCAAACAGTAAGAGTTTTTTTTACAAAGCCTCTTCTGCTCACCAGGCCTGCATTTATTCATTCAAAGTACAGCAAAATCAGTACAAATTTAGATTTTTTTTTATTATTATAACTTCTATTTGAATACATTTTAAATGTAATTTATTCCTGTGATTTCCAAGTGGAATTTTTTGCACTATTACTCCAGTCACATGATCCTTCAGAAATAATTTAATATTGAGATTTTCCTTTTTTTGTTTTTCATTTTATCTGATTTATGTTTTTCATGTTTAAGTCTCTTAAACCATTTTATTTCAGTTAACTCTTATTTCCAGTAATGAACGTTTTATATTAGTTTATATATAATTTTAATTTTAGTTAAATATACTAACCCTGTTATTATCTGTAATATCAAGCGTTATATTAAAAGTTTGAAACGCTGTACATGAGTAACTATAGTTAAACATGCAGGCGTTATGATTATGGTTGCCATTTTTTCCAGCTGCTTTTTCCTGCTCCTTTTATTTTTATGGCAGTGCTAGTCTGCTCTGTCTCTGGTGGCTGGTAAAAATGAAGCACCGCTGTCCATCAGAGACACAAAATGAGCTCGGATGTTTTTCCCCAGTCTACAGTTCCCATGAATCAGCCCTGGTTGGTCAACAAGACCAATGTCTCATGAAAATACTTCCCTTTTTTACTCTTCCCATTTTTTTTTAAACCTCTGAGTTACTGACTCTGTGTCCTTGTCCAATGTGAGTTTGTGAGCGTATGCGTGAGGTCTTTTCCAGCGTTCTTGGACTTATGCAGGAATTCACTGGCGTGTGGGTGAGGGATCCTCGCATCCAGAAAGAGGATTTCTGGCATGCTTACATGGATTATGAAATCTGTATAAATGTAAGTGCAATCAGAACATATGATACAGTACATATAAAGAGGGCAGCAACCTCAACATCTACCATTTTCTTATATTTCATATTTATTCAGACAAACAGTTTGGCTTTCACTAAGAAGAGTTCCTGTGTGCGGCGGAGATACAGCGAGTTTGTGTGGCTAAGAAAGAAGCTACAGGAAAATGCCATGCTTATGTATGTAACCACTGCATCCTGTTATTGATAGTTACAGCATTTGTTCACTGATGGTTAATGGTTTGTAATTGGGTTAATGATGTAAAACAGTGTAATAATCACTATTTTAAACATAAACCCTCTGTAGATCAATTTTATTGATATCCTTTTTTTATATACTATCTTATCTGGATAGGTTTTGTACATTTTGATACAACATGATCATCATAGAAGGTGTACTGAACAAAGAATGAAAGAATCATTTTACTGAATGCATTTTTTAACAAATAAATTAATATGAGTGTCACAAAATTCCATTTTTAATCAATTAAAATGAATACATTTGAACATCACAGCATTAACTCGAATTGTATCCCAGTTAATATAAATACAATTTATTAGCGTTATTTATATACCATTTTAGTATTTATAAATATTCATTAAATTAAACTTTTATTTTTAATATTTTCTGTTTTCATTTTAAAAATTTTGTTGTAGTTTTTGGTAATTAAACTAGTTTTTTTCCTTTATTGTTCACACTTTTATTTGGGGAACAATATTAACTTACTACTAACTATGACGTTTGCCTTAATAAACTCCTAATTAATGCTACTAATAGTTAAGTAAAGTAGTTAAGTTTAGGATTAGGGATGTATGGATATGAATATGGTCAGACATTAATATGCACTTTATAAGTATAATAAACAGCCAATATGCTTACTAGTATGCTAATTGCCATATTAGGCAGCAGTATTGTAGCCATATTAAAGTTTCACTCATTAGGCAATTTTCCATTTGACAGCTTTCCAAATTGAACTGCTGTTGTTTTTTCTAAACTACAGAACACATCTACCCAAACTTCCTCCAAAAAACCCATTCTTCAGTCTGAACAATGCCAGAGAGATCGGAGCCCGTATGGAAGGGCTCAGGAAATTTCTAGAAGAGTAAGTATTTTAAAAATAGCCGTACAGAACAACAAACATAAAACCATGACTGCAAGAATCCGTTAAGCTTGAGATCTCAGTACTTCAAACTCAAAACTACTCAAAATAACTCAAAAAATACAGTAACTGAAACGCTTACTGTTTCTGTGATCAGTTACTGTTTATGCTTACATCTTCAAAGGGTGGTTCACAACCCAGTGCTGCTTTCGGACAGCTGCTTACATCTCTTCCTACAGTCCCAACTAAGTGTGAAAAAAATGGAGGCCTGTGCCGAAGGCCGAAGTCGCTACACTGTCTCTGAGGCCATTCGCAGCTTCGGCCCGGGAAACAACCGCTTTGGATCTCAGTCTGAAGAGAGCGTGGAAGAAGAGGATGATATCTGTGAATCAGACTGATGGACTATTTTCTGCTTAACACATAAAGACATTGCTGACAAACATAACAACAGCGCATAAGGAGAGACAAAGGAACAGAAAAAAAGTTACAGTCATTGTTGCAACAGTGTTTTGTCTGGCACTCTTACTTTCTGTATTGATGAAGATAACCTAATAAATTCATTTATTTCAACCGCATTTGCGCACACATTAATGTCTTCCTTGGCAATCAAGTGAATGTATGAAAGCATAATGTGGCCTGTGTGGACAGTTTGTTGTTAATACTACAGATGTGCGCTGAGAGGTTTACGAGAGGGAATTTATGCTTTCTGTGAAGTCCCTTAAACACAATAACCCCATCCTAATAAGCAAATACAGAGCATTAAGACATCACGTGATTTAAATTCGACCTCGCAGAGCTAAATCCTAATAATAATCTCTACTCAAACAATTTCATTGCCATACTTAGCCATAAAAGATCATTGTCTGGATGTCATACAAATTGTGCCGTCTCATAAATATTTTACAATCGTGCGAGGCGACGTCCGACCAGCAGAGGGCGCCGCTGCTCTTCTGTCTTTCTTAATGGGACTGACGCGTACATGCAAAATCATAAACATTTCATGCAAGGGAGAAATACCTCAAAGCTAGCAGTATTTTCCCTTTTTCAAATCACCCACTGCTTTAACGGGCTTTGACTGGGACATCAAATCATCGAGACATTTCAGAACAGGAGGATAAATGTCGCCACAAGCAAGAGGTTTAAAATATAGCCATTAAAATAAGCTGCCATAAGCATTATCAAATAAAATAAATTAAATCTGTAATCATAAAGGCAAATATATTTTTTAGGTCACAACAAAGGGTCATGGTGGGGCTGGTTAGTAAGGCCCCGTCAGACATAGGCTAGCCAAGCTAATCATATGATCATACTAATATATGTTTTCTGCCTCTAGATATTACCATATAGGTTTATCATTTTGCAAACGTTATGGGAACGTTCAATTGGAATGTTCCCTGAAAATGACAAAAAAGTAGCCCATTCTAACTAAATGAACGATGAATAAACTGTATGAACTGTAGAATGTTTGATAATTGTTCACTGGTAGCAAACCTGGTAACCATTTTTTTGTGATAATATTTTTAGCAGCGTCATATGTTTTCTCTCAGTTGTTTACATTCAGAATTAGCCATTCATGAATCATTATTAATCTAAACAGGTTTGCCAAAAGACTGTTTGATTCATTCACTGAAGTAGTTCATGGGGTAACAGGATGCTTTATAAGACAGGACAAAACACTGGATGATGTTACTAAAATGCAAACCACTGCATGAAACAAACTTCTAAATGTCTTATATCATGTGTAGCTTGTGAACGATGGGTTGGGGGTTGAGAGAGATGGAAACATCATGGGCTGCATGCTAATATTTCAGTTAAATGTTTTACCAATACCCGATTCTTTTCTTGTTAAAAATGTGAGACGATTAAAAAATGACTGTTAATCATTAATTAGTTTGATTTCCTTTTTAAGTCAGATCTGGCAACAACACCCATGCTGTGAATTTGAAGAGGAAACCATGCTTTTGGCAAATCGATCTTATAAGTGGCACAGAAATTTAATCTTAAAGAAAGAGTCACACTGACACTTTCACTAAAAAGACATCCCCTTGCCCCGTCTTCTCCCGTCTTACTTCTTCCTCTCACACTGCAAGCAAAGGCTCATATGTGCAGAGTCGCCCAACAGGTTGAAATGTTCCTCTAATCGCCTGCCCCCTGAACATCACTCGCCACGGCTCCCCTAAGAACCCTGACGGCCAGCTGCTGCTGTCTCTCTAACGATGGAGACCGTCTTAATAGGCTCTGCACACACTCAGCTGCCTGATAGCAGCACTGGCAGCACCGGGCCTGAGACTCCCACCGGACGCACAAATACCAGTAAAAGAGACTGGAGGTGTGCATGCGTCAAACAGACAAGACACTCTAACGGTTGTATGGGGGCAATACCATGTTGACAGGCAGAGTCCCAGCGCAGGCTGCTGTGTTGGTTAATGTCAGCAGCCTGTCATGCTGTTCACCTTCTGAGATGACGTGCTTGGCCCTTGCTGTGACATCTTCATGAGGTGTATTATTTATTCAGCAGGCCAGTCAGAACACCTGAAAGGTGACATTTGAATTATACTGTAACACCTAAAGCTTCTGTTTTTCTGTGAGCTCCTTCAGTTGTTTAATATGGTAGTGAATCATGTTGATTCATCAGATAAGGACACAAGCACACCAAAACGCCATTTTTAAAATAATAGTAATAATGGACCCTTTTCACAAGAGTTTAACAGCATCGAAAATCCTTAAAAGTTTTTCTTATTTGTATTTTTTTTAAATGCGCACATTTATAACACCATCCTTTGTATCATATTACCTTTGCATCAAATTACAAAAAGATAGTTTACGCTAATGTGAGGGTGTTTCTAATGCAGAGGGACAGTAAATTTGGCAGTGTTCTCTTTTTACTGCCGTTATTAGTCTCTTTCTATTTTTTTCTTTTTATTAGAACACGATTGTGGAGTTTTTCTTTTGCTATTTAAACAAACGGGAATGCAAAAAATACATTTGTGGAACCATCCCATTCACTGCTATTCAAGTTTACCCAACTATGACGACTTCCGCTGCGGAGAAACCCAGAAACGTGAAAAG
>JAUMHI010000058.1:8768261-8784099 GCA_032359435.1 Enteromius unitaeniatus | reverse complement strand
AGGAAAGCCACACACCTGTCTTTATAAGACCTTACAGCTCACAATGCATGTCAGAGCAAATGAGGATCATGAGGTCAAAACTAACTGCCTGAAGAGATCAGAGACAGAATTGTGGCACAGATCTTGCCAAGGTTACAAAAAACAATTCTGCTGCACTTAAGGCACAGGGACCTCCATAATCCTTAAATGAAAGATGTTTGGGACGACCAGAACCCTTCCTAGAGCTGGTAGTCCAGCCAAATTGAGCTATCAGGGGAGAAGAGCCTTGAGAGAGAGGTAAAGAAGAACCCAAAGATCACCGTGACTGAGCTCCAGAGATGCAGTCAGCAGATGGGAGAAAGTTGTAGAAAGTCAACCATCACTGCAGTCCTCCACCATTTGGGGCTTTATGACAGAGTGGCCCAACAGAAGCCTCTCCTCAGTGCAAGACACATGAAAGCCTGCATGGAGTTTGCTAAAAAAACACCTGAAGGATTCCAAGATGGTGAGAAATAAGATTCCTGGTATATCCTGGATGAAAACCTTCTCCAGAGTGCTCAGGACCTCAGACTGGGCAGAAGGTTTACCTTCCAACAAGACAATGACAATAACAAAGGAGTGGCTTCACAGGAACTCTGTGACTGTTCTTGAACGGCCCAGCCAGAGCCCTGACTTAAACCCAATTGAGCATCTCTGGAGAGACCTAAACATGGCTGTCCACCAATGTTTACCATCCAGGCTGACAGAACTGGAGAGGATCTGCAGGGAGGAATGGCAGAGGATCCTCAAATCCAGGTGTGAAAAACTTATTGCATCTTTCCCATCTTTCATGGCTGTTTTCTGCTTCTACTAAATACTGAGCAAAGGGTCTGAATACTTGTGATATTTCATTTTTTCTTTTTAATAAATCTGCATAAATGTCAACAATTCTGTGTTTTTCTGTCAATATGGGGAGCTGTGTGTACATTAAAAGGAAAAAAATTAACAAATGATTTTAGCAAATGGCTGCAATATAACAAAGAGTGAAAAATTTAAGAGCGTCTGAATACTTTCCATACCCACTGTACATGATGAAAACTGTTCTTGTTAACAATAACATAATCTAGGTTACTTATTTTAGCTCATTTATTATGATCACATTTAGTCAAACTTGTTTCAAACCCAACATTGCTTTTTTTCCCCAAATTCAGAAGTTTCTAAAATTATTTACATGTCATGGCAATTCTAAATTGTAAATATAGTCAAAACAAAATGGAATGACACTGTAAGAATACTGTCAAGAAACTAAGAATTATGGATAATCAATAAATTATGAATTACTGACATTTAATGAACAATATGTAATCATGTCATCCATAAAAATGAACTGTTATCTGATTATGAACATTTTAAAATGTAATATATAATCCAATTACAAGTACTAATTGGTTTGGAATCTGGTTGTGTAATCTATTACATGTAATCAGTCAGCACTGAGTTTGACCAGTGTTGAGTAGATTACTGACAAATTACTTAATGATTATAGATTATGATGAAAATTGTAGCTAGTAATGTAATGCTACTCATTTTATGTAATGCATTTGGACTACTTTTTGGATTACTTTTAGAAGACTTTTTACCTAAGATGTTTTAAACCTAAAGCTTTTTTCCGAACAAATTCAGAAGCATGGAAAATAATTGATGTGGGATTTACATTGTATATTGTCAGTCCAAGCTAAAGGGTATGATACTGTTAAGTGAATTTAAACTCTAAAAATTGTGCGATTGATGTCTTTCCACTGCTGAAATGGAAGGGTTTTGAAGTGCTAGAGTGAACACATTAAAGAGACGTAAAATAGTACTTATTGTTTGAATAGCATGGCTTGTGACTGTCCTATTGACATATCCAATACTAGATGATATGCCGAGGAGACGAATTGTTAAATAAAGTCGTAATTTTTTGGTACAAAAATGATTCTCGTTGCATCATATGATGCAGATTGAACCACTGATGGCAGACTATTTTGACAATGTCTTTCATACTTTTCTGGACCTTGAAAGTGAAAATTGTTTGGCAGTCAATGGGACAGTCACAAGCCTTCTGATTATCATCCAAAACATCTTAAATTGTGTTCTGAAGAAAATTGAAGCTTTTACTTGGAACGACATGGGGGTAAGTGATTAACGACAAAATGCGATCGAACATCTGATCAATAGTGACCAGTCTATGTGAACCAGCTTGTAAAATCAATTCTTCAATATTAACAGTGCAGTTTGCAGATGCTTTCCACACACTGACCTGCCATCTGCACCTCCAGCTTTGATTTTCACGATTATCATCTGTGGGTACACAAGCACAGGACTTGTAAACACTGACAGCCAGGCAGTCCTAAAATGTAAGGACCCTTTGTGCCCTTGGCCAGGCCTCGCTTTTTCCTCTGAACAGAGTCATGTTTCCCGCAGCAGAGCCGCAGGAAGGCTGATTTGTCCCATGGCTGGAGCTGACAGGAGCTGGTGATGTTGTTATGAGCCGGCTCCAGCTTCTGTGTTTCAATCAGGCACACAGCGGGACAGCCCATCTGCTGCCGCAAACCTCCCAGCCACTCAATACAGGACCTGAATGGAAACGAATGTTCTTTCAGTATTCTAGGACATAACCTACATGTTTATGTTCTACTTTCATTTTGTAGCTATTTTGTTACACTAAAGTAAGTTGTTCAGATTTACCTTTATGCTGACAGGACATCCTAAAAGAAAAGCTGACTCATTTACGCACGTAATTACAAACCTGGATGACTTTCTTTCTTTCGCATGTGGAAAAAAAGTGTTTTTGTCAAGTAATGCTGTTTTGCTCCCAATTTTATTTTAGTATTACTTACATACTATTATAGTTTACAAAATACTGTTCATTAATATTTTGAATAAGCTTACATTTTTCACTTTCATTTCAGTTTTAGTTTTTGTAATTCTGTCATGTGCATTTTGTTATTTAAATTTTTTTACATCTTGTTTACGATTTCGTTTTAGTAATCTTTTATTATTCATACTCTATTGGGTTTTCTTATTTGCAAAAACACAAAACACACCCAAAATTAAGACAAGTTAGTTTAAAAAAAGAATAATAAAATTACATTAATTTTGCTACTTCGGCTTAATCTTATTTTATTTCATTTACTTGCCAAGGTATAACTTCTTTATTATTTTGCATCTAGTACTTAGATTTTATTATTTCAGCTTCATTTCAAATAATGACATTATACAAACACACACAAACACATATATTTATGTGTGTGTGAGTGAGATTTAAGTATATTTAATCAGCTTTATTAGCTTTAGTAAAAACTGTTTATTCCCCATTGACATTCATTGTTTGGCAAAAAATACAAACAAAATAAAAAAAACTTTAAAATATATTCATTTATGTTTTCCAAAAGAAATAAAGTCCTAAAAGTTTGGAATGTAAACGATGACAGAATTTTCATTTTAGTTTGAACTATCCCTTAAAGTATTGAAGTGGTTATTAAGTAACTCACAGAGGAGGAAATTCAAAGTCTGCACCAAAATCTTGTTCTGATTTTCATGCAGTTGGATGCTTCGTTTGGCTTCCTCTATGACATCACACACCTCTCTGTTTCAGCTGTCTGTGTGTAACTCTGTGGAGCAGACAGACAGTGCCCCTCCTCTCTCCGCTCCGCTCAGAAACTGGTGGGAAATGTATAATGAATACTAATGAATCCCCACCTCCCTCGACAGGTGTCTTACCTCCACCCCTCTCACAACTAGCATCCTGTCCTCTCCTCTCTCTCCTTCCCTGACAGAGAGGAGTGAGCTGACATGTGATGTGAATTTAACACACACAAGGCTCAGTGGAAACATCCTCTCCACCCTGAGCTCCTTCATTAGTGCTGATTCTTTAACAGACTGGACGAGTTCAATCAGAAAAGTCACAGTGTTCCAGATTTCACTGTTTCAACAAATTATCAGGAAACAAAGCTAAAGAGTAAAGAAACAGTATATCAGAAATTATAATATGTTAAGAATATAATGTAATGTGAAACTTTTCATTCTGGCATATATATGTATTTAGCTGAAATTGTTCTGCTATAATGCAAAATAAACATGCTAAGATAAAAAATATATTTTTTCATTCATATTAATTATTACAAATGATAGTATGATATATAAATGTTGAGAAAAAAACGTTAGCAGCTTACTGTAATACAAAATGCAATATATATATATATATATATACAGTATAATAGCAATAAAAAGAGACTCTCTGATGAAGAAAATAATAGTAGTGCAGATAGGGGATGGGAGAGGGGTAGGATGAGGTGGGGGGAAACAGTTCTGTGGTAGAATGAGAGATATTCACAGGTGGAATTGCACAGCAATTGTAAAAATATATATATATTGCACGTTGATTAATATATTCAAGGTGGATATTCAAATTCGGCTGTCGAGGTATTGCACATTGGGAAGGAAATAAATGATATTGCACATGGAATGTATATTGCATAAAGTCCAATGTACTCTTGTCACCGCCCATCTCATATGTTGTCACACTCATGAGAACACTCATGTCAACGCCCCCCCCCCCCCTTGTTTGTTATCATGGTGTTTCATTGTCGGCTCCACCGCTGACCTAGTTTCATGTGTATATAACCCAGAAGTGTTTTCCCTGTTAGTTTTCCTACCCGTGATTCCTGTGTCTATTTATATTTATTGTTGCCGACCTCTGCCTTTCCCGGGTTTTCGCCCCTGGGACTGTATTTATTGTTGTCGACTCTTGCACAGACTTTGATCACTCTCTTGCTCTGCCTCCTCCATCCTTGTCTGCCGGTAACAATCTAAAGCCTGTCTGTTTCTGATCTGTGTCTGTTAATAAACAGTTAGCAGATGAACCCGTACGTCTCCTTCAGGTAACACTGTGTGTGTGCACGTGTGAGGTGGTAATAGCTAGTCTATTTGTCCTCGTTCTGATGCGCCTTCCTGAGGGCAACAGGTTGAACAGTTCGGAAGCAGGATGGGAGCTGTCCTATTAACTAGTTGTTTATGCATGTGAATTACTAGCATATTGACAGTTACAGTAAGTATAAAGCAGATATACTGCATCCTACTAATAATTTCCTTATGAACTCTTAATAAGCAGTGATTAGGAGTTTATTGATGCAAGTGTTGTAGTTAATTGTTACTTAATATTGAGAAATGGACCTTAAAATGCCCATATTATTCTTACAAATTTTGGTATTAAATATGACAAAAGCTCTTTGTGAAACTCTAGTATTCTTCTCTCTAGCTAAAGACGTTTAAACAACAACAACAAGTAAAACATGGTGCCAACGTTTGTCTGAAACTGTTTCACGCTGCTCAACTTTAAAATCAGTCCCAAGTGTAATTGTTTATCAACTTATAGATAATACAGTGTATGTAATGATCAAATTAAAATGTCTTTAGTATTTATTGTGTGAAGCTTGACTGAGCAAGTTAATATGCAAATAGTAACACTTGGTTTGGATACATTCTTCCTGGCAGAGAAGGTAACGGCCTGACATGTGTTTTAATTAAGTTTCTCACTTCAGTGCCCAGATATTTGTGGATGTCAAAGCAGCGGTCCATGAAGATACGATCCGATATGCCAAACAGTTCTCCTGCAGCAGATAATTAATTCCACATCTGAATAACTGCTATTTGATTTGTTTGTTATGTTCTGCATAAAAAGGTCAGAGATGTTGTTTCCCATCAGTTCTTTACATACTGCAACATCGTGATTGTATGTACAAACAGCACTTACGGTCTGTGTAGAAACCGGTATATGGCAAGCCGTTTTAACATTTAATCCGCACTTGTATATTTTTCCACGTTACTAGTACTTATTTTTTTAGATACTAGTATCTTTTCCATTAAATACCAGTGTTTATTCATTAGCTACTAGTGCTTATTCTTTAGGTACTAGTGTCTTTTGGTAACTTACTAGTATGTTTTCATTAGATACTAGTACTTATTCCAATAGTGACTAGTATTATACTCTTCTTGTTAAGACAAAATAAAACTAGTTCTTATTTTTAGTTACTAGTAACTTTTTAGACCAGATATATCCTGAACTTAACAGATACTAGTACTTTTTCAATTTGCATTTCTGCCCTGTATGCTAATCGTATGTTGAATAGGCTATGGGAGAGAGATTATACAGGAAACAGAAACAAAGAGATGGATGTCATTTATTTATTCATTTTTTTGGAGGAAGCCACATAGAAAATAAACATTTCATATTTATAATTTCGTAAATAATTTCGTAAACGTGCTAACCAAATGTGCTTGTTGGTCATAAAGCGACCTCTAGTGCCCGAATGGAGATAAGACATGAATTTTATCATCTGTTTTTATGATTTTATCATCATTTTTCTGTATTTTGCATCCAGTAAGAACAATAAATAACATATTAGGGTTATTACATTGGTGCTAGAGATATTGAATATTTTTATATTAATATTCTGTGGTCACATAGGTGCTGCAGACAATAAAGCTCTTTACAGGGCACACAAAATCCAAACCTTACAGTTTTCAGACAAACGTTTTATTGTTTGTTTGGAAAAAAATACATGTATTGGAAACGTATGGGTTTATCTGTGCTCTTAAAGCCATCTCTGTTTTTTTTTTTTTTTTTATAAGAATAAAGTGTATTTAAAATCCAATGCCAATTGACAGCCTTTATATTAAAATGGCATGGTTTCTGTTTATTGTTAATATAATATACTGATAAAGTTATTTCAAACGTTTGAATAAACAGGTAAATTATAAACAGGTAAATTATAAATACCAGAAACATGGAAATGGATACTAGTGCGTTTTTTTTTTTATTAAATGTTAAAACAGCTTGCCATAGCCTGTCTTGTTTCTGTCCCTGTGGAGGCATCACACGAAGTCTCCAATAAAGACATACCACATCTGCTCTGAAATTATTTGACGCAATCTCACTGAAAGAACGCTATACGCTGCTGCCACCTGGTGGCCAGAATACAAACTGCTAAAAAGACTCTAGAACGTTCTGTCAACACGCAAGCTTTATTTGACCTACAATTAAACGAAAAAGACAAAAAAAAAGAGGCTTACATTCACTCAGTCAGCAGGTGATAATTTAATAATTAGCGAAAAATAAGCTTTACATCCTTCATATATTTTACAATGAGATTTTGAACTGGGACACACAGTATAATAGACACACAGTAGAGAAAACAACTTCTGGAACATGAAGCTACAACAGCAGGCCACCAGAGGTTCCTAGAAATTAACATAAATGTACAATTAAAACAACAATTTTTACACAGCATGTAAATGTTATAAATATATATAAAAAGGAAACATACATAACAGTGAATTAAACATGTAATCTTCATATAGAACAAGTTTAGTAAAATGTACTACAAAACAATTGTTTTATTTGCAAAACAAATATTTTTTTTACATAATATATGTTTGTGTGCTGTTTTTATTTATTATACATATATATATATACACATACAGTATATTTTTTTCAAAATATGTACATGCGTGTATTTATATATTTACATTATATATAAATATATGAACATAACATTTTTCTTAAACATATGCATGCACGTATTGGTATTTATATATGCATTGAAAATAAACACAGTACATATTCATGTATGCAAACAAAAATGTGTTTTATTTTGGATGTGATTAATTTTTTGACAGGACTAATATATATATATATATATATATACTAAACAACTTTTATCAGCTATTTTTCCAGGATCATTTACTCACCTCAGACCCCTCACAGCACGTACAGCTCGAGAAGATACTCTTTAGGAACGATTCCAATGGCCCCTTTCATCTCCCCAACCCACCAGCCAAACACGTCGTACTCCTGTTAAAAAAACAACAACAAAAAAACGCTAACCAACATTCATTAAACTCACTCACTGTTGAGTCCAATCAGTGCACTGACACAATCAGCAAGGTCAAATCTCATAGGTCATCACTCAGGGGAACGAAATCTGTCAATATATAGTTCATTTACCCGCTCATCTTCAGGTTTTTACTCCGTTTTCTTCTCATACTGTCTCTATCCGAACATCCCCACCCCCCATTCTGTCCCCCTCCCAACCTCCTGTCTGTCTTTCCAAGGCCAATTCAAGGACACAAGGCCCACAGGACCTATAAAGATTACACAAGAGAATGTAAATGGGCGATATATTTCGTATGAAGCCCAACAGATCTGCGAGCCCGAGGACAGAGTCCTTTTCTTACCGTACAGAGACAGATCAGCTCTTCCCCAGCTCATGGAAGAGATAGCCATAAAGATAAGAAGCAGATAAGATCCGTCCATCCGTCTCTCTTTCTTTATTCCATAATTACAAACAGATCACACAGTGCCATTCACTTCAAAGCCACTAAACCCTGCGTTTTCTCCCCATCCATGAAACTTCTCTGTTTCTCACAGATGCCTTCTAAACTTTGGGGTTACACTGAGGCAGATCTATCACGCTACATTGAGATTTCCTATCAAAAAGGAGAATAGAGGGAAGCAGGAAGAGATTGGACTCAAATTAACTGTAGATGCACTGAGACTGTCGTATTAAACTCCTTTTCCCAGCAGACCTTTGGAGGAGCTACATACATAGGGTCTGAGGAACCCCCCTGAACCATGTCAAGTGGGTGCTGGAGGGTCCACCAGAAAATGTACTTTTTTTAGGGCTGTCAGCATTAATATGTGCATAATACACAAATTCTGTAATATTTCTATTTTATCCTGCTTTCTAAATATGGTCGGATATCAAGAGAAAAATTATTTTTGGTCAACTGAAAGCACTAGACTTTTACAGTTAGAGAACAAAACTGCAAGGAAGTAAATCAATGAATAAATAAATATGTAATTTAATATATTAAATGTAAAAAAAAATACTGTATAATTTTTGAATAATAACTTATATAAAATAATATAATATAAAAACTGTTCTTTTTGAAAAAGGCTGCTTCTATATAATATATACATATATTATGCATATAAACAGGCAAAACAGTATAATTGTGAAATATTATCACAACTAAAATCATTCTAATGAGCTAATTTGGTGCTCAATGAAACATATTTGGCATCAATGGTCAAAATGTTGCACTGTTTAATATTTTCATGGAAACAAATTCTTTCATGTTTACAAAATTCAAAAGAACAGCGTTTATTCAAAATTCAAAAATTTAAGCCAATTTATACTTGAAATACAGCTGCCTTATATTTTAGGAAGGAATCCAGGCATTCATCATATCTGGGAGTCCTTGGCATCAAAATGTTCATATCATAAATCAAATCAAATATCCTATACTTTGAAACAAGGAAGAACACAGTGACAGGTTTGGCTTGATGTAAACGATAAAGTAAAACCATCAACTCAATTACTTTGGTGTAGTTCCTGTGCTTTGCCTTTGTAGGGCAGTATAATGGGGCCCTCACTCATCGGGGGCCCATGCTGCATATCTGCAACCTTAGCTCTGCGTGTTTTTGAATTTTCCCACATAAACACTCATTTGTTGTGCTTAAAAAGAAGGGTCAGCTACAGTGAAAGCACGAAACATCTCAATCCAGTGTACTCTGTCAAAAAGAAAAAAAGGCTATAAATGTCAGGCATTCAAGTCTTTGATCTTCCTAAAGCTGACAAGACACTCACAGCTCATCTACCTTCATCCTTCACCTTACCGTCGGAGAAAAAACTCGGTCTCTGTATGGTTCGGAAAGAGCAATGAGGTTTGAATCATACCCCATCTGAAGTTAAATATGAAGTTTGTGGGCCCCTACTTGACCCCGGCAGCCTAAGTGATTCCTGCTGTATAATGTATAGTGCTCAGCTCCGGCCAGCAAACCTCTTACTGGCTGCGTGTACGTATCTGTCTATAAAACAGGTCTGGTTATGCAGCTGCTGACAGCTGCCGCAGACACACACACACACGTCTCTCCACCGCCAACTGTCCTCGGTGTGCACTGTCCTCCTCACAAAACCAAAAAGAAAAGCTTTGCTGAAAGACCATAGATTTGAGTAAATCTTTAGTTATCTCTAAAGCTTAGATTTGGAATATATTCTATTTATATGTTCTAATAAGGTCAGGTCTATAGATCATGTGTTTTTTAAGCTCCTTGCTTTCAGACTCAACAGAAACTGGGAGCATTGATATATGAAATTAATTTATTACAGAAATTTCAATACAAATTTCAGTTCATACCTTGTTTTTGTGTTCTTAGCATATTTCTTTAGATTATAGTTAGTATTTTAACATATACGTTTAACAGATTTATTTATTTATTTATTACAAATAAATAATATACATTATTAAATATAGATATTGATATAGATACACACACATATATATATATATATATATATAAAATTATATTCAAATAATAAAAAAAATACATGTACAAAATATTGTATAAAAAATATAATTACATATTTTTACATTTTAAAGATGTTTGAAGTTATTAAATAAATGAGAAAAATATTCATTAATTAGAAATTATATATTTATGCTTATTTAGATTGGTTATATACACACATATACACATATATATACACATACATATATATACATATGACAATGATTAATAGTTATTTCTAATTAATGAATATTTTTCCTTGTGATGCTTAACTATTAATAATATATTTAATAACTTTAAACATTTTCAAACATTTGTTAAATTAAAAATACGTGATTAATGTTGTTTTATACAATATTTGTACATTTATATACTTATTTAAATATAATTACATGTAAATAATATCATGCAATTTTTTCATTTATTATAAATTATTCTAAATGTATATATATATATATATATATATATATAAAGAGAGCATTCTTTATGCTTTAAGAATGGAGTCCTTTGCAAAAATGGTATTACCGACATGATAAAAGTTTTAATTTTAAAAATCTTACTAAAAACATTTGAACAATATTGTAATTTCGTAAACAACTGTTTGTTCTCTTTTTAAAACAGAGATGAAAGCGAAACGTGTTAAAGTCCAAGACTCACACACAAATAGGGCAGTTGTCCAGGCTGTGTGAAACGAGACAGGAAGTGCACATGTGAAGGGGTGAAGCAGAAGCTTCCTGTAGCTGTCCTTTGATACAAACACACCTCATTGACAGAGCAGCGCCTGGTGCAGAGTGTGTGCGAATGTGTGCGCGTGCAAGAGGGTCAGATTAGAAGGTGAGTGTGACAAATAAGTCTGCAACAGGAAAGCAATGCAGACCTCACACTCCTCCTACATGCCCACACACGACTATCCAGCGGCCATCTAAGGAAGCCGACGTGCAAGGTCACGCAGACTTCCTAAATTAGCGTTTAGCGGACTAAAATGACCTTTGAAATATCTTGAAGTAAGGTGAATAATTTAAACCCTGTATATTATGCCCCTGAAATGGCATGGGTCTTTACAATGCTTCCAGACCCCAGACGGACCATGTGACACACTATTTTGACCAAGCATCATTTACAGCACACACTGGCCTGCTTTGAAAAGAAGAGTGTGGTGTGTGTGATTTAGGGCCCTGACACCTCCCCCTGGTCTGATGGTCACTACCCTTTCAGAGCCGATGAGGCAGGTCTGGACAGGGGGGTAAATGGAGGGGGGTGGGGGGTGTTAGACTTGCAGCTGCTGCATGGCCAAGGGGAAGGAGGTAGGCCACTAATAGCCCCACTGGCTTCTTCCCCAGACTGTTCTGAATGGCCTGTGAGCCACAGCTGGACACTAAACCCACACCGGCTTTACGGTCATCCGCAAGCCTGGCTGAAGGAAGGGGGAAGGGGCTACTCTACAAAAGAGAGCCTGCAATATTCATGGTAAACCAAGCCGTGCAGTGCCCATAAAATGGCACAAATACGACACTGCATCATTGAACTGTGTCGAGGAGTACTTTCCCAGCATTGTTTGGCAACATCCAGGATTTAGGCTTATCTCTTTTACGCGGTGCAGTACATTTCATGCACATTTTATAAAAATGGGATTCAATGGTGCAGGTTTTTTGTTTTAAAAAGGGCCCTGTGATTTAACGTTGTTGTATTTTATTTGGAAAAAAACCATGTTTTTACTATTTCAATTCCATTCCAACCGACTTGAAGCATTTAGAAGACGTTAATAAAAAAACTACAATCAATAAAAATAAACAAATAGATAAAGGAAGAGCGTATATGAAATATATACATATATCCAAAATCGGAATTTGAAAGAAATATAAAACACAATTATGTGTTTCATTTTCTTTGGACTATTAAAAATATGTCACCGCACTCATTCTAGCCACTAGATGGCAGACTTGCTCTGGAAAACGCAGTGCCCCTCTGGATCCCATTCAGACCATATTCTGTCATTTTCTGACAGCCTGCTGACTTTTAACAGAATGAGATAATTTCCCCATTGGCATGCTTTATATATCCATTACAAATTATGGATTTTTAGCTACTGGTGAAATTGGGATGTCATCTCTATTTCTCCTGAAGATACATTATCTTGCTGCTGCACATTTCTGTGGCTCTAGTAAAACGAATATAAATAAATTGGGTAGAATTATGGAAAGCTGTATTCAGCAGTTCTTTGTGTCAGCTTATTTCCTGTGTAATCACTTCTGGAGACCTAAACTTTCAGCATTACTTAATGGATCACAGTAGATGAAGTCACACATAGACATTGCTAGGCCTTTTTTTTTATCTCACTCTTACTAGAAAGCTCAGATGAAGCTGTCAGGTCACCAGAAAATAATTTTTTTCTTAAAATAGATGCAGCAGAACGACATCAGAGATTATTTGAATTTGAATTACCAATCATTTAAAAACACCACCACCACCAAAAGGTTTATTTCATTAACTATTAAATGATTTTGCTCTATTCTGCAGCTGTTGTGGAGATGTATAATATTTGGTAATAGTTCGCTATCCCAGTGTATGGCAAATACGGCATTATTACTGAATGTACTTGGAATGGAAATGTGTTTATTAAAAATGTGAGTCAAGCAAGATTTCGAATCACTCTTTCTCTTAAAGCTATAAATATTATTCTGACACACATCAACTCATGGTTCAGTAACAGGCTGAGCCCTCATGAGACTGAAATACTAGAATCAAACTCCCATACACGGGGTCAATGAGGGTACACTTTTTTTGCTCCTAGCGATTCATTTATAAAAAAATAAATAAATAAATAAATATGTAAAATTCACACATAATTGATTATTCTAATAATTTTATTTTTGAAAATTCAGAAATCTCAAGATAATACAATTGTCCTGATTTAATAATTTGTGACTTTTTTAAGAATGCAAAAAAAAAAAGAAAAAAGGTGAAATGAATAGTTCACTTAAAAACTTAAATTCTGTCAAACGAGATGACTTTCCTTCTTCTGTGGAATGGAAATAATTTGAGAAAGGTCTTTGTGCTTTATGTCCATACAGTGGAAGTCAACTGTCACCACAACAGTTTGGATACAAATATTATTTCAAATATATTTTTCTGTGCTCTGCATAAGAAATAAAGCCATACAGGTTCAGAGCTACAGATGAGTAAATGACAATATTTCATTTTTGATTGAACCATCCATTTAAGTACATTGGGTTAAACCTTATTTAACCTTTCTTGGAATATTAAGAAAAAAAAATGCTTCACTGCGTAATGTTTTTAAAGACAATCAACAAGCAGATCACAACAAAACAGTAAGAGATATCTAAGAGAGGACCCCTGCAGATCTTCATGATGTGTGTCAAGGTCAATAATCACATAGTTCAACTTTTTAAGATAAGGCAAGGTTAGTTCAGGTTGTAAAATGTCATGTGGTGCAACTCCTAGAGAACGTTTACCTATGAAAGATTAATTTTTCACATTTATATAATACATTTTACCTTAAAAATATTTTGTAATCTATCTAGGATAATTAAGCGTAATTTACAAACACGTATTCAGACTGTAAGAAAAACA
This sequence comes from Enteromius unitaeniatus, assembly GCA_032359435.1. Lineage (NCBI taxonomy): Eukaryota > Metazoa > Chordata > Actinopteri > Cypriniformes > Cyprinidae > Enteromius > Enteromius unitaeniatus. Next base: position 8,770,157 of record JAUMHI010000058.1, on the reverse strand, counting down.
TGTTATTATTTTTTACCTGTAACTGATGACCCATAATGACCCATACACAGAGTCAATGAGGGTATATTTTATTTGCTCCTAGCTATTCATTTACTTTTTTTACTCATTTACTTTTAGCTTAATTACTTTTTAAAATACAAATAAAAATTGTATTTAATTTAGATCAGTCGGAAATCTCAAGATAATATAATTGTCCTGATTTAATAATGTTTTTTTAAAAGAGGTTTTTAAATTAAATGAATAAATCACAAAAAAATTGAAAAATGTAAATTCTGTCAAACCTCCAGAAATTTCTGTTCTGGACTTTTTAACTTTTTAAGATGAGGCAAGGTTAGTGTTGTGGTGCAACTAGTAGAGAACTTAATATCTATGCAAGAACACAACCAGATTTTACCTTAAAAATACTTACTTTATTGTAATGAACATATTCAGCCTGTAAGGAAAATATGTTAATATTTATAACTAATAGTTGTTTATAAATTAATTTATTTTAGAATATTTTTTCTCTGTGCTTTCTATATATTGTGTCTCCTGCCAGTCTGTAACTGTTAAAAAATTATTAAGCTGCCTCCAGGTTAAATAGAAAAGCAACAAACTTTATGTTTTTGCCACATTACAAACTTTCCTAAAAACTGGTATTAGAGTTTTTCAAAACTATAAGAAGCCAACATGAGCAAAAAGAATTTGTCACTAGCTTTAAACTAGATCATGGACCCTTATATAGTACGTCCTTGACCCACAAAGTTCTCTACCATTATTCAAAAACACCAGCATAATGTTGATACCCCAAAACCTCATTTCTACAGGAGAAAGCACAAACACGACAGCTTTCCAGTTCTTTCTCTGAAGGGCAAAGGTGCTAAGTAGACAAACCGCAAGATACCGAGTTTGTTTCTGGGAACGGAGCAGCCTGACCTGTTTTAAGTAGCCCTGAGAGGTATCGAGCTAATTCTGTTAGCCAGGTACAAACCCCACGGGCAGTTCCCAGATCTGCACAGCCGGCCCATGCATCGGAGCTGACAGGCACGGGAAGTTTTTAACCAAACGCACTTCTCCGCAGCACCTGGTACAAATAGAGAGGTGGATTCAGTGTTTCCTGAGAACACAGACTACCATTACAGCCATAAATAGTGACTGGATGAGATGCTAAAGGTCTGCTTACAGCTGCCATCACTGAACATGGCATTGAGCCGTCTTCCAACGCTGAAATACCCACACGCAAATGAGCTCTCACGCGCGCACGCACTGGGCAGACGTGGAGAGAGGTGACAGAATGCCACTGGCTGCCAGACTGCTCTGCTCAGGGCCAAGAGCGCTAAAACGGTTTCCGTTGTGACAGGACTAATCCCATCACTGTGCGCAGGGAGAGGGTGTACTTCACTTCCACACTCGTGCAAAAAAACAGGCCCAAAACTAACCTTTCTGCATCTGACTCAAATGTGTTATCCAGACGTCACGTTGTATTTATTTAACTGAATGTTTTTGCAAATTCATCTTTTCCTGCTGACGTCTGAGAAGGCTGGCTAATAAACATGACCTCATGCTGTATTATTTCCGTCCTCCGTCACGTGGGGTTGTGACAACTGCGGCAAGTCTGGAAGTTTCCAGGCCGTGGCTCCTGTCTTACCTTGCTGAGGATGTAGATGGTGTCTCCTCGCTTGAAGGACAGCTCATCGGGATGCTCTCCAGCACAATCCCACAAGCCCTGGAAGTAGTTGGCGTAGTCTGTGCTCTTGTTCACTGCTGCAGGGCAAGAATAGAAGATCGTTTAAAAATGGCATTGAATTATTAAAGAACAAAGCAAAGAGCGTTTATGATAGCATTTTGTGTTTTTAAAGGCGTCGTTCTGGACTCGATGCACTCTTAACATACGCATCACAAAATGTTTATAAATGG
>JAUMHI010000058.1:8703905-8760586 GCA_032359435.1 Enteromius unitaeniatus | reverse complement strand
CTGCTGGAAAATACATCTTAAACAGAAACAACTAGGCTACTATCAACCAGCTTTTTGTAACATTGTAGCTGTTACTCTATCTAATTAGCATAACGTTAGCTGGCTACTATTTAACGTTACTGTGTTCAAACACCGCTAGCATCTAAAGCTGGAGTCTCCCACAGGTATGCCAGGACTCAAACTTACAAAAATACTGCAAATTAATAAGAATAGTTATATCATCTGCAGTTGAATCTTAACATACACTTTACTGCTTTCATACCTGTTGTTAACTTAGTGTTTAAAACAACAGGTTGGAATACAAAACATCTTTTCGCACCCAGCCTCGTCTTTAGGGAGAAAAGGAGTAAACAAAGACCACTTTATGCTCTAAGTTACAGGGAAATATTCTGTCGGTAAACTAAACTTCCTCTTTTCAGCCGAGTATGGACAGAAATAAATGAGGAGATTATAACTGAAGAAGAAAAAAACTATTATACCCTGACTGCGCTCGACACCTAAACAAACGCTTTATCAGCTGTTATCGTCAAATATTGCGATTGTACCTGAAATGAGCGACGTTAAGTCTTCCGGGATGGACCTCATTGTGATAAACCGCTTGACCCAGCAAGATAGCCTTCGAAACACGGAAGTTACAAGTGGACTATGAAATACGGAAGAAGCAATAGCCTGCCCTGCAGACACCACTATTGAAGTTAGACAGTATGTTATTCATCACGCCTGCTCCAGCAGAACCATTTGATTAGAGAGCTCACCCCAAACAGTGCACTGGGGCATCACACGTTTCCCCATCCAGCTTCAAGTGCACGATTTGACAGGAATGAAGCACTTTACATAATCATATTATGCATTATTAGTCGAATTCACTTTTAGAACTTTACTTTTGGTGTTTTTGTCAGCTCGAGAGCGTAAAAAAAACAGATGGGAAAGATACAGCGTGCTCATATGATCTAATCTAATCTGAATCTAGCTTCACTACTTCCTTAGCCAAAAGAGGCAGACTTTGGTAAGTGACTCCTGCATGTTCTGTTTTTTTTTTTTAATCTGCCCTCTGTACGTTATATTCACTGCTGGTGCATTAGAGGATTTTAGTGAGAGGATCTAAAGACCTTTTTGCCCTTTTAGACGGGCCTGCTGTTTGGAGTGGGGCCCACTTATCCTGAGGAGGGAGACAGGTGAAGAATGGGGGTGATGCACAGCTTTCATAGGAAAACACATAGCTATCCATCTCCATCTGGCTCTGCGCGCTCTCTCTGTGCTCCTCTGCTGTTTCACAGAGATTACTGCGGAGAACAGATCCCTGCCAGGAGACCTGCACTCTGTCACCTTCTCAAAATACCTCTCCTAGAAAATGATAAGGAGTGGAATTTGTTTTTTGAGTCCAAAATATTTTTGTAAGTTATTTTGCATGTTGTGAACAAGCCTTGTGATATATTGCACGCCTTAGCAAATACAACTATTTGTAATGACTTAAATGAAGCAATAATTTTACTCTCTGAAAGTATTGGCTGATATTCAACACTGACATCCTGCCTGCTTGTACGCTCGGCTTGAGCACTGCTTGAACCTCGTTTGACCTGGCCACAGATCCATCTGGTGTGGAGGGGGAAAGAGAGGTGAAGTGCCCTTTGACCTTTTGAAGGAGAGGGGAGCAGCTCCATATCTCATGCTCCTCAGCCGTGCCTGTTTGATCTGGACTCACCTCAGTTCACACATTTCAGCTTCTGGCCCCAACCCACAAAGGGAGGAATGTGTGCGAGTGTTTTAAAGCAGTTTTACATCAGTATCATCAGAAGCAATGATCATCATCTTTATTAAGTTAGACATATTGCACTTCTCTTCGTCCCAGACTCTTAGCATTATACTTTTGTTTTCTCTAGGGTAAAACAATGTTTGAATCATTTTTGGTCGACATGACTCTGTGGTGGCCAGCACTGTCATACTTGTGCATATGGAAACCACTGACTGCCACATTCTGAATCATGCAAGCCTTGTGACATGAGCCTGTAACATTTTCCTTTGCTTTGGTTTACTTTCAGAGAGCTGGTGGAGAAGAGTTGCTTCATTGGCCCAAAACAATACCGAAATGTAAGGTTTATGGCAGCTACGTGAAGACATGCTAGACTTGAAAACATACCTGAGATGGGTGAGGTCACCAGCAAATACTATGACATGTGACAGGTAAGTCATATCTGAATCAGACCACCTGAACAGCCTCCGAACATGAAGTTAGAACATCTGAGGGCACGCTCTTGCCACTGTAATTCACACTGCCTGTAGGGTGCAGAGATATCTGTGAAGTTCAGCTTTGTGATGGATGAGAGGGTGTTTTTGCCCCTTGGCCTTTAAGGGATTAGGCTGCTCAGGTGTTGTTTTTAAAAGACTTAGAATTAGCTTACATTTAAACATTTAAACTGTCTTTTGACACCACTTTCACCACCTGTTTCTGGAGAGAAAAAACAGCCCTCCCTCGGATTGAACCTTGAGTTAATGTGTAATATCTAATGTCAACCATAGAATGCATCAATCACAAGGTGATTCAGAAATGCACATTTGTAACCTGTACCTGTTTCTCCTAGCCAGGGATTTGGTTCTTTGGTTATTAATTACTCTTGGCATATTCATGTTTCTGCGTGAACCTGTGCTAGTCATTTGATTTAACATTACATAGCGAAGCCTCGGTTGCAGCCGCAGGAGAAAAGAACACTTTATGTTAGATGAAAAGAGATGTTTAAGAAGCAGACCACGTAAGTGCAACTAGAAGAAGAATAATTGCATACCTCAGGAATTCCATAAACATGATCTATGAGATAATATCATGCTTCATAGAGCTAATTTGTTCGGTTGTATTCTGTGGTGTTGCTGTGGTCGGCCTTCTACTTGAGCCATTCAGTTTGATTTAGATCCTTAAAAGGTTTAAACCCTTAAAGGGATATTTCACTTAAAAATGAAAATCCTGTCATAATTATTGCACCCTCATACCATTGTATATCCTAAAGACCTTTTTTTTCAGAAGCACAAGGAAAGACCATGTTTTTGTCCACACAATGAAAATCAGCGGAGCCCTAAACAACAGGGCTTTTTTATATGTTATGTTTTTCACAAAAGAGAGCCAGTATTTGTGGGTGGGTAAATGGTAACGGATTGTGTTTTTTGAATAAAGAATTCCCAAGCGTTACATAACTGCACAATTAAAATTCATATATATATATATATATACAGTTTACATTTTTTCATGCAGTTTATATTTAGTGTTTCTGCTCTAATTTCACTCTACCCTCAGAATATCTGCATGAAGCCCACCTGCATAGGAATGACAAAAGGGACCACCAAGATTAAATGGAAGGTTTCCATGGAAACCAGTTGTAGGCTGACTGCACTGACTTTAAATGCTTGCATAGACATTACAGACTGAGTCAGTGGCCTAACAGTGCATATAGGCCTCTTTAAGCGTTTTATAGCTGTCGGGACAGGATTTTTACTTTGCACAGATTGTTCATTGATCCTTGAAGATGCTGGGATGACCAAAAATATGTCAGGCTCCCTAACCAAAGCCATAAACTTAGGCTGCAAAACACTTGAGAAAATAACATTGTTGCAGGAGCCCCAAATTACATGTGCATATTATGCATACCAAATGGTTTTACATCAGTTTGCATTAAGGCAAAGTTGATTGTTCAATTTGGGTAGAATCATGAAAGTTATGAGACTGTCAAACTTTATGGCAGTCTTTAATAAGTAAGCAGACAATTATACTTGAAGTGCCCAAGCAATAACATTTTAGCAAATGTATCTGCAAGGATGCCCAGGTCCTAGTAATGACTAGAGTTATTGTGATGCATAATTACTATGGAAAGGCACATTTGGTTTATACAGAATTCTATTGTACAAACACAGCTTTAAAAATGGGGTTCTGCCACAAACGTGTTATACAGACTTCCAAAAATGTATATTTGTAGAATGTAAAAAGTTGCCTGAATGAGAGGGTCACAGTTAAACATTTTTAGCTTTATTCAGGGGTTTTCAAAATTGTAATAGAAGATTCATTTTAAAATTGTAAAAAGAATACTGTAATTCTAAGGCTTTCCCTGCATGGTGCAAAAAAATCTCTTTTGGTTAGCCAGTTGGATGTTGATCACTTCTTTGTGCCAACTCTCAACTCAGTCTTTAACCTGGTCAAAGAATGCCGATCACGTGTTTGTTTTCGTCAAAGGACGTCAGTCAAACTATTTGTTCAGGCTCGATTTGGCGCAACGCCTTTAGATTTTGAGCTTTGTTTTGTAAAATGCGAGTTTTTCTGTCCACATTTTTTGTATGTAATGATTGAAAATTCTACATAACATAAACTAAATGGAAGATAAGAGCATTTGAAACTACTTTCATACTAACTGAAAACCTCTTGTACCACGTTTAAACTACATAATAGGTCTGCGGTAGTTATACTGTATCAATCCTGCCTTGTGTGAGTGTAAAGTTTGCCTGATCTAATACAAGGACTCGGATCATTCTGTCCCTAACATGCCTCAGCGGTGTGTGAGCTCTTGGCCGCTAGGCCTCATTTCCATTTGGACACTTACACAGCGATTGCAACGTGGCGTCAGATGTTTGGAAATGATCCTAGCTAGATTTCTCCGAAGCTAAGTTTCACCGAACACTCTTCTCGATATGCCGCAGAAGTCAGTTCTGTGTTGATATCCTTACAATAGAATTCCCTACAACTTGCACTTCACACTGTGTTGGCTATAACCCGTTAACAGAAGTGGCTCGAGTCACAATAATTAAACTCGATAAACCAGCCACGGGTAGGCTAATAACTAATGATGGTGAAACTATTTATTTTATTTCGCAATTATTTGTACTTGCATCTAATGTGGGACAAATACCAGTGCCAAAATACTATTCAAAATCAATATTAATAATATTGTAAATTAAAAAAAACGTAAAGTACAAATGTTCTTGTTAAACTTAAAGGCTATAAAACTGGTGTTGATAGGCTTTTTATTGTGCAAAAGGTGAAAAGCGTTTTGCCAAGATCCTGGCTCGACTGAAAAGATTCAAATTGAGTTGTTTTTAGCTTGCAACAAAGAGCGGGGATCAATCGAGTTAGTCTATAAGGACACACAGGCCCATAGAGTTCAGAGCAGGCCGAGGTAAACGTTTATTAGCTGTTTATTCAGATTATATAGAATTTTATATTGACCAAACGCAAGTTTTAGTTCGTACCGTCAGATAACTCCTTGCAGCGTTGACTGCTGATAAAACGATACAACTTCATTTGATTTCTCTGGTATTAGATGCACTGGTCGGATTCGGGACACAGCTGCATTCATCAAATGTAAATTAAATTTGTAAACCGCAGATAAGTTGATAATTATAATAAATGATATAAACGAAATAATTAATGTTCAAATGTGGTATGACTCCCCTTCTCATTCTCAGCGGCGGATTGAATTACGTGGAGTGCTGCCTCAACACCAACCCCCTGTCGAAGGTTTAATAGGCAATAAAATTTAATTGCTGAACTCCAAAACGTTACAAGTCTTGGCCAGGAGACTCCCTGTGTCGTCAGATACAGTAAGGGACTTATTTGTGTACGCAGCATCAAGCCATCAATCTCCTTTTTGAGGCATTCTGTTTGAGTCTACAAATTTGATGGCATATAAACTTCCCATGGGTTCATTTCACACTGTTAAAAAATCTAAATTTAACACCAACTAGTCTACAGGGAAATTAACAAGGATTAATAAAAGGAACGCAACACGCAATTACATACCTAACTGCGTATTAATTTTGCGCACAAATAGTTTTAGGGATTACTCGTATTAGTTTTGATTGGCGATGATAAACACACATTTGGCGGCTATTTTTGTCCCTCGAAAAATGCTGATAAAAATCATTAATTTTCGTAAATGCAAATGATCAACAAATCAGCAAAACTGTAGCCTACAGTAATAGACACTTTAAATAGCCTAGACTATTATCTCGTTTAATTTCAACCTGTTATGTCTTGATACCGAGGAAATAAATAACACAGCTGCTATTTTCAATAACAAGTACAAATTTATTCTATGAAAATATGGCGCTTTGCCGGCGAACGATACAAAAATAAAACGTGAAAAATATCACTTTTTTTTTTCCTGCCATATTTTCTCTGTAAACAAAAATGATCACTCGATTATTGAAAAACTTACCTCATTGATTAATGGTCTAGGCCTATTTTTAAAGTCACAATTAAACACACAGACCATCAATGTGAGAAAGATATTGACGTCCCTATAATGAAACTTCAGCTAGAGTTAGTAGCTCAAGTGTTGCAGGTCGATTGTTGTAAGCGTCTCAGAGAAGAAATCAAAGGCCTCCGTAGATAAACCGATGGGGCTGTCGACAGATTCTGACAGACTTGGGGACACGGCATCTGAGAGGTGTAAGCAGGGATCATTGGAGAAAACGTTGAAGTCCTGTAAAGAGACGTCCAGGGACGAGGGACTGCTATTGTCCTGAGCAGATGCGCAATCCGGGGCCATTGTTGAGGCGCAGATAGGAACAGTGGGTGACGGGTTGGGAAAATGTTTCAGATGTTTGTCATTGCTACCTAAAGGCGAGGCAGTTGCGCTTTGGGAATCACTATTGTGTCCATTCTGTGACTGTTGCGAAGTTAAGGTATTTTGCTGAAATGGATAACCCTCTCTTTCCAAAAGCGCCCCTGATACATTGTTTGCCACTTGTTCGAAAAAAGATTTCCCATCACCCCGTCCGCCTGCCTCCTCCAGGCTCGGTGGTTTCCCATCGCCGTGATGGTTCTCTTTACACTGCGTCTGCCGTTTGTGTTTCATTCTCCGGTTTTGAAACCAAACTTTGACCTGCCGCTCGGTGAGGTCCAGCAGAGCGGCGATTTCTACGCGCCTCGGCCGGCAGAGATACTTGTTGAAGTGGAACTCCTTCTCCAGCTCCAGCAGCTGCGTGTTGGTGTACGCCGTTCTGAGTCGGCGAGTCGCCCCGTTGCCACCATCAGAAATCTCGGGCGAGCCTATGAAGGGATCACAGCGTTACACATTATTGATACGCCTCTAATTATAACTCTTGATTTTTACAACGCCGCCATGGGGCTTAAAGCTGACCCCACAAACATGTCAAATATATTGCGTTTCTCAGGGAGCATAAATTGTTTGTGGGAATGGAGCCACGACACTTGAATAATTTGTGTCCTCATCCCCTATGCCAGAATACACTGATGTGTCTGGTGTGAGTGCGGAGAGGTCCGAATGAAGATTAATGAACACGCCAGCTGCCGAGTTGAGTAATGGCAATCTATCATTCTTCATTACTGTCAAATATTAAAATTCATGCCCTACACTACAAGTAGCTAACACAGAGTTTAGGAATTGTTCAGGGCAGATCAAAAACTAGCAAAAAACCTTTGGATAGTAACTTAGTCGCGTTAAGTTCGAATGACCCATGAGGATAACAAACTGTCTTGCACTTTCAAGCAACATGGCCTTGCGCAACACAGCTATTGAAATTAATGATAATAAAAATAAGAATATGCAGTTCGTTTAAAATAAACTATAAAACAATTCAATTGCGTTAAATCCAAATACCTTGAGGGGAGAAGTATAGTGGACCAGGGTCGGTGGTGGTTGTTGCTGTCGAAGTTGTCTGGTTTTTCTTGGATGCTTTTTTCTCCTTCATCCAAGGGTACTCTGGGGGTAAGGATGCGGCAGGCAGCGGGCATGAGCCATTAGGGTTCTGCTTGGGCCGGCTGTGGCGAGGGTGGCTGCCGGGGTTCAGGCTTGGAATGGTCTGCTCAAAAGGAGGAGGAATCAGTGTCGAGTGTGAAAGCGTCGAGCTCTTGATTGATGAACTTTGAAATGCATCACCGACAGGGGGAAAAGATGTCAGGCACTCAGCGAGCGACGGCTGACTATTGATAAAACCCGTCTCTCGCTCGAATTCGTAATTCATCTCCTCCAAGTCTTCCAAATTCGCCGCTCACAAATTTGTGACCCAAGGAAGATAAAATGAAATATCGTGCCGGGTTAAAAAAAAACTATTTTGCTGATTACGGCCGTATGGGGACCGCGGTGCCATTAAACTATTGCTTTCATGGAGACAAGGTTGAAATTGGACCGTATTGCTTGTCACATGATTACCTCTGTCCAATGACAATTTGGGGTTTAATCAAAAGAAGCCACTGTCTGTGTGATTGATCGAAAAAAGTCCAAGAGGAACGCCTCACTCTCTGGGACGGGCTAGTTTATTTGCGCATTTCTGGTCAGTTTGCCCACTGCTCCGTAGGATGTAAGTATAGCCAGTACCTGAAACAGTGAGTCCGTCTGCTGTTCTCCATTTAATGTTTGACCGGCCCTCTACTGAAGATCCCCAAACAGATCAACTGGACACATAAACACACCAATAGCCACACGATCGAGGAAACCCATTAATCCCGAGTCTGGCTTTTTACTACTTTCTTAGAGAATGCACGCTCTCGTTTGCCAGTTCACGCGCAGAAGCGCGCGAGAGAGAGAGCGCGCGCGCGCAGACAAATTCTTTGAAAGCCCCTACGCGCCCGCGCACTGGCACAATACACTCGCATGTGCATGAGTGTTGTTTTAGTATAATGCATATCGCAGTCCTTTTTTTTTTTTAAATTACTGCAGCTTTGAACTATATTCATTCAGAAAAAAACCAGATTACGTTTGACTATTAATAGTCCAATTAACATAAATGACACTCGGTGCAGAATCTGTGAAAATGAAACGCGTAATTTCAGTGTATTATGTAAAAATGAACATGCTGCACGTTTTACCTGAATCGATCTTCACTATTCGTTTGAGCGACGCTTAATTTATTTCTTCATTTCTTTAAATTATTTCTCACGCCGACGCCACATACAATAAACGCATTAATATAAAATAAAAGCGTATGTTCATTAGTCTTTAACGTTGAAGAATGCGTCTTCTATGTTGTCCTCAGAAGTCTTTAGCTAAGTAGGTGTAGGCCTCGAGCACTTTATTGCTTATATTCCAAACAAAGAGCCCTGGAAGCCTGCACGCTATCAATCTTACACGCCAAAAGGTCTGACAGCTTAGTGCCCTAAGAACACATTTAAACCATCTAACACTCCCTTAGATCATATGTGGCCAGGAAGAAGAGAACAACGTAGTACTCACGGTTGAGAGTTTCCCAGTTTTATGAATTAAATTTGAAAAAGTGAAAAAGGATTGACCTTGATCATAATTTCAAACCGGATGTTCTTCGAGTGGACCAGCTTATTTCGGACCCCCCCAAAAAATCGTTGTTTTATATTTTCGTTTTTGGAAAGTCAGCTTTTATCGAAGGTCTGGGAATGAATAGGATTTCATATTGATTTTAAGAGAGAAACCATGTGCTTTTGCCGCTACACAGGAGCTATTGTGTGTAGATGAACGTGGGTGTCGGCATTCTTCAAAAATACCCTCTTCTTCCTACACAGATCCACCACGAACGAAAATTCTTCGTCGTTTCCCACGAGCTGAACATCGAAATTGATCAAGGATGTGTCTTTACGGATGCTGTTAATTGTCATATTAATTATATGTTGATCTGTCTATTAATTCATATTTACAATGTATTGCATTTATTCTCGTTAGATAGGCCTGACAGAATGGATATGTGAGTATCAAAATATATTGCCGTGCTTTGAATCAAAAGCCTGTTTTTTGTTTGTTTTTGTAAGCTGGCATTTGAAGTAAATGCTTTGTAAAAAAAAATAAAATAATAAATGTAAATATAATAATGCGTGTACATGAATACTATATTTATGTGCCTGTAAGATATAATCCGAAATGTGTTTTGATGTTTGTAAAATTTGAAATTAATTCGATAAAAGATTTACTGGAAGGCTTTACAACACAGTCTTTTTTGTATTTGCTTAGACAATATTCTTAAGGTCGGGAGTTTGTTGTTGAGTATGTTATTTAGTTATTAATTAAACGTATGTCGAATAAATGCATCCAACTTTGCATAAAATAACACTTTGAAATTTAAGTCCACATTTATGACTGGCGTTCAAATATTAACTAGAAACTGTTTATCTACATTTTTATATGCGAGGTTTCTCGAAGGACAAATCTATATATAAAAATGCACAATATGTGTTGTTGTTTTTTTAAAAAGATATAAATGTGTAATAATTCTTTCTTTATTTGGCAGTTTGCATCATTTTTGTCCACGTGCTGAGTATGTTCCAGCACTATGTCTTTTTGGATATGTCAGGCTCAGTGGACAGACCCGCTGACCGTCTGTTAGAATAAATTATGAATGCTGACGGTCATAAAATACAAGTTAAGAATGAAAACCTGGCTCTTTGGATCATCAAACAAATGAAGCGATCAATATGCTGTATTCAAAACTAATGCGTTAATAGATTAAGTACGAAAATGATTTACGCATTTAAATACATAACCATTATAGGTGTTAAAAATAACAATAATCGTATTAATAATTATTATAATTACAATTATGTGATGTAGTTGTAAAGTCCTTTTTGATTTGTTTAGTTTTTACAACATATTCTAAAATAATATAAATCTATTTTATAAACGCCACTGGTAAAATATGTTCATTATAAACTGTAATTCTCTATTTTATTTTTAATGTGTAATTAAATATTTATGTTGGGTATTTTCTTTTGGGAATTTGTTAGTGTCTTACATTTTATACGAATACGAATGTTTAGTTGTAGAGGTGGAGGACTTACGCGTAAATTCGGGAATTTGCGCGAATTTGCATAATGAATTGAGTAAGATAGCACTTTTAAATAAATAAGATATTCCAGAATATAATAGCAATATGCGAATGAGATATGGTCAACTGAATGGACTTGATCTCGGGATACTGTAAATACTTCTGCTTCGATCAACCACGTTCCCAAACCCATTCGTTCATGTTAAAAAAAAAGGCCAGGGATTGATCTGTTCCTATCCCTCTTTGTAAATTAGTGCGAGTGAGGCGTATATGGGGTGTTTATGATGTCTGAGAAGGCAGCAGCGGCAGTAGCTCTAGCAACAGTGGCGTTTGATGGATGACCCTCTACCCACACACATTGCACTGGGTCGTAAACGAGCTCCAAGCTCCTATTGTTGTGCTAGAGGTGTATGTCATTTCCGGGCATATGCACTATACCCCTGCCCCTGGAGAGAATCGTGCAGTTTTATTCAGGATATGACGTTGCGAGAGTATAGCCTGTACTATATGACATTAACAAACATGTTATCGTTTATTTTCTTAATGCTAAAACAAGACATTAAAGCAGGATTCATTCGCAAGCCAATAATCAACGCCTATTACGCCACTGGATATAAATATAGGCTATTTTATTATGGTGAGTAACGTCATATCCGAATCACTAAACCATTTCAGTAGCCTATCTTGTTTCCATTATACCCAATGAATCGATGATTTAACTATGATTTTACAAACATGAATTCATCAGTAGTGTGTATTTCTTTCTTTCTTTATTTTACGCAAAAGGTGAGAAAAAATAATTGGAGACCGAACTATTGGTTTATTTGTATGGCACCGCTGTTCTTCTGGACAGTTGTGAGTCAGTTTACTGTAAACTATCAGGGTAATGTGATCCAATAGTGCGCGGCTCTAGTATTACGTGTTGAGCATAACGTGGGCTATAGTAACCATGTCTGATTCTTCTCGTCTGTATGCAGGATTGGATTAAAGGAGTAGCAACAAAAAGTTGTAATTTTATGTGGTTTAGAAAAGTGTACGACTTCAACACTCGTATTTGAAATTGTATATGAAGAGTTGCCTTTAGAAATGGACCTCTGTTATTATTTGAGCAATTTTATACTTGACGATTTATAATTAATAAATGTTTCAGGATTGCGAAACGAATTTCTTCCGAAAATAACCATAATAGCTACTAAAAGTAAAGTAAGCTATATGTAAAGGCCTGTATAGGTTAACCTATGTGTAGTCTGATATCTTATATTAGAACTATAGTAACATTGCTAAAATAGTCCCCTTTATTTAAAATATGCTTTACTGCTGGATTATTATCATCAACTGACTTTGAACGAGATATGGTTTAAAAATAGCGTTTATATTGTAAGTGGAGGCTCAACATCGCCCCCTTTCTGCTATCCGACCTCATTCTGTAAACTATGTTTCCCTGTAACGTCACGGATTTTAATTTAGAAGCCTTACAAGTTGTTTATAATGTACACCAATTGTTTTATAATTTTACCAGTTATGCATTATTGTACTAAGACGTCTTTCCTCCCCAACATAGCTAAAAAAAATCCAGTCTTTTTAATCTCAGTTTAGTGATTAATGAAGCACTATGCACTTTCTACCCTTATGCATTATGCATTTGGCTGCCATGCTACAGAATGGTTGCAATATAGAATTGTACATTATTAATAAGCCTAGCTTTACAGATGTGCAAAAAAATAAATATTTTTAACAAAGGAGTTTTAAAAAGGTGCTCCTTTTCATTTCTCTTCTTCCTCCATTGCAGGTTTAAATCTGTGTTTTTTTTGGGGGGGGGGGTTAGCCTATAAAGTCTGTATAGCATGGAAGCTGCATATCGCATTTGTTCTCTACATAGGCTAGTGGATGTCCAACACTGGGTGCATCTGTTCCCATCCAAAGGAGCGCAATGGCTAAATAGTAATGGCAGATGCCCTCAAAAAAATACACAATGTATGGACCTTAGTCAGAGTAGTCAAAATCCATTTAATTTTTACTGCAGTGAAAACGGGGCTGTGAGGAATGCAACTAGGCCAAGTGCATTCAATGGACTGTACCTACTACTGATGTTTGACAGAAAAATATGGATCATAAGTTAAAGTACAACATTAGTTGGACGGTGCATGCTTTGCAATGTCAGTCCAGCTCAGAGCAATGTATTTTTATCTTTACGTATTGCTTCCGATGCATGCGTACCTGTGTGACAAGTTAAATATATAGACGGGAACGTGATGCGTAAATGGATTTTACCCTTTTTAGTGAAAGAGGAAAATGACTAACAACTGTCTGGTTTCCCGAAACACTAGGCTAAGTGGGACCCAAGTAGTAGGTAAGTGGTACTTTATCACTGCGGCCTCTTTCCCAAAAAAGTGTTGTTATATATGTAAGCTACCACATAGAAACGCTTGTGGATTAACAAGGGCCCCAGACCACTCGTAAGACCGTAAGGTGCTACTTAAAGAGTGCCCACCCCACTTTGATCTATGACACAATATAAACAATATGAAGGCATTACAAAGTGTTAAAACTGAACTATCAATTACTTTTTAATCATACGCTTGCAAGTGAGGAATTTTTACCTGTGATGTTAACTCAGTTACAGTATTTTCCATGCATGAATCTTGTCTAGCCTGTAAAATAATGAAAGATTGTGCATAATTAGTTGCTCTGTCCACTGGTGCACTTACTCTTTTTACCCAAAAATGAATATTTAAAATTTTTGTCATCATTACTCACCCTGCATTTTAAAGTCATGTAATGAAAGTTAATGTTGTTTGAACCTTAGCGCTCTTCAAAATATGTTTTTTCTAAAAGAAAGTCATTCAGGTTTGGAATTACATGGGGGTAAGTAAATGATGACATCATTTTATGTTTAGGGGATCTATCACTGTCACTCAAAGCAGTCAAGCCCACTTTTTTCTGTGCATGAATATGATCATGTATTAAGTTTTTTCTTGCTTGTAGTGTACTCTGCCACATTCTAGCATTCCCATTATCCATGTGGATACATACAACATCCAGTACACCCCTCTGATCACTGTTTAGGACCTGATACCTCTCCTACATTTGCTTTGAAGTTCTACTTCATAGGTGCTTTGAATTGCAGGCACAACTCATTTGAACCATATTGACTCAGAAGAGGAGTGAAGCGAAGTGAACAAGAACCACCTGTCTTACCTTGAGCATTAGAATACACATACTTCTAGGTATGTAAACCAGTGCTGCTCCTGGGTGGCAATATGCACCTCCTGCAAAATTGAACTAACCAGGGTGTTTAGGATGACCCAGGCAGGTGTGTTGGAGCACATTTGAGCTTAACAAGTTGGCCCTTAAGAAGCATATTACAAAGACTTAATTTGCAAAGTCTATGTGACTTTTTGTTCGATCCAGATGTATTCTTGGAATCGGAGGTGGTGAAAATACATCTGGTTGTAATTTGAAGCAAGGTTATAATAGGCAGACATATCACAGGTCAACACCGCATTCAAGAAAAGTGATGAACTTAGATGCAATATGTTTATGTCATTTATGCCTGTTTTACACATGTGTAAAATTAAACCTAAGCATTGTTTAAGAGCCATTTGCATCATTAGCAACTGAACATGAAAGTTTTGCATTAGGCTCAAACTAAGTTCTAACCAGTAAAAACCGAATGAAAGGCCAGTTCAGCTTTCACAAGCCTAACTAGGAATCATATTCTAACTGGCAATTGTTTGCATTGATCAGTCTTGATGCATTAGATGAAATATCTGCATCAGTAAATAGGTTTTGTTTGCGGCTGACACTTATTAAGTGAGCTTTCTGTAGGGCAGAACCCAATTTGCCACTTGATCGTTTCAAACAAACCGCTGTCTCCACCTGCTGGATACTACTGGTACTAATGGTCTGTTAAAATCAATTCTTAATTCTGCTCAGAGGCCCCACAGCACCGCCTAATTTGGATGTCTCGCTCTTATCAGACACACCAGATTCAGATCATTAAGCTCTTTATTAATGAGCTGATTTACTGATGAATCAGGTGCGTAAAATGGGTCAGGCGTCTACTAAGTGAAGCAGTGGGGGAGCACTTTTACTAAACCCGAAATATTTCGAATTCCAAGTTATGCCATTTAGCCAAAACCGGTGCACATTTGCGATTCGTCTTTGAGGTTAAAAAACGCATGCGCTATCTACAATATTCACTTCAAAACAACACTTCGATTTCTTTCACATGTTGAAGTTTAAATGACCGAAATGCAGAGCAGCAGTGATATTGGATGCAAGAAAAAAAAGCACAATGCGTCAATAGGTTGCGTTTCCGTTGTCACTTTACGCATGACGAGGCAACAAATGGGTGATCAGTTCTGCAACGTTTTAATTGTTGCTGAGGAGTAATAAAGTAATTAGCTGAGAAAAAACAGAGCCCCGTTTTACGATGCAGTCTGGGGTAGAGCCTTTGAAGATTTTTTCTTATCTTTACCTTTTTTTTATTTCTTTAATTTTTCTATATTTTGTGTGTTTACTAAATACGAAAATAATAATAATCAAATAATTGTATATATTTTAAATATATGATGTGCTACTGTAGTTGTAATTGTAATATAGGCGTTGTGGGTCCAAAAAGTCGTTCCAGTTCCGCCTTCAATCGCTTTGCACCCCATAAACAGTTAAGACTGTGATTGTGGTTTATTGCCGCGCAGCCACTAATATCGCTTGCAGGGGCACAAATAGAATGTGCGGGCCTGTCTGCGAGCATCAAACGAAGCTTTATTTATTCGGATAAACGGCATACCGGGGCCGTTAACGGGACACTAAACAGTGGGTTGCGAGATAACGGTAGAATGAGCGCGAGAACATGGAGTGTAAAAGTGTTCGGAGGGCGTTATATAGCGGAAAAATACCATGGGATTGCAGTCATTGTCAACCTCGTTCAGCTACGATTTATTTATGTTGAGTCTTTCACGAGTCTGGAACTTTATGTGCTGTATTGCACAGAAATACACGACTGCATTTATTAAGTGACAACTTATTGCAATATCGCAGATTTGCACTTCGTTTGACACGAGGGTAACCCTTGAAACCACAAAAAAGCGTATATTTGTGCATTGGTATTGAGAGTCTTAACGAATTGGTGTTTATTTATCATAAATTTATTTATGTACACAAGTGGAATTGAATTTGAAAACGACTAACACTGTTGATTTGAGGTATTGGCGTATGCATTTCACGTATAACATCACAAGCACGTAAATGTTACAAAATCCACTGAAATATTTCAATGACGAACAACACAACATAAATTAATCTTAATACATAGGTAGTTCAAATACATCTAGGTAGTCACATTAAACATTGATACATTACGCTACAAGTCATTTTTTTAATAATAAAAAATCAATTCATGCACATCATCAGCATTTGACATCCCATTTCCCTGAAATCATGAACTGGTGCTTTAAACGTTAAAAAAATAAACATTTAACATATTCAGAATGTACAGAATGCGAAATGCTAGACCTACAACAAGCTAACCAAATAAGAGAACTATCACCAACAAGCTGTATACAAAGACACAATGATTTATACAAGCATACCCTTAGATCAAGGGTTTGTGCAATGTACATCTAACATTACAAAATGTAGGCTATCAATAATAATCTACTGTGGTTGTGCATGAGGAAAAAGATCATTCAAAAACATCTTCGCACGAACCAAATAACTTCATCCCAATGCAGTGCGCATTTACAGCTTCCCGCTTTTAAATGTCTTTTGGACGGTCTTTATTGCATTTCTTCATCTTCATCCTACGGTTTTGGAACCAAATTTTGACTTGTCTCTCGGTGAGATTTAGGAGTCTTGCCACTTCATATCTACGGTCGCGTGAGAGGTACATATTAAACAGAAATTCTTTCTCCAGCTCAAGAGTTTGGTGCTTAGTGTATGGACAGCGCTTTTTCCTAGTGGACTTCGCATGCAGCCAGTTGGACGCAGGGTTATCTGCAAGAAGGGTCGGAGAGAGAGAGCTAGTCATGTTGCCACTTGGGAAAAAAAAAAAAATACTGCGGCCATTTTATGATCAGCACGCGAGAAGAAAGAAGAGTCTCATATAAAGGCTACGATACAAATTTGATATGCTGGAATTGGAAAGCACAATCACGGATCGCATGCATCTGGGCTGCGGGGTGGGTTTTATACGATCGAAAATTTTATGTGCAAGCTATAATTTCATTCCTAGCTACTGGCAATTTTGGCAGCACTGAATGAGGGATAAACAAGGGCCTTGCTGTCTAAAAAGCTCAGAAATCCTGATTGTATGTTTTATGGCAACAATTGAAAAAAGCTTTTGCGTAACATTTAATCGAATGCAATATGTGGGACAGCAGTCTTGTTATATATTATTGCATATTGCATGTATTTTTTTTAATACTGGTGGACAGATTCCATTGAAACAGTCATGTATGCCAACAGATGCTGATTTTTGCCACCCACAGAACAAAAAAGAAAGGCCTAGTTAGAAGACCTTCAGCCTTCCTTATGACCTATGCTAAAAATGCTGCGCAATTTAGGATTATTTAACTACAATAAACAGGCCATTCACATTTTTTTTTATACCAGGCTATATAAAAACGACGCCTATTAAATTCATCTGTTAAGGTGAAAGTAGCTGCATATTTAAACGCGTTCTGATATAAACTGGGCTTTACTTACTCGGGTCTATATCCACCTTGGTCCCTGCTGGGGCTTTCTCGTCCTGTGATCCGTTGGAAAGCGCATCGTCTGGTATCTTCCTCTCTGCCTGGCTCGTATTGTTTTCAGTCTCGGCCACAAGCAACGTGTGCGTGGTGCACTCACCACTCCCGACCAGCGGTTCAAGTTTTATATCGTGATGCGCATCTGTGGATAATCCCGTGAAAGGCAGGGCGGGCAGCGGTTCTAACGCCCAGGAACGCACGGATGCTCCGTCGGTTTCTCCTGTGGAGCAGGGGTGATGAATGTAAGGGTGGTAGGCGATGGATGCGCCTGGGGGCTGCACGGGCACGGGACTCCATGACGCACCAAAAAGAGATGATTTGGCTTGGAAAGTGTACTGCTCCTGTTCGCCATATTCAAGTAGCGTCAGCTCCCGAGCCTGCTGCTGGACCACGGGTCCAGATGAGAACCTCGGTGCCAAATGATCGTCATTCTCGTGTGGAATGTGTGAGTCAGCGTAGTAACTCAGTGTCCCCAATGTCGACATAACAAAAACAAGCACAGAGAGCCCAGGCGAACGGATACACCCACAATGAAACTGACACAAAAGCAGAATCCGTTGAAATCAAGTAACTAACTACTTGACTTCGCGGTGAACTACAGACCTCTGATAAGTTGAATCACTGCAGGGATTGGATTGGATGTGCTAGACACGTGACTGTGGGAGAGAACGTGGGAGATAAGGGGGGAAGCCTAACCAGTGCACACGGTTAAATGGGCTCCATTTTACAAGTCATATTTTTAATGGTATAGCCATATGCTTTTATGAAGGTGGATTTGATTTTATTCATGTTGTTAAGCTTCAGCCTCTAATAACCAAGCATAACAGGAATGGTTATTTGAGAAGCGTTATTGTAGAATTTCCGTATCCAGTTTTTTATGGAGTAGGTGTACTGTTTACAATAATAAAAACGCGTAGACTAAACGCGTTGCCATTTCATGGTGTGGGCATCTAGCCGTCCAACCATACAGTTCAGATACCCCTTTTTTTCCATGCATTTTGCAGACCCAGAAAATAGCATATCTGTTATGAATGCGCGTATTCCGCGCGGCCTAGTCGTGCACAAGAAGACATAAAATAGTTCAGACATAAAAAGGGTCTTTACGTGAGCCGTATGTATACTTTATATGGCAATAAGTGCCACTGGATGGTTGAGATATGACCTGCTAAGTGACCAGTCATTCAGTAACAAGGCGCTCAAATCTTCTCTGCTCCTAAGCAAGGCAGATTGTGATGTGCAGACAAGTCAAAATAAATCTGAACGTGAACTAAGCTGGAAACAAAACTAACTTTGGGGGAGAGAAAAAAAATACTGAAAAGCCTGCTCTCTGCTAGAGACTTCTACAAAATAGACAGCTTTACGCATTAAAACTTTACAACAATTAAAACTATTAAACCATAAAGATTAAAAGAGTGAAACAAGATTTAATGCATATTTAAATGTGTTTGATCAACACTACAGAAAATATGATTATAAACATGATTTTATAGCAATAATATGTGACAATCACAATGTTGTTATGATATTCTATTGTTAGTATTTTTGAAAGGGCTGATACAGGACAGAAAAAAACTTGGCTTTGCAATATCCCACACGTTCACTGAAATAGTGACTGCATGCAGAATTAAAAGGTTGTGTTTGTAAATATATTTTGCAGTGATTAAAAGCCACGGCATGTTTTATTCAGAATATAAACAGCTTGCATGATTGGAGATCAGCAAGAGAACGTTATTATAAGATATACTGTTAGATAACAAAGCGTGAGTAAATACAGGGATGTTTTATAGAAAATAAATTTAATCCTAATATTACAAAAAAAAAAATAATAATAATTAAAAATCGACTTGAGCGTTCTCTCCTTCTGGTCAATGAGCATTGCTGTGATCTTGTCCTCGGAAGAGTGGATCTCTGGGCACTTCAACAGACTTTGTTTATAACAGGGGCTATTACTCTGTTTTTCTTCGGGTTGTAACTTGGCTGTCTGGCCTGAATATGGCCAATAAAGCTTTTGTGTTTTTTTCCCTCCGGCCCAGCAGACGCATCCGGCAGTGTGGGCGTGCTCTCAGTCTCAGATGCGCACGCGGCTTTGGCCAAAGTGCATTGATCGTAACCGAGGCCTTGCTAACTACACCTGCACTCCAACATTTACTTTTTATACAGCTCTAAATATTTCGCTCATGTCGCGTTAGAATCGTGTCGTTAAAATATATGTTGCTTAGAATTGCTGGGCTTTTTTTTTTCATGGTGAAACGTACTTCTGGAAACACTTTTAGAATTGGCCGCAACATGTTTGTCTTGTTGTTGAGCTGAATCTCACTGCGAGGCAATTAAGACAGTTTCGTGTTGTGGGGATGTAAAAATAGAGCCCAACAACATGAAACTACCTAAATCACTTAGCAGTTGTCTGTTTCTTGCTTTGCGAAGATAAGAAGGCAACGTCGTATTTTTTTTTTTCATCTATTTATTTTGTGTACAAACAAACAAGTACAATAAATGTGAGTTTCTCCCCACACTGCTGTGATCTAACCAATGCTGTCTCATAAAATGTGTTGACTTTTCATTGAAATGAAAGGAAATTGGAAATATAACCCGAATGACAGGAATAGAATTTGTATAGGAATGATTGTAATCATTTTTGCGTGACTTATCACGGGACCAGTACTGACTGTGTAGATAATTATAGAAATAATTTCATTTTACAGTCAGGAAAGATACATTTATTGCTTCTCCAAAATCCCCGTTATAAAAAAGCTCAGAAAATCAAAAGTGTTTTGAACTACAGTAATTGTCTTTAAAAGTAGGCTAAGATGATTTTAGGTACATGCCTTTATTTATTTTCTGCCATTTGTGAATAGTTCATTTACATCTGAGACCATCTTCTTTAGCCTTTGTTTTTAGAAAGATGACATTTGAATGGTGTTGAAATAATACAAGAAGTCCCGTCATGTTTAGAAGTTTCTACATTTTAAGAACCGGATTTTTTTTTCCACTTATGCCTAGAATAGCAAATACCTGACAATGTCGTACTTAGAAGAAACGTGTCGTTATTATTTAAAAATGGTTTCATAATAGTTATTATTACAACATGCAAATACCGCAGTTATATACAATAAATGTACAATATAGTCTGAATGCTATGTACAATGAACACCTTGAGCATTCGATATTTTCCTCTCTTGCTTTTACAGTGAGGTACTCTTGACAGTTTATAAATAACCATGACATGTTATGACGACTGGGTTGTCAAATAAAATTATACATAAACAGATAAAAACGTCAACAGTATACGACACACAATAAGTTATCAATAGTATCTTGCACAAGTCACATATGCACACACACCTACGGAGACGGTTTGTTGTTAAGTGGGCTACCGCTGCAGCTGATGGAGGAGGGCGCCAGAGATCTATAAAGCGAGGGGGCTTCATGAAAAACTGAAGTTGGCCGACAACTCTCGGATTCGGTTTTCTCGGCTCATCTTCTTCAGCTTCATCCGTCGGTTTTGAAACCAGATTTTGACTTGTCTGTCCGTGAGGTGAACGCTGCGGCTGATCTCGAGGCGACGCTCTCGTGTCAAGTACATGTTGAAGAGGAACTCTTTCTCCAGCTCAAGAGTCTGATGTTTGGTGTAGGGGCAACGCTTCTTACGGCCACTCTTCGCCGTCAGCCAGTTAGCTGTATTGTCACTTTTGGAATCTCCTGCTGAAAATTGGGACGCAATATAAGTTTAAAAATGTCTGACCGCGGCGACCAATTCACAACAATTTCCAAAGGGATGCAGTGACGCGCGTGATGAATATTATTTTAGCACTAAACCAATACTATCAAAAACGTGTAATATCCATACAGGAATTTACATACATCTCACATAATCATTGGACATGTAAAATATGACTCTACTAACGTGTGTAGTCGTATTAATGGTGTTATATCTGATTATTCAATTGTTTTTGTTTGTTGCGACACCGAGGAGGCTCGTTTCGTGTGGGGAGAGTAAAAGAATAGTTTAGTTTGCAACTAAACCAACTCCGCCTATGCCAGAAAATTAACATTGAATAAAAAAAGCATGATTATAATCTCAAAAGGTCGTAAACAACTTGATGAAAAATAGGCTTGCTAAGTGGGGATAGCCTTGGGTCTTGAGGAAGAGGCCCTCTTTGCTTAACAATTTTTTTAATGCAATCATATTTTTGTAGAATAATGAAGCACACGTCAATTGCTATTACTGCCTTTTTTGCTATGTGAAGGTTTGCATATAACCGGTTAATTAAAATATTTCATATTAACCAAATTAGGCTTATTGAGCTGTTAAATGAGTTTTTGTGGGCAATCTATTTTAAATAGTCTTTATGCTATTATTTTAAAAAGTGAGCTTTAAAAGCACAGAAATGGTCTGTGCACATTGCATTTGGCACGAAGGAATGCTGCGTTATTTATTTCAAGGATTACAAAGACGACTACAGATGTAAGGACTTAAACTGAATGGGAATAGTTTTTCTTTCTTTTTTTTTGTATAAAATATTTTCGCACATGATTGTGCTGCCAAATCTGCCCAGTCTAAAAACGTATAGGGTGTTTGGAATAAAATCTGAAATATTACTGTAATGCTACGTGCAAAAAGCAGTTCCATTGGGCTATATGTATATATGTATATCGCGCGCGCAAAGGCTTGATTGTTTTTACGCGCCCAAAGGACGCCCGAATCCAAACAAAACTAACCTTTTGTAACAGTGACCGCCTTCTCCGGACTGTCCGGTGGTTCGGGAGATGAAGTGGTGCCAGTGGACCCCCTTAGCTCCTTGTTTCTTGCCGGGGCGCATATGGGAGGCTCGTCGTGGTCCTCCCTGCCCGCTTCAGCTCCTATGGCTGAAAGAGAGCTGTCAAATCGGGTAGAGCGTTGAGCAGCAGCGTGCGTCGCCACAGTCTGGTTGTCTGGAAAACCTTTAGATGTGGTGCATGTCTGAGAGAGACGGAAGTAACCAGGTACAGGAACGCAGCCGTTATTGTTGCCAGACGGACATGAGTTTGGCGTCAGCCGGGAGTACGAGATGTCCTCTGTAACGGTGTCTTTTGGACACTTCTCAGACTCGTATAAGCAGTAAGAGTTTTCCTCTTTTATGGTGGGCGAGAACGACCGTGGGGTAATTTGGCTGTTAGGCTGTTCAATGCGACAGGACCTCGACGTCTCCAGCCATGTTTCCATGCCTTGATATGGCCCACACGCAGGTACTACATTTTGCGAATTGCTCTCGTTCCGTTTGAGTCCAGAGAAATAGCCACAGTTAGACAGTCCATAAGAATACTCGGAGCTCGGCTGCAAGTAGACTCCGCTGTTTTGGTAGTAGTGTCCACTTCCCTCGGCCCTTCCGTGGATCAAGGAGTCTACCAGAAACGAATTTCCAGATGGACTATCGGAGCATGACATCTTTGTGGTATAATTTGACGGTGGAAGAAGATTGCCCTTTCTGGATGACATTTCTTGTGCAAAACATGCTGAATATAATTACTGATAACTATACAACTCAGTGTGAGCTAACAGCCAATTAAATCGCAACGAGCACCGATGACTCCTCCCTCTTGTGCGCACGTAACCCCTGTGTCCCATATCTTTTTCAAGCTACTAGATTTTTTTTAAAAAGTCAAATCTGCATAAACCCGATCAGTCGTTTTTGAAAATATAAACGAATAAACCCCAAATTTCACGAGAAGTGCGTACCGTTTACGACCCCTGACTTCGTTAGCGCTGACATCGCCGCAAAGCCTCGTGAGCCACGTAGCCTATATAAAACCAAAAAGCAACAAGGTATCGAAAAGGAGATCAAGTGCTAAAATAGTAAACCTTTATGATACACTGTAATTGCCCCAACAGCCCTTTAAGCACATAAACAGTGAGTTACAGACTGCTCTTCTGGTTTTCATGCATGCGGTGGGTCAAAACTATTTATTTACTACATTCAAGTTCAAAACGAGAGGCGGCTTTCAGTCTGCTTTTTACAAACACTTTATGTGGCGGATGTGGATTTCCTTACTGTAGAATAAATATTTAGCATGTGATCATTGTAAAGACACATAGACGCTTTAGAATTAGCTACATGGCTGGAATACGGGTTAAAATGATATATATATATATATATTAAAAAATTAAAGGCTATTGTGTTTAAATATGGATAAAAAAAGATCAATCTAGCCAATATCACAACGATTACTAACTAAATGATTAAATTTACCTTTGCCACCTTTGGCGTTCAGGAGATTGATCATTTATCTGAAATTCAGCCTGTCTGAGGTCTAGGCCGCCGTTATGTATTTGTCATTTGATTTGCATTTAATTACATGAAATAGATTTCTAAATTTCTCTTTTAGGTTTGTGTTTTTCATTTAAGTTTTTTTTTATGTTATGTGGAAACTTGTCCTTTGTTGCTCTACCTCTTTCCTATGGTTTTTACGCTTTCAAAAATACTACACAGAAATATTAGCCAATAGGCCTGTTTCTTAGGATTAATCGTTCTATAGTTGGATTTATATTTATTAAACAGCAACAAAAAAAAGCACATGAGCAAATGCACGTGAGCATCGGCATGTCATTTTAAATATCGACCAAATATCACAACTACAGTAATTAGATGACACGGCTCGAAATAAACGATGGAAAAAATAGGTATACTTGCCCCAAAGTAGCCTAAACTTAATTTTCTTTTTAGTCGAGATGTCCCTGCTCCAATAATCATGTTTTGATTCGCTCTGTCTAGTGGAAGCTGTTACTGTAATTAACTAACGACAATGACACAATAAAAGTAAAAAAGTTATTATAGCGTCTAGCCTATGTTAAATGAGGGAAATGGGCAATTGATAAATTAGTATTTGAAATGTATCTTTTCGCCTACGTTGACTGAAGAATTTTAATTATTGGAAAACATTTTTTGTGTGTGTGTTTTTTTGCATTAAGAACTCGAATGGCTCAAGACGGGTAGCTATTGTTTTAAAAGTCATTTTAATTTTTTTAGCCAATAAAGATTAGATCATTTTGTTTTTCATTAAAAACGCGTTACAGCAAACTTCTTGATTTTAAATGGCGTACAAAACAGCAAAAATAACATGCAAAACTGTGAACTTACAAGCCAGATATCAAAACGTGTCTCCAATTTCTCTAAAAAAAAATAAATCAAATAAAAAAAACTCTGGTCAAATTGAAACAAACAAATACTCTAAGACTAATAAAACTGCTCGAAGTGATGCTGCTTTTTAAATGGAAAGGTTTTTATCATTAAGCATACATCATTTACGTGCAGGCTACGTTTTGAATATTAAAATGTCTGTTATTATCTAAAAAAATATATAAATGAATACAGTGCTGACAAAAATGCCCGAATGGTAGCTTGGCTATTTACCTGAAACAGTGCCTTGTATAGTTCACGAAGACGTTGTCCTTTGCCCGTACACAAAGTAAACATGTTTCAGCATTGGCTTTTAGATACCCGGCAATGACATTGATCTAAAGTGCGCCACCCAGCGGACAAGAAACGCATCGTCGGAAGAGCGAAATACTAAGCAATCCAGCCGTGGTGCCATGATGGGACACTGAGACAAATGATGGCGGAAAAGTCCGTGAACACAAGCTTTCAATGGTTGCAGCCGTTGTTTTCTAGCTCTTAGTCACAGTTAATAACCTTGGTTCTCAGACGGTTTATGGCACCTCACTCCAATTCTACAAATGCTCCAGACTAAGACGGGTTTTATGACCGAGTTGCTGCAGCAACGGGGGGATGTGCCGTAATTAGGGCGAAATTCCATCGAGCCTCAAAGGATGCGCAAACCGTCAGGGTCATCACGTAAAACAGTCGTGATTATCTTATGCTCGACCTTTTTTTATAAGACTTCAGAGTGATATCAGACGCGTGATCCTTTCGCAGTGGATCATCGATGCACTGATGCATGGAAACTGTAAAATTGCATGAAGTAACAAGACGCTTTTCAATGTCTTTTTTTAGCTCGAGGGGGAAAAAATAGTTTAATTCTCAAGAAATGTTTGCATTGATGTTACGCGTCACTTTCAAAATAGCAATATAATACAAAGACTTATCTGGAAGGTCGACACAGAACCATTTGTTGAAAGGCCGTTTGATTCATGGAGACATACACAGCCATGTTTTGGGCAGTTCCGTAATGGATACTAGGCATTAATAACGGCAAACACTTGATCCTTGAATCAAAGAAAAGCGTGGAGGCAATATAACGCAAGATCCATCAAACATTTGATCCTGCTCCAGGAAAAAGAGAGAAAACACACGATATTTCAAGAGACTGATTTATATAACACTGAAGAGATGTTATAAACATGAGAGATTATCATGAACACGAATGAGCTCCTGCAACATCGATATATAGTTTCACGCGTTAAACAGAAATCAAGAAGAAAATACAGTTCAGGGTCCATGCTGGTTCAGTTATTGCTTTTACCTTAACGCCCAATGTCCCTTAAAAATAAATAAGAATTCCTCTTTTTTTATGACATTTCTGAACACACTTAAGTCACCCGATTTTACTGGAAAAAGACGTGATATCAAATATACACTTTCAGTCCACACAATTCAAGTATAAGAGAATATAGCGCGCGCATGATGCATTTAGTTCGTAATAAGCTTAGACTATATTCCCGAAATGTGCGTTTATACACAACAAACAATACAAACCACAAGCAGGAGAGTTTAACAGATTAAAAACCACCTTCTTCTCAATCCAGCCATTTCCCACATTAGATTTCAAGAATAGCCCACAGCTTACCTGCTACTAGGACATATGCGAAAAGTCCAGATCTTGGTCAAATAATAGTAATAACAAAAATAAAATCCCTGTAAACTGAATAGGATGTAAAAAAAAATAATAATAATAGCAATTAGCAATACAAGTAATAATAATAACAATAACAGCAACGACAATTATAATAATAGTTTTCATTTCAAATTGTAGAGATTACTGAGAATATGAATTTATGACGATGAGAAAGTCTGTCAGAGGAATGAAGGTCACATCTCGGGGAGCCGGAGTGCGCCTCCACGAACTTGAAATTAAGCATCTCGACTAAATGATTTCTCAGCAAGAGACGGTCTAGAGCAAAGGGTTCGTGGTGTAATACTGCAAGCGGTCCCTGTTTAGTTTTTTTTCTTTCATTCGTCTGTTTTGAAACCATATTTTGACTTGACGGTCGGTGAGGTTGAGCATTCTGGAAAGCTGTAGCCTTTTTTCTTTGTTGATGTAAACACTGAAGAAAAATTCTCGCTCCAGCTCTCTGATCTGATACTTCGTGTAAGGACACCTCTTTTTCCGTGTCTTCTGTCCATCTGAAATGCAAAGAAGAAAGACTGTAAGCACGTGACTTTAACTTTAATATCATTTCATAGAAACGATCAAGTCTGCAATCCCATTAAATGAATGCAGCAACACCGAATTACCGTTTTCTGTAAATTATGCCCAAATTGTTGCTGGTCTCTAAATGTAATTACACGAATTAAACGATAAATCAGTTATGCATTACAGAATTAGCCCTGAATTGGTGAAATATCCAGTACTAGGAGCGCATATTCGTCATTTAATAATGAGACTAAAAATGCACATGCGTTACTTTTCATTGACCACAAAAATAACAAACAAATAATAACCACGTGCAAAGATGTATCAGTTGATATTTATACTATGACTATACCTGAATTAAATTGGTAGCCTGTGTGTAGTCCCTCCTGTGCAGCGTGCATTCAGAGGCGATAAATAAGCTAGGGATTTCTATGAACTCTCGAATAACTTTGCATCAACAAAAAGCCCAAACTGTAATGAAGGCAGGAATGAACACTTTTGAAGACTCAAAAGGAAATGGCCTATCATTCACGGCCAATTTCAATTTCGAGCACGTGATCACGCGTTTCTAACAAAGTTTTGTTAGGGTAAATATACAGGGCCCTCTATAAACCTTATATGCTTATAAAACAGCATATAAAACCTTTAACAACAGCACGTTACATCAGAAACTTTCTCACACAACTGCTCGAGTACGTACTGCTGCCGCTGCCGCTGAGTTTCTCGTCGTTGTTACCGAAAGATGGCTCCGGGCTGCTGGTCTCCTCACAGCGCTCCGTCTCCTCCGTTCCCCGACAGCTGTCCCCGCCTGGATCCGCGGGCGGAGGCGCCTTGCCGGTGGCTCTGTCCACCGGCTGCTCGCTCGGCTGGTTTTCCACGTTCCCGTACGCGGTCTCGAAAAACTGGTCAAACGCTTGGGGAAGCACTCCGTTCCTCCCTACGCTGCCATACACGTTGGACGTGTGGCTCGCGTTGGAGTGGTAGAGGACCGAGTTATTTTTCGATAGCATGTCCCCCAAAGTTCCAGGATTGGACAGGCAGTCCCTGTGCACCATGTCCTCGGTCGCGTAGCAGTGTGGCAGATTGCCCCTGGAGTGCCACTTACTGGACGTGTCAATGGCATAGTCCCTGAAAGACAGCTCTCTAACGCTCTGAACTTGTGGCAAACTGGACGTGGAGTATGAGTATGTCATGGGGCACGAAGACGGGGTCTGGGGCAGAAAAGGAGGAAGGCTGGAAAATTCCGTTCCAGACACGTAATAAGCACAGCCGGGCAAATACATGTTAGACCCAACGGGTACCCGCTCGTCAAAATCCATCATGACACTTGGTTGGGCACGCCACAACCATAGTACTGCCTCGCATCGTAGTACAGAACTGCTTCAGCTTCAGTGGCTTTGAAGCAGATCCGAGCCGAGCAGAAATTTTGAGACGTGAGCTGACGTGGAGATCCATCTCCATCCATTCCAGAGAGCGCCAGTCATGTGACCAAGGGCAGAAATTGACATGTACCTCTTAGAATATTGTATGCCAACATGTGCAAATGTTCAAGTCGGGGAGCGATACTTTTCATTGATGAACGTGTGCTTGCAGTGGAGCACAGTTGGTTATGTTGACACTTTGGATTGCTGGAGAAACCCATCCGATTGCTTAACAGCCAACGCGCCTTAGTTAACATTACCAGGGCTTCTGATGTTTCTGGATTTGTTCTATTAAGTCTCAGACATGTCGCTGTAACTCTTCAGATTCGCTGCAGTCTACGCTCTTAAAAATTAAAGTCGCCAAGAAGAAGCATAAGAGGGTTTTTGCTGTGATATATATCCTACATGCAAGTGATGCTCTTTGTTAATTCATTTAGTTGCGTGTAGGCTAATAAGCGGACTCGGACGCAATATGTTGAAAGTGAAATAGAATTACATTCGTGGCCGCATTTATTTGCTTTTATTTCACGATAATCAGGTCGGAATTATTTTAAACGTGGAATAGCCTACCTTCGACCAATGGACGTAAGAATATTCACAGTTTGTTTGCCTGTGTGTTCAAATAAAACACAAAACTACAGTTTAAAGTGATTATTATTATGAAATTAATTTTAAAGCGCAAAATCAAATTAAATTAAAAACTTTAGAAAAGGCGCTTATTATGTTTGCGTTAATGTACTATTTTGGGTCATTTTAGTACACTGTAAAATATTTCTGTAGAAATTACAGTATTATTCGCAGCTGTTTGCCAGTAACTTACTGTAGATTTAAATGCTATTTACTAGCACACAGTTTGTTCAAACATAAATGAACATTAAACATTAACAAATCTTTATCTTTACAGGACAAATTAAATAAAAAATAACAGCCTCATGCAAAGTATTTCTGGAAACCAATATCAGGAGAAACCAGAAAAACTTTGATGAGGATTTCTGTTTCTCAGAATGCTTTTTATGAGGCTGTTTTTAATAGTTTTATACTGTAAAGATAAAAGACTTGTTTTTGTTTATTGATTATTCATTTATATTTAAACAAACTGTTGCCAATAAAAGTGATAAATATAAGTACCTTACTGGCAAACCAGCTGCATAACTACAGCAATATTTTTACAGTATAGGCCTGCATGTGTTGTAATGTTAGTATGAGAACAAATTAATTGAATTAATTACATAATATGAATATAGTACACGTCTTTAAACGTGCCTTTCTTATTTGGAGCTCCATTTGCGTCAAACATGCATCGCAAGTTGTTTTCCACCCCCCGCATATATTATTCATTAAATAAGACAGTTTAGGGGTAAATTTGCATTCTCGTGCAAAATTGCCAAAACGTTTTTTCGCTTGCCAAAAAATATTGTAATGCAGCTAAATAGAGCAAGACAAAGGCAGTATTTGCCCGGGTTGGGTTTTAGAGTCATGAAGTGAAGCGGCTTGAAAACACAGTTGAGGCCCATAAAGTTTTAACTTGCTGTGGCCCCCGCAGAATTACATTGGATTAAACCATGAACAATGGTCGAAATTCTTAAATGCTGGCATTCATAAAGAAAAAAAATGATTAAAAAGCAGGTTGCGCAACAAAATCTAACAGCAATACGCCGTAAAATCGTTCCAATTAGCGGTTGCCATGTTCAACAACGAAAACGCGTTGTTTTGAGAGATGCTTTACGTTTCCTTTATCAATATTAAGGGTTTAAAATAGTAATCTTGGGCTGAGAAGCGATGAAAACTAAAACCAGTCTAGGACAGACGTGGTTTTATGGTGCTCTTGGTGTCTTCCTCCAGCCATTGTCGGCTCAGACAAGCCATGGCCGTCGGAGAGTGATCATGAGACGCCACCTACTTGGAATTCGTGAACTTCAATGAGACCTCAAGTCACGGGTAACAGTATATTAAAGAGAGACAACGGGCCCCGTGCGTTGTATCGGGTGAGAGTGATGTTTTTAGAACACCTTTCAGGTTTAAAACCATAAGATCGAATGCACGTGTAGATAGAAGATCATCACGCATGTTTCGGTCAGTAACTATTTCTGTTATTTGTAGGGAACCTAATAGAAGATGCCGTTCAGTGTAGCGATGCTGACCTGACTGTCCACGTCTGGCTCCACGTGACTCTACAAAGAAACAGATTCAACTTTGCATTTAGTTTTGGCATGCTGAAGAGTTTTGAGAACAAGACCTCAAGTTCGTGGAAGGGTGAGGGTCACTTGTGCAAGTGGTTGTTTACAAATAGCCCAAACAGCCCCCCGGATGAGGTTTAAGGCTCTCCACCAGTAATTGTAATATTGCACGAAACTTGTGGCATGTTCTGTAGAACTGTTTTCGACTCACCCGAATCAGGGAATCAGGCAAATGCCCGATAACTTTTTGCACCGGCTCAAGTTAGCACTTCTTTTTTGGGAAGTAATTGGTACAGTCCAAGCCAATTTGTCATCACTTCATACTAAGAATGAATGAAATTGGTTTTGTGTTAGGCGCTTTTTTCAGACCAGTTTGAAAAGCTGTGGCTTTTTTTTTTTTTTTTACTTTTTCTAAACTTCTCATCTGAAGTCAGTCGTCGCGTAAAAAGCGGTAGAGCTCGCGCATTAACTTCTATATGGTTACTTCCATAACCATTTCAATTCCGTTTATTTCAACTAATGACTATTTAAATAGCGAGACATTTGATTGGAATAACTAAATTGTATATGTCTAGAAATGCATTATTATTGTAAATAGGCCGACACTTTAGTACCATTTAGAAATAGGCTAAACGTTTTGATAGCAAAATGATTTTAAAGCATGATCGAAAAGAATGCATTCGTGGATTATTATTGCTTGAAAAAAAGCGGGTTTATAGAAGACATTTGCTTGTGATTAATAAAAGAAATGACCATTTCAGTTTGATGCTGAAATGGGATATTAGTGTCGAGTGGCCTTAAACGCTTTGGTGCATTTAATTAGCACAGATTTTTTTCCCCTGCATTTTGTCGCAGTGCAGTCGAGGGCCCATTTTTAATATTTTCCCCCTATAGAAGTGACATATGATATGCTGCCATTATAAAGGCTCTTAGAAAATCTAGGTTTGGACAAGGCATGTGTATTTGCGCTCATGGGTTTGTTTCTATGAAAATATAGAAAACAAAATGTCCAAAAATAACTGTTGATACGAACGGCTTTGCGCGTCCTTCACCGGGCAACAAATGCAATTCAATAAACAGGCCAAGAAGTAACTTTTATTGAACGCTTTCTGCTCGTTCGGTCATCTGTTGGCTTGATATAATCATTTATATATTAATTGTAAAAGCTGTGTTGAATAAATTAGGCTATAATGTTCTATTAATAGTATCTGTAAATAATGAGATTATATTAAATGCATTGTTAGGTTATTTTTTTTAAGTAGAAACACTAAAACATACTTTCCGTCTGTAAAATAAATAAATAAATTGAAAGTATTCATACAGATTTTGTGGGCAGTAAAGAGTTATCCAATTAATATATAAAATGAGTATAAAATCAGACTGTTAAAATGTTTTTCGGAAGAGCAATGAATGAAAACAGCGATGGATGTGTTGTCGTTGTTGCTTGTTATTGCGGAAAACTAAGGAGGCAACAATAGAATATTACTATTTAATGTCTCCCTTAACTTGTGCTCATTCTACATTATAGGTTATTTGTATAGCCTAAATAGAATATCCTTTAGCCTATATCCCAGAGCATATAAACATCACATATTTAAGTTTACCGGTAAGTAAAGCTTTATAACTCAAAAAAAGTCCAAAGAGTGTCCATTTAATTTTGCACAGACCATATCCTACACTAAGAACCCCTCGTTTATTAAAATGCCATTTCCTTTCATGCCTTTGGGTGGCAGCACAGTCCAAATGAAAACGCTTGTTGAAACGCAAACAGTGAATCCCGTCCAGGCGCTTCTCTCCACGTTTTCCGTCTGTTCAGTCGTGTTTCGACACTACAGCTCATAGGCTGCCTTCACATCCCACAGAGAGAGCATTTATTTGAGACTGTTCAGCAGTAAGAAACGAATTACTGGTGCAAATTCTCTCTAAATGTAGACGGTTTCATTTTATGCATTCGTAGAATAGAATACAGCCTACATAATAGAATATAACCAATTGTCAATGAAACAGTAATGCATCATCTTATTTGAAATGAAATTGTATAAGCTTTGTGACAAGCACCAGAAGCTGCTGAAAATTACATCTTTATAAGTTTTTCGAAAACGTAGACTGCAGAAATTCGCTGCTGTTATTGTTTGTTTTTTTCATGTTGGTGGTGAAACTTTACATAATGTCGCAAATGCACAAATAAAGAGCCGAGCCAAAATATCTGGATTAAATCAAAATCTGGATTATTTAATAGGATTCCATTCCATTCAATTTCTGTTTATTGTATTCTTAAAACTACAAACTGATGTCTGAGTGGCACTGGGTTTGGATTTAACATAAGCAACTGTTATACCGTGTATGCATTTTAAATTGCATTTGTTGGGTAAATAAACTACAATAATATTCCAAAGTTTCTAAATAAATAATATGAATAGAAATACATATATTTACATTACCAGTTTTCCTTCACACGTTATTTTACTGGAATGAATTCTGCGTGTTTCTTTTTTATTCTCTCTTTCGATCTTTCAGATCTCATTTTGTTAGGGTTGTGTTTTATTTAAGTTATTTATCTATATTTTGTTTCACTTTTTAAAATTATAGCAGCCTTTCAAATTGTAAATTGTAGTAGCCTAGTAAATGCTTGCTAATTTGAATTTTGAAAGAAGGAAAAGGAAAATTATTTTGTTTCAGAAAGGCATGGCACAACATTGCAATTACATGGCAAAACATACTTCATATCGAGAGCAGTAGCCTACTGTATATGCTGCTACTTTAAATAGCTTTAGTTCCTGGGTATATTACGTATGATGTATGGCTAAAGATCATTTACGGAAAAGAAAAAAGGGCTACTAATAGCCTATCGGATTGCATTCCTTTTCCCCTTTCACTCACCTCTTTCTCAATTTTTTTATTTATTTATTTATTTTTGACTGTATGATTCAGATTCAGTAGGTTCAGCCGTAGCAAAATAAATTTTAAAAAGCATACAAAACATCGACTCAAACAGATTCTATCCCTATTTTACTACCGACGTCGAAGTAGTAAATAGGCTACGCAAAACGGATTATCGTACAAATCTCGTATTTTCAATTTTCAGATGTCTTTTTTTTGTTGTTTAATCTGTGAGGAACAATAAACCTTCCGCGGGAAGTCCAGGCAAATACATATGTCTGCCACTAGATGGCAGCACCATTACACCCACGAGAAAGGGTTCTTCGAGAACATTTGTTCTGGGACCCCCCCCCAAAAAATAAATCGTTTACCTTCTAAAAAGTGATTTGGCTAAAGACACCAATATCACAGCCATTATTCACCCATTCGTATCATCAGCTGATTTACTCATTCTTTTCTAGAAACGGAATAATTAAATCGATACATGAAAGAAACTGATCATTTGCGGCAAACATTTGTATTGTTTATGCATTTGTGTCAAACAATTTGTCAGAATGCTGACATTCGTAATAATTATAAAAATACAAATATGGCAGTACATCGTTTAATATGGGGAGTTTTATTTGTATACCGTCTTCAGTAACACATGAATGAATTTGTATATTTCGCAGGTGCCTGGAAACCACTTCGTAGGCTATTTACAAAATGTGCGTATGGTGTAAATATGAAAGAAAAGCTCAAAACCCAAAAATCTGTCACTTGGGGTAAATTTACTGTACAGTTAGCGTAGCATGCAAACCCACAGTCAAAGGTACAGCTGTTTTTGAGGTGTAAAAATAATACAAATAGTCTACACGGATGGTTTTGTTTGTTTACTTCAGTGATTTTCTTGCTCAAAGTGTATTTTACATTCCTTCCACGTCTTTGCCAAATGCATTATAGATTAAAACGAATACAAAAAAATCAAGTGGTGAATATGGGTTGTTCTCGAGCTGTATTTTATCGGGGTCTTATGTAATATGTACACATGGAAGTAAAATATAGGTTTTCCCTCCTTAGTCTCTTGACGTGGAACAGAAGATGGAATGGATATCAGAATAAATAATGGTGAAGGTCCTTCCGTTTATACCCCTTTGGTATTTCAGTTTTGAATTCTTTCAGACCTTAACTGATGCCCTTGTACTTGTTGACCACTTTCTTCTCTTTCACCCGCCTGTTTTGAAACCAGATGGTCACTTGTCGCTCGGTCAGGTTTGTGTGAGCAGATATCCTTCTTCGCTTGTCCTTGGTAATGAACTTATTTGTGGCATATTCTCGCTCTAGTTCCTTCAGTTGAACCTTGGTGTAGGGAACCCGCTTCTTTCTCCCTCGACGCACCGAGGCTCCATCGGTACCCGATACAGAATCTAGGGGTCAGAGGGAAATTAGGTTACGCAGGCTCATGAAAACAGACGCTCATGTCCGAAATGTCGAGTGAAATATTAACATAAAAAAAGTGGGTTGAATACAGATTGCAAGACGGGGAATTTCTAGTAAGCTCCTTGGTTTTTAAATATTGCACACTTAATATATTACACTTGCCACTCGTAGGCCTAAATGTCAGTTTTACGCACGCTATATATTTTAGTTTAAATCCCTAATACGTTGGTTATTTTTTTTTTTACCCCAGATCATAAACCAGAAATTCATCTTTTACCTTGAATAGACGATTTCCATAAGCTGTTTGACTGCGTTTGGTCTTTAGGGCAGTACACCGGACTGCTCCATCCGTTCGTGATCGCCCAGGGCTGGTACGTTTCAACAGGGAGAAGAGACTCGTGTCTGGGTTCCGCGGGGCTGCTCAGCGCAGGTACCACTGGCATGTCGAGATAACTCGGGACAGGCTGGTAAGGGCCAGACGAGTAACCCTGGTAGAAGGCAAATTCCTTAGCACGAGAAGGGAACTCCTCTCCAGAAACAGACGTGTCCATGTATTTTTCTCCATAGGAGGTGGGCTGCGTGCAGGACTTGGGCATCCTACACGGGTAATAGCTGCCGCCAAAATATCCATAGGGCAAAGAGGCACTGGGAGAGTTCTGTACGGCTGAACACGGACTGCATTGTTTGACAGGTTCCCCCATGCCCGATCCTGGCACCTCGCTCGACGTGTAAGCTGTGCTCGGGGCCAAAGAAGACGGGTGGGCGATAAGATTCCTGCACTGGTTAGCAGCAAAATTGCCTCCCACGAATCCTTCCATGTTTTTGCTCATATCATCCAAACCGTTGTCATAGAGAAACATCACCGGGTCAATCCAGCGGGAGTGGAGGAGTAAAGACGCTGTCATAGCACGCCCTACATGGAGCCTACCAGCTCTTTTAGAATTCCCCAAGACTGAAAGGGAAGCAGTGGATCAGTGGAGTAACAGATACCCATGCGTCCCGCGTGCGTCAAGACCCAACTATTATTGGACGAGCGGAGGCACGTGACATGCAAAGAGGCTGATAAACGTCTAAACTGGAGATAACGCCGATCTAGCAAGACAAGCATACCGCAAGGAACCGAGACAAAGTGGAGGGATTTGGTCAAAAATAGCTATAAAGATTCTGGCGATAAGCTTTATCCTGAAGAGGAAACCAAGTGCCAGTCCATTGCGCAATGGGACCGGTACATATTACGCACCTTCTTTTATAAGTACAGCCTACAGTTGAACTGTAAGAATGTTGCACATTGCGTAAATGTCATTTTCTCACAGTTAACAGTAGTGAAAAACCCAACGCGGACAGCTTCACTTTTTTTTTTTATTATGGTGGCATTTCGAACTTATGATTTGTTTTAGTTTTGTTTTCAGAAAAAATAACATTTGCTTCTCTTCCAAGTCATTGGATGATGTGAAAATTAAATAAGCAACCAAAAGTCTTAAAGTGGCTATTTTCTTTCTTTATTTTGCATTTTAAAATTTGCTCAGCCGCAGCGAACCACCACCGTAATACCGTTTCTAGCCCCATGAAATTGTCAAATAACAAATCACACTTTATGAAAATGACCACCAGTTTATTACTCTATACGGCTAGAAATCCAGCCCACAATTTGGCAAGACTCGTTTACATATGAGTTACACACGGCTGGAGGCCAAGGTCAAGTTGAAAGTTGCAGTCTGGCCAGGGCCCTTGTTGTCACTGAAGGCTAGACCGTCTGGCAGAAAACAACCACACATCTCCGGGTGCATTGTAAACAGGAGCACAAAGGTATTATACTACTGCTTGTGTTTCCACAGATTCAGCCTGAACGTCTCTTAATCGATGAGTACAGCTTTGGTTTTCTGATTTCTTGGCACTGCTGGAATTAGAGCAAGACGGCAGAGTAAAGAGACGTGATATTTAGGCTTGCATTATTTGTATAACAATAATAATTAACGTTAAATGTTAAAATAGAAATATTATTATTGTGTATTATTAGTTGGATTTTATAGGAGTGCAGTAGGATGCGTTATTAAATAATAAAATTGATTGCAATAAGTCGGTGTTATTCTGAAATGAGCACACAGGGCACAATTTTTGGTAACATTTTAGAATAGGGAACACCTATGCATTATTACTTGCGACTTTTCCCATTTTAATTTGCTGCTTATTAATAGTAAGTTTAAGCATTGCTTAGGGATGTAGAATAAGGTCGTGAAGAATAAGGCGTTAATATATGCTTAATTAGTACTAATAAATGCGGTTAAATCCCTTTCGTTTCGGATTGATTCTTTCAAATACACTAAATGATATTTTTGTCAATTATCTGAGAAGCACCGAGTCTCTCACAGCTCAGAAACTGTTAGGCTTCTTTAATATTGAATAACACTAGCCAGTTAGGCTATTTAATGCGATTCAGTTTTGTAAACCAGGGATTCATTCCTACTTTTGTTATTATTATGATGTGCACACATCATAGCTTTTTATTGGGAGCATAGAAAAATGTTGAACTGATCAAATTAGGTCTTTTTTTGGTTTAGTTAGCGGGCAGTCGTGTGTGTACGCTCTCTATCCAGCGGAGCACACAGGAAATCAGCTCGCTGGTGGCGTGCAAACACTGCCATGTTAGGCGCCAAGTTCCTATTTGATCTTTTTAAGGTTTCTTGAGCTATTAGCGTTCAGCGGTGTTCGACCCTCTCACAATAGCTGAGCTGTTGTCAACATGTGCACAGACGGATGTGAGAAAAGATACAGAAGATTCAGTGCACTTCTAAATTTACCTTGAAGATAAATGAGGCCACCGTAGGCCACATCACTCCTCGACATTAAAAATCATTTGTTTCCTCGAGATTTTACGTAAGCCGCCGTAGCCTACTGTTTGTAGACTAGGCTATATTAGCTGTGGACAATGTAATACCATATATGCATGCAATTTTACACTTACAAATGCATATTATGCATATTAATAATGATGTATATATATATACATATATTTGTATATATGTGTGTGTGTATATATAAAAAGTATATATATTTTTTTAATCTATATTTCAACCAGTAACAAAGATACAGCCAGGTCTGGATCTAATATCTTCAAAAGATTGGAGCTGAGTGAAATGATTACAAATTTAGCTGCCTATATTTTTAATTTTAGGTTTATAATCTGAAGGTGGTACTCATCTTGTTCTACAAATACACTTGCGAAAAAAACAATGAAGACAAGGGTGTAGGAGCTTGTGTAAATGTATTAAAAGCAAATAGGCTATTTGAGAGGCACGAAGCCTTATTTTGTACGGTACGTTATAAAGCAGTATACACCAGGCTTTAGATCTCACTTAATGTCACCTGCGCTTCATTTTAATCACTTACTAACACGCCTACTAATTATTCATGGATTGATAGTAGCCTAATGTTTGCAAATGTGAAGAAAAATATAATTCGAAATTACAATGTCCAGAATTCCTTTTTTTAAATAAACTATTCACTGTTTGACAGTTTTTTGTAATTGAAAATGCGTAGAAATCTTTGGTGCGTGGTGCTAAACAGGGTCAGAAATCTTTCAAAAATAAAATAAAAATACACGGCATGATCTTATTGAATGATTGAGACCAGACCCATCTAAAAACACTAGGCTACATATTAATCAACCAAATATAATAGCCTGTTAATATCAATAATTTAAAAAAAAAATCCATATAATGCACGAAAAATATGCCTTTGCGATCAATGTATACATCGCCTTCACCATGTGCTTCAAAACAGTTCAGATGAAATCATATTGAAGTAAGCTATAACATCATTCTCAGATAAATATTTGAAAATGATTTTGGATTGAATGTTATTGTTGCATTGTAATAAAGCTATCAAATGTTTCAACTTCGATGCTTTAAAGCAAAAATTCGTCGAGTTCTGTGGAATCATTGTTTGCTCTTAGTGCTGATAAAACATATCCGACCACCTTTATTATGCAACAATAAATGAAACGTTAAGAGAAAGAGAAAACAGATGTTTGTTATGTATTTTTTTCTGTTTTAGGTTGCCTTAACAAGGATGAAATTACCTTAGTTAATGTTTTAATGAAATGTGGAAGAAATTGTTTTACTAGAACATCATGATTCAAAGTCCAAACATTCGTCATAGCCATAATTCTATTTCTCTGACACCAAACAGTGAATGAAATACTATTTTTGAGTTACATTAGCTACTATCCCGCATTTTTTAATTGAACTATTTTAATGGCCATGCTATTATACGACGCATTTAAATTCCACCAATTATCCTAAATAAAACAATTTAGCAAATCAAGTGTTGGGGGGGAAAATTCATGAACGTTTTATAAAATATTTTCAGAATGTTTTTTAAACAAAAGTTTGGTCCCAGTTTTTATATCTCAAAGATGATGAATCTTAGTACTCAATTACTAAATAAAACGATTTATATAAATACTTTTTCATGAAACAACTTGTGGAAAATAATGAAATAAAACAAGCAAGCCTGTTTGGATACATATAAAGGCAACACACCGGAAGTCTCAGCTAATATATCGTGGTTCTGTTTTCTGAGTTATCAAACCTGTCTCTTCTGGAAACCTAGATAGTGAGGTTGGCATGCTGTATTTCAAGTAGTTAAACCTAACAACCACATTACACCATACTCAAGATCCAAGT
Source organism: Enteromius unitaeniatus (assembly GCA_032359435.1). NCBI lineage: Eukaryota > Metazoa > Chordata > Actinopteri > Cypriniformes > Cyprinidae > Enteromius > Enteromius unitaeniatus. The sequence continues at coordinate 8,721,179 of JAUMHI010000058.1, read as the reverse complement.
AGTAGGACACATATCCTATTTCGACCACACCCGGTGCTCGTGTCAAGGTCCATACAATTAAATAAAACACATTAAACCTACTGTACGCATTTCTGTTAGATGAAAAATCAAATCAAATCAAATGCATTATTATTTGAGAGAACTATAGGCTAGTTCACGGAGCATGACGCAGTCTTTTCTATTTCCCAAATTAATCATTTCAGAAATAATAATCTGGGAAATACTTCCTGCAGAAGAAAAATAGTGTAAACAGAATATAATTACAATTACGCATTACACGATATTAAATTACTCACACGTGATCATGTAAATGTTCCCATCCAGTGGATAGTTTTAGAAACATATTTTATTCAACCAAGAGACTGCACCTTTAAATGCCAGAGTAAAAAATGAAATAAATAAAAGTTGGTCATTTCATGTTGTTATTCACCACGTGGTCTTTTCGTCAGGTGATGATGATTGTCCGCGTGATCCGAATCTAAAGCGCCTGTCGCGTGCTGGCGACTGAATGACAAAAAGAAACTACACAACGAATAAAAATGACAATTAAGATACATTTCCCGGTCTGGAAAATCTTTACCTGTGAGAAAGGATTTGTTTCAGTGACCAGAGAGCGTCATGTTTTAAGTGGCTGAAACTGGAATGAGATTCCGGGTTTTGGGCTGTCTGAAGTCTAACTACCTCATGGTCCTCTGTTTGTAAGACCTGCCAACTAGATAACAACACAGCACTTAGGCCTCCATGCTTAATGGACTTTTTATGGGTTTGTCCTGTGATCATGTGACCTCTAGCATTATGGCCTCTCTGTGGCTCTTTGGTGGGTAGATCAGAAACATACCACTGACTGCTTTTTCCCTCCTTTTAGAAAGCAGGAGAGCCAAAGTGAGTGTGATAAGAAGAGGTGAAAGACAATGAGAGAGTATGGAGCAGCAATATAAAGTTCTGAAGGGAGAAATAGGGGGAAAGGAAAGTGGTGAGAAACGTCCTTACAGTATTCTCTTGACTGTATCATTATTAGCTGTGTTAGAAGTGTGTCCGAAGTCAGCAGGGAACACAAACAGATTAAATTACATAATTGCTTGAATATCATTTTCATTGGATTCCTGACCTTGAAATATACCAGTTATCTTCTCAGCCTCATGGCTTTCCAAACCACTACCACTTTCTTTTTTTTTTTTTTTTTTCAGAATACAACAAATTATATTTTGTCTTTTTTTGTCCATACAATTAAAGTCAGTTCTAGTCTAATATAGTTTTGATCCCAATTGGCTTGATAAAAAAACACTTCAAAACATTCTTCAGATGAGGTTATTTTGTGTTCTAAAAGAAAGTTTTGGTCAACATAAGAATGACTAAATAGTCCATCCATCCATCTTCTACCGCTTATCAAGGACCTGTCACGGGGGCAGCAGTCTAAGCAGGGACACCCAGACTTTCCTCTCCCCAGACACTTCCTCCAGCTCTTCTGGGGGAACACCAAGGCCAGGCCAGCCGAGAGACGTAGTCCCTCCAGCGTAGGTCATCCCCGGAGCCTCCTCCTGGTGGGACCTGCCTGGAACACCTCCCCAGGGAGACGTCCAGGAGGCATCCAGAACAGATGCCCGAGCCACCTCAGCTGGCCTCTCCCGATGAGGAGGAGTAACGGATCTACTCTGAGCTCCTCCCGAGTGACCGAACTCCTCACCCTATCTCTAAGGGAGCGCCCAGCCACCCTCCGGAGGAAACTCATTTCGGCTGCCCGTATCCGGGATCTCGTTCTTTCGGTCATAACCCAAAGATCACGACCATAGGTGAGAGTAGGAACGTAGGAACTGGTAAATTGAGAGCTTCGTCTTGCAGCTCAGCTTCTTCACCACGACAGACTGGTACATCGACCGCATTACTGCAGAAGCTGAACCGATCCGTCTGTCGATCTCCCGTTCCATCCTTCCCTCACTCATGAACAAGACCCCAAGATACTTAAACCCCTCCACCTGAGGCAGGAACTCCCCACCAACCTGAAGGGGACAGGCCACCCTTTTCCGGCTGAGAACCATGGCCTCAGATTTAGAGGTGCTGATTCTCATCCCAGCCGCTTCACACTCAGCTGCAAACCGCCCCATCGCCCGCTGTAGGTTTTGGTTAGAAGAAGCCAACAGGACAACATCATCTGCAAAAAGCAGAGATGCGATCCTGTGGTCTCCGAACCGGACCCCCTCCTGCTCCCAGAAATCCTGTCCTTAAAAATAATGAACAGGACCGGCGACAAAGGGCAGCCCTGCCGGAGTCCAACACGCACTGGGAACAAGCCTGACTTACTGCCGGCAATGAGAACCAATCTCCTGCTCTGGTCATACAGGGACCGCACAGCCCTTAGCAAACAGCCCCTGACCCCGTACTCCCGGAGCACCCCCCACAGGGCACTGCGAGGGACACGGTCGATTGCCTTCTCCAAGTCCACACTGTGACTAAATAGTGACAATTATTATTCGTGGGTAAATTATCCCATTCAGTAGAACACAGAGTATGAAACTAAAATAATACCATATCCTTGATGTATTAAAAGGTTTGTAGTGTTGATGAGTCATATTTATTGTCCATGTTACGTGCCACTGAAAAAAAAACATTCCACTTGACCTTGAAGAGAGGGAGGAGACCAGGTAAAAATATATTCTTTGTTGCATCATTTTAACAGGTTAACCGCATTCATCAACCGTAAACCCGGCTTATTTCCCTCACAATTCCACTTCAGCTTCCAGGTTTGTGTAGAAATGAAAAATAGGTGTTATAAACATGTATCAACACGCCACATTCTTAACATCAAAGCTAAAGATATTTCCTGCTTTAATTTTCAGGTGTTCAAATGCACATGGATACAACATGTAGATCCAACACCACTAACAATTACCAAGACAAGCCGACAGCAAATTAGACTCTACAGATACATGAAATATAACTAAACGTGTACATATGTAAAGAAAAGGAGTGTAACAGCTGATCTGAGTCTTGCGTGTTTGTGAGAATGAAATGATACATTTTTGTTAGCCTACAGAACAGCAACGAACACCAAAAAAAAAAAAAAAAAAATTTAATTCACAGCATCTCATCAATTGATTGGTGGATTACTAATTGTACGTGAGTGGGCCCACAAAACTAACACAGTTCCAACAGGAACTCACAGCCTCAAACATCGCTCTCACTACCATCCAATCTACATATGCATTCACCCACTCCTTCATTCATTCATTTATGGCTCCCAGCACACACATGCCAATGAAATCACACAGCTGGGTCAAAGTTTTGCATGTCAGGTCATGTGAAAGGCAGGCAGTGCTGGGTAAGGCTGTGGAGGGGGCAGAGCGTGTTGCCTTCTACTGGCCTTCCTCTTCTCGAAGGAACTGGAAGACCGATGAGAAGTCCTTGCCGGCGTAGCCGCGTGCGCACATCATGCGGTAAATCTGATGAGCCAGAGAGCCCAACAGCACTGGGGTCTTTGTGTTAGTTGCGGTGTTCTGAGCAAGTCCCAGATCCTGAGGATAAATGATAGCAAATATCCATGAAAGTTATGCATAACTGCACATTTAAAAATGTTATTATTAGATACTATTATAAAATATTACAGATCCCAATTTGAACACTATGTGTGAATGTTATAATAAAACGTATTCTAGAGATGTCGTCATTATCTTTTTATTTTTTAACAGAACAACAAAGATTACAATACTAAGATTTCTGAATGTTGAGGGAGTTTTTGGTTTTTCGCTCAGCTTTTGTTTTTGCTGGAAACCACAGGAAAACCTTAGGGCTTTTTCGTTGACAACAGCAGATTTATAAATTATTCTTATTACGAATTTGGGAAGATGTTTGTCGCACGTATTACATTGTCACATGCCTTGTCAGTTCCTCAGTATCATTTTTATGAATTTACTTTATGAAGTATTTCAGCACAGATGCGTGTCATACTTTGGACTTTCAACTCTGAGTAACGAGCTCACCATAGCTGTTAGAATACATGCAATTTGTGCGTGTATTACAAAACATAGCATTCTGCAGTTTATTTACTAATTGTTTAAGGCTAATAAGAAATTTCAATCTTCATACAGTGACCAGCAACAATGATTTTTCCATCTTTCTCAGAAAATTTTAAATGATCCCACACTGCTGACTTGTTTGCTGCATTATAAAGAGTGTGCTCCTCTAACTCTATGCTGGTTGTTATTTGATCGCATAACATCATGGTTCACTAAAATCTATTTGGCACTTTTCAAATATCCAAAATGTGCTTTTAACGGTTTTCCTACATTCTCAAAAAAAAAAAAAAAAAAAAAGCAAAGAAAAATGTATAAAAATAAAATAAGAAAAAATTAAAAAAAGCAAAAAAAAAATGAAAAAAAATTTTATTTAGTGGCTAACTATTAAAAATTTCAGTGCAGATTTGGACTTTTGAGCCCTGGCTAACAAGCAAATACACTGCAAGCTCCTGCAGCTCTGTCTTAACACATTCAATCTGTGCATTTAAAAACATAACGGTCTGCAATCATTCACCATTTCGCACATTTAGTCATCATACAGTAACCAGAAACAGCCATACTTCCTCCTCTCATCGGAGACATGAGATGCAGTGCTAAACGGTCTCTTACGGTCAGTGCTTGTAAAGATTGAAGCGTCTTTCTCTGACACTTTTAAATGCCTTTACACTGCTGATATGTTGGCTGCATTATCGCGTGCGCTTGTATTTGATCACATTATGTTATTGTTCGGCAAAAAAATTGGTCTTTTTAGTTATTCGGTTGCCGAATATTCGGTGCATCCCTTAAAAAACAATTCAAACCTTGGTCATTAGTGTGGTTCCAAAGCCTCCCTGGTAGTTGTTTGCTGAGGGCACTCCCTCCATGACTCCCGGGACAGGGTTGTATGTGTCACTTGCCCAGCAGCGGCCAGAGCTCATGTTCAAGATCTTCGCCAGAAGTTTTGGGTCAAGCCCTAATCTGTGAATGCACAAATTAATAAAGCCATTCAGGTTAAAAAGTAGAAACAATAAAATGTGTAGAACAAGTAAATGCATCAAAAGACAGCTGCATCATAGTTTTTGCTGAAAATGTACTTAACAAAGAACATGAGTTTGTTTCTTCATCAGAATAGATTTGGAAAAGAAATTACTCAGAATTTGGCCAGAAGTTAAAGTTTAAAGTTAAATAATATCATCATAGTAATAATAATACAATTTTCATTTTTGGGTGTACTATGTAATTCAACTGTGAACTGCACCTGATTCCCAAGTTCATGGTCTCTGCTGTTCCAATCATCCCAATGCCCAGCAGCATATTGTTGCAGATTTTAGCTGCCTACAAACAAGGAAGAGAGAGATTATGACCAGAAATAAATCAGCACCTTTCCAAGAATGGCACTATATTCTTAAAGTCATCCTGTTTGTACCTGTCCGGTGCCAACTTGGCCACAGTACACCACGTTAGCGCCCATACAGCTCAGAAGCTCCTTGGCTGCATTGAACTCCTCCTCTGGCCCACCAACCATGAAAGTGAGCTTACCTGAAGTGGCTGCACCAACACCTTAGACAAATATAGAAAACAATGCAGATCCTATTGTACATTATACACACACTTAAAAGGTACACTTAACATTCAGAACACAAATTAAGATATTTGATGAAACGAGAGCTTTGTAAACCCACATAGACAGCAGGGGAACTACCACGTCCCAAAAAGGTAGTAAGGAGATATTTAAATATTCCAGTGACATCAGTGTTTTAAAAGGAATATTTTGTCATTATTTACTCACCCTCGAGTAGTTCCAAATCTGTACGAATTTCTTTGTTCTTCCCAAAACAGCATGATTCTTTCCTTGTGTTCGACAGAACAAAGAAATTCATACAGGTTTAGAACTCCTCGAGGGGGAGTCGATAACAGATTTTTCTGTTAATATTTGATGTTTGGTCATGTGGCATCTAAGAACCAATGAGGTTTGATGGTAGCTAATATTTGAGGTTTGTGCCGGTTTTGATGCTATTATATGGATTTGTTCATCAGACAGAGTGAGTCTAAGCTACTTCAGACGTTCGATAAATCAGTCTAACGGAGTGAATGTGCAGCTAGAAATTTCTGGAGGACAAAAACTGCTAAAACATTAATCAAAACATTATGCAGAAGATAAAGTCCATAAGAATTTAAAACGACATGAGGGTGGGGAAATAATGGAGGTGATTTCGCATCACTGAAATGACCAATCAGAGAATGAGGGTCTACGTGACAAGTGACTGAAGCTCTAATGTGCGTTTCCACATCATCTTACCAGTTACCTCTTTAAGCTTAAAGAATTGAGACGATGCATCTTCGAACACCATCGAAGTACCATAATTACTCTCAGAGAGGAAAGTTCTATAAATACACAAGCGCTTCGCCATCTGCTGTGAACACAGACGCACATGACGTCAAGGACAGTTTGTTGTGGCTTTGTTTCATTAAGCCTCCTTCACAGGCGCTAACACGGAGCTGAGAATAATGTCTGGAGGGTCCAAGTAAAGAGAATGAGCAGGTCTGTGGATTTCTTATGACTGTTTCACAAACCAAGAGCGGGTCCAATGGTATGTTAGCCAAACCCCACTGACGCATATGAATTGGGAGAGGCAACAATTTAAGGAAAGCAAACTAGAAGCACATTGTTTTTATGTGCCCAAAGACCAGAGGAAACAACTTCCTGATTAAAAAGGAGGATTGCCATAAAACACAAACTAGCTGTTGACTGAGTTAAACCTTTCTTGTTAGGCGACAACACAGGTCGTTTTCACACCTCAGGCAAGTTTATAAGCAGCACACAAATTCGAGAAAAGTATGTGCATAGTACATTACACTAGGCTTATAAAAAGTCAACATACAAATGGATTGGTTTTTAAATTTGCTTTCATTTCATTTCTATAATCCACTTGTATAAAAAGTTATATACGCATTTGCACACCAAAGAGTGTTTTGCTTACTTGCTGCTGTGCCTTTAAGTGACAAGCTACAGTGTCTTTTCTCAGGATCTGCTCGAACGCTTTCGGGTTTGTAATGTCAGACTGTTCTAAACGCCCCCATCCTTCGAAACTGAATCATCAGGGAAATAGGGAAGAAACTCCAGCCATTCTTACTTAACACTAGGATTCTTCAGAAATATATGGAAAGTTGGGAGACATTAGCGTTATTCTAAAAGATCAAGGGTTATTTATTTTTTTATTTTTTTTACATACATTATGATATATAACCCCGTTTAAATACTGCTTCTGAAACAGAGGGCATCAGCAAAAAGTAAACAAGCAAGCATCACCCAATCAATCAAATAAATGAAATGAAATTTAAAAAAAAGAAAAAAAGTTGTGACTAGCTGTGAATGTGGATCATGGTTTCACATATGCTATAAATATATTTTTCCCTGTTTATTCCAAGCTGTAAAATATGTTATTGGGTAGAAACTGAAAGTGCAAATAAAACAAAACTGGAAAAATGTAATATTTGAATATTGTTGAATATTGAACAAAGTGGGTCCTTGAAACCAAAATGGTTGTATTCCACTGCAATAAAATGGAAGAAAATATTGATTAAATAAGATAAATGTCTAAACATTGCATTCATAAAGTAACCAAACATACAGTACTGTGCAAAAGTCTTAGGCCACTAGTGGTTTTTCTTTTTGTTTTAAGTGGGTTATTTCTATCTTTTGTGGTAGTGTGTCAGTTGGAAATATCAGTTTACATTCCCAAACATTATTTTTGTCATTAATTGTAATAATACAGTGAGATTACTCTCTGCATAAGGAGTCTGACAACAGCCAGTGCTCCACACAGAGATCTGATCTGATCATCATCCAGTCTGTGTGGAATCACATGACGTTACAGAACAAACTGAGACTTAATCCAGATGTGACTGTGACAATGTCTCCAAGATGAAGAAAAAAACCTACCTGGAAAACTAGAGTACAGTTCAAAGTTTTAGAAAAACAAAAAGCTGTAAAATGAGGATGCTTCCATAAATAGATTTAATTTATCAATTAACTTCTTTTAACTAAATCAAATACATACTTGGTATTACAGCTTTTGGTAAAACAGCTTCTGTTCCGAGGTACACTTGCCCATAGTTTTTCCAGGTAGCTGTACAGGTAGTTTTTTTTTTTTCTTCATCTTGGAGACGTTGCCACAGTTCTGGATTGAGTCTGTCTCAGTTTGTTCTGTAACTTCATGTGATTCCAGACATGCTGGATGATCAGATCAGATCCCTGTGTGGAGCACTGGCTGTTGTCAGACAATAATCTCACTGCATTATTACAATTGATGACAAAAATGTTTGGAAATGTAAAGTGCTATTTCCAACTGACACGCTACCGCAAAAAATAGAAATAACCCACTTAAAAAAAAAAAGTAGTGGCCTAAGATTTTTGTACAGTACTGTACTTAACAACATGAAGTCAAAGCAGGGAAAACAGGGGGATAAAACCCAAACAAACAAAAAAATAAATAAGTCAAACTACTTGTGCATGTACATTGTATAATTTAGAAATAAAAATATAAGGCATCTAAAAGGCCATGAATTATTCTTTATTCAGTTCCTTTCACTTCCCTCACAATTTAAGCAAAACCGCTGCCTATATTAGTAAAGGTTCTCTTCTCTGTCTACATATCTTGGTAATTAAATAAGACCTTAGTTTCCACATTAAATTATTCTGACTGAAGCACTCTTTCATTGGATACTGAAGAATGTACCTCAGCACAGATTTAGATGTCCCAATTTGCATACTATTCAGTACCAGTTTATTGTATAAATCCTGTAAATAGTGTACACTGAAAATTACTAGTGCACTTCAAATACTAGATGCACATTCCAAAAAAATGTGACTGAAAAAAACGAGGTGTGGGACATTAGACACTTCAATCATAGCTGTGCTGGTTGACAAACTCATATGCCAAATCAGAAACAAGCATGAACAAATAATAAAAAAAAAAAATAATAATTTCTTTTTTTTTTTTTAAAACACGGAAAAGGACATTAAATATATTTTTTCCCTTTTAAAATATAGACCTCAGCTATATCTGCCACATAATTATCACATACAGTATAGGTTTCTAAAAGAAAGGTTACATGAGATTATATAGAGACACTGATTTTCAGTACTCGTCTCCATTTCCACCATAAAGGTCACAGGATCAATTCCCAGATGCTGGCTTTTGATTTAGTCTATAACTCAAAGAGTCCGCACCAATGGCTGGATTAAGAAAATGGACAAGATGAGGCAGGTGATAAAACTCTTTCCTATCAACAAACCTGCAAATCACCCATTTCAGACTGAAACAGAGGACAGAAAAGAATAAAACTTAGGTGTAACTGAAATTAGCTTTGATTTTGCACACCTTTGGATTGTTGAAAATGCATGGGTTGCGTGTACGTCTATCTATTTACCACACTACACTGTTGCCCCATTTAAAATACTGCTGAATACATGTAGCATTTGACTTGGATTTTTTAACCCTCACATACTGTTGACTAAAGTCAAAGGATGGTTATACGATCAGGTTTGGACATCAATGTGAAAGTGAATTCCACTATTAACATGAACCTGTGATTGCGAAAACCACAATCCTTGAATTGGAGCCAAAGATTCTTTGAGAAATTTGTACCTACTCCCAGACAGTGACTAGTTGTGTAACTGAGACTATGGGTGTGTGATTTATGAAACCTTTAAAACATGCACTAACAAACACTGTCTGCATTTACATATGTGGTTTGTGGGCAGTCAAGGTTCAGGTCACGGTGATAACATACTATGCAAGTAACCGCATCTATGTCTAGCATTCATACCGTCTTGGGCAGAAAGTGGGAGTTTGTGTCATCTCACCTCCAGACACTGGGGCATCCATGTAAACAGCTCCCAGTTTCTCTGCGGCAACTGACATTTCCTTGGAGACAGCTGGATCAATAGTGCTGGAATCTAAGAGTAGGGATCCCTTCTTCACCTTCCTGTTGTAAAGAAATTATAAACATGATCTGTCCAGTACATGCATCATATCCTTAAATGCTAACTTCGAACATTTCTCACCACAATTAAATCAGCTAAAATTACATTCAATCTGGATATGTGCTGGATTTGACTTTTTTTACCCTCTCAAATTGTTTGCTAATTAAAGGGGTCATATGATTTTGCTAAAAATAGCATCATTTAATTTATTTAGTGTGATGTAATGTGTTTATGTGGTTTAAGGTGCAAAAAACACATTTTCCACATACTGTACATTGTTTCTCCTCTAAGCCCCGCCTCCTGAAACGGGACGATTTGTACAAAGCTCATCGTTCTAAAAAAGTGAGGTCTCTGATTGGCCAGCTATCCAGTGCACTGTCAGGCATGAAAATGGAAAAGGGGTGAAAAAGGTGAGAAGGGTGCTCGAGGGGTGATGTGGCCTCTGATGGGCCCGGAGGTGGGAGGATTCCCACAGAATAAATATTACGGTCTCATTAGTGGACATGCTGTAACTTTTGTTTATTCTTTCATCATTATTGATAGCCAAGTTTGTCTTTTTTGGCAAAGAAATCAACATAAGAAGTATTTTCTACCATTATCGAAAAACATACAATCAACTACAAATGCTATTTGCTATTGCAGACAAAGCAAACCAGAAAAACAACATGTTGGATAATAGTTTCCTTTGCCAATTTTTTACAGTAGCCAAATAAATAGAATGGAATAATAAACCAAGCACAGGTTCTGAAAAACAAATACTGTATTGACATTTGTCTAAAGACATGTGTACATCCCTAAAATAAAATGACACCTCTTGCCCTTTAACTGAGACCTTGCCCACCAGTTGAAGCCACGACCAAACCCAGCTGTATTTCAACCCAGCATTAAGCTGTTTAACCAGAGCTGCATCGTTCTGCCCCAACACACTAAAATAAAGTTTGTATTAATGTTAACGATAGTTTAGCATTAAATGTAACTTACTCTCTTAATGGTACGTTCACATGAACACACTAATATTTGTGTTGAACTGTTCTGGAACAGTGTTGTAAATACAATTTAACCACAGATTTCTAGTTATGTCCTCTTTTGGAAGCACAAAGAAAGTGGTTTCACTTTCACAACACCACACAGCATCTCCTGAACATGGCGCCTGCAGCAACACTACAGCGAGTGTAATAGCTCCGCCTTCTTTCGTTGTGTAAACATTTGGGTGGTGTTATTAAAATAAACCCACTCTGTGGCGTAGAAAAGTGGGGGCATGTTTAATTGAGCCATTTTATGGGGGTGTGGACAAATCATAACTTTTATAAAGAATATCTCTTCGGTTTTGAGACTTAGTCTTTGCAACTTTAGGGATCTTATCTATGCACGAGCAGCTTGTAACACTCCAAGGAGAAAGGAAAACTTGAAATCGTATCAAATGACCCCTTTAAACAAGGTAAAATATTGTGTTCAGCAAAATCCATATAGCCTTTTTAGGAAACTTCCTTACTTCAGAATACCATTTGGGCCTGTGTATACATCTATAACATTGGGGCTTGAAGGAAGCATTGTGATGATTCGATCTGCTTTGTCTGCCACATCTGCAGGGCTGTCCAGAATCTGAGAACATGGGAAAAAAACTTATTTGAGCAAAATATATTGTCAAAATAAATCTATACTGTCAGAAAAAAGTAAGATTATATCAATCATGTGAAGCCATCACAGTGTTTAACACAAGGCAGATGTGACCAAGGTATGTTTTATGTCCTTTATCCTGACCTGAGCTCCTAGTTCCTGTAGCTCTTTGCAGGCCTCTGGAAATACATCGGTGGCCATCACTGGATACCCATGTTTTATGAGGTTTTTTGCCATTGGGTTTCCCATGTTCCCCAGGCCAATGAAGCCCACCTGGGTTTTCGAGGCCATGGACCTGACGGGGACTAAAAAGAGACATGAATTAGTGTCATATTTAGTATTTCACATCGGATATTTTAGCATTTAAATATATGACTGTTCCAGATTCAAATAATGAACATTGGCCGTGCAGGCTCCAAGAATAGATCTTCAGAAGTCTGTACATGTTGACCTACAGGCAGATATGTGCAAATACACTGGATATTGTATTACAAATGTCATTTTTTTGGTTATAGCAAACAAATCCGTAAAAAAAAGCACCACAGAAAGCTAATCAAATTCTTGTTCACTGCTTAAATCGGAATTATGCTTTTATACTTTCACAATTTTAATCTGGCTAGATGAACTTGGTTTATCATGATATATTAAATATCATCCACAGAGATCTCGGAAAAGACTTTGCAACTTAAACAACTTAACATCCGTCCACCATTTAAGTTAAATGGGCGCTTGCCATTCTAATCGTCCTCTCGTATTTCAGTGACTTCCACACTATGACTTTAGCCTAACAGCTATTACCGAGAGTTGTCAATGCATTGCATTATATCAGATATTTGCCGCACGGAAATTGCATAGAAGTGCACAGCAGTAGACAAAAGCATAGCGTTTTTGGATAACGGCGCAAACACATTACCATGCACAGCGTTGACATAGCTATAACACTTTCCTACTAGACACCGCGAGCCCCTTAACAAAGCGGCCATGCTGCTTCACTCTTGACCTTCGGCTTGCAGTGACGCCATTGGATAATCGATGACTGACACACGTGCCTCCACACGTCTCACGAGTCTCGGAACTCTTCGTCCAATGACATTCAAAGGAAGGCGGGACATCCTTAAAATATCATAATAGAGCAATGGTACAACAAATATAAGTTGTGCCATTATTTAAGCTGCTTTTTAATTTACACCACAATTTTTTTGTATTTAATAAAAGGAAACACATTATTTAATCGTGTAACCGTATATGCAAACAGAAACATTTGTCTTAATATATCACTAATTTACTTAACCTTAGGGCAAATTTTTACTTTTTTAAACCAAAACAACAACAACAACAACATTTCTTATTGTTAATTAAACAGTGTAAATATGTAAAGTTTGTTTAAGTACCTCGTGCTGATAATTATGTAAACCAATAACTGCTATTATTTTGCTGTATAACAATATATATATATAATTGATTTGTTTATTTATTTTACAGGATATCTTACTAAACGTGTTCGTTTGAATAGAAAGTGAATTCAGTTGACAAAAATGCTCATTTTAAAGCACGTATAATTTCCTGTATAATAATGTATCGTTACGTAAGGAAGCTACATGAAGATGGAAACGGGAGTGAGCTGTTGCGGATATGACGTGTGTGTTGTTGTTATGGTGTTGTTCCGGGAAACCGCTGACACGATCAGAGGGGGATGGACTTGCTCTGAGACTGAAAAGTGCGTCAAAAACAGCGCTGGCCTTTTCTCTGACACTTCTGCGTGAAAATGAGGTATCGTGGCGTCTTTTTATTCACTTTAATTGTCAGTTTACACGCGTATTAGTCTTAAATATCTACTTTGTTGTTATGTTACTGACTTTTAATCTAATTGTGAGCTTTGCTGTGGTGTCGGGAGCATGATGAGGGTTATTCCTGAACTATCGGCCTCACACTTTGACTTAGGATATTAACTGAGGCATTTTTACACAACAATAAAGATCAGATAACATGTGATTTTGGGAGGATTGAACATTGATGGAGTGGCAAAAGCTAATAAGCTGTAATTGTCTTGACATTGTGGTTTGTTATTGTTTAGCCAGACGGCTAAGGCGAGCTAAAACCTGCTAGCAAGCTACATGGCTACAACTAGCTTAGCTAATATAGAAACTTGATGAACACGGAGTGTGACGTTATTTTGTATAACCGTGTAAGATGACGTTTTTATTTGACGTGTCCTCGATACACAAGGATTAACCCTCGAAGTTGTATTAAGTGCTAGTAACTTCGGCCTATTAGCAAAACATTGACGTCTTGAAAATAAGTATGACGGGAAATATTTTTTTAACATTCATTACACATCCTACTTTCATTATTGTTCGGATGAGTTATATAATAATGTCACTTTTCTGTTTGTGTCGTGCTATTTTGAGAGAGACGACCTTTGGATTGTCAGATAAAATCGCGTCACGGAAGTTATAACTAAATGACTTGATCTGTTGTGAACGAGACAGGGTTAAATGATCGAGTAAACACGAGGAAAACGAAGCGTTTTACTGTCCCTAATCACTAAGACACGTCACATGTGACGTCACCATCCGTGTACAGGTCATAATAATTTTGATTAGAGATAGAGGGGGAGCTGTTTTGTTTTATGGGCGGTTATCGCAAGCTCTCACTCCCTCTCATGCTAAAATGTGCCGTGAGAATTTTTTATTTTTTTTGCGACAGAGCTCAGCTGTTTCCGAAAGCGTGCGTGTCAGGAATTTCCTGCTCTGCCGCTGTACTCCCTGCGCTCTTGTTACACAAAAGATAACGTTGTTTCTTTAGATCATAAACAGCAGTGTAAATTAATTTATGTGACCGTTTAGTGAAAAATAGGTAGTCAATGAAGGTTTTTATGTACAACATGTGTTCCTCAAATCATTTGCAATGCTTATTTTCCCCAAGCAAGACAAACTACCAACACACAAGCTTAAACGACTTTGCTGCTGAAATATTATTTAGGGATCAGCATGATTACAAAACAAATGACCTTTTCTTATCAGTGTGGCAAGTGTTGACTGTTCACAACCACACAGAAAAATCTCGACAATCTTCAGACTCAGTTTGATCTTTGCGAACTGAGTCATCACCTTATGAGTGTGAGACGTAACTAATGTTGCAAGTTTGTAAAAAGTACCTTAGTACAAACCTGGGACATTTCCCAGAGTTGTAGTGATAATAACTTGACCTATCTCAGTTTACCTTAGTGCCAATAAATATATAGTTCGATATATATCGCCCAGCCCTAATCCTAACGGAGTTTATTTAATCTGTTGAACATTAAAACGTGTTTGGAATAATGCGATTATGTAAACAGTCGCCGGTCCCCATTTAACTCTGTAGTTTGGAAAAAAACATTGGGGACTAGAAACTGTTATAGCAGAGACTCTTGGGACAAATATGTATATACATATATGTGTGTGTGTGTGTGTGTGTGTAACAGAATGACAAAACCATATTTTTTACTCTTGATTGACAGCTAAATATATTTATTGAACCAATTAAAAACCAAGCAGTATCAGTGCCAGCTTGCATCATGATGTTATTATTCACATATTTTAGAAGTCCACACAAGCTCTGCTGAGTTTTATAGTTTTTAAATATCTAATTTTAGGTAATTGTCCTTCAGAAGCTTATTATTAAGCCCATGTGATTGATTTTGAATGTAAATAGTAGGCATAAAATAAATAAACATGTAAAGAACCCAAAGGGAAATGTGTGTTGCGGATACTTTGTATTTGGAGTCAATCAAATGTGTAGTTTTCTATACTATAGTTAGACATTAATTCATCAAAAGTATTGAATTAATACATGGTTATTAAACTACTTGACTGTCTTGGTATTGAAATACAGTTTGTATAGGATCAAATGCACAAAAAAGATGTATAACCTTACTATATGAAAATATTTTTGATGCATCTAGAGACAAAACAACGGTTCCCTCCCTATCTGTAATCATAATCCAGAAATATTGACTTGAGCCATGTGGACTTATAGGGAACCATGCCATTTATTTTTAGTCCTCCTATTAGTGTCACTAAGCTACTGAACTCAAACTCTTTAATCTTCAGTATTTCATGTCCTTGTACTGTTAGGTATTTTTTATTTGTTGAGCAGTCATGGAATAATAGAAATAATGTACACTCAGCTTGTCATTAATGCAAAATAAACAGAAACTTATAATTAGGACTCAAAATATGGCTCATTCTCAAACTCTACATTTTTAACACAGTAAAAACGTTCAACACTAACTCATTTTGGGTCAGTTTCCATATTTATTTGGTAAAAAGTAGGATAATGACAGACCCAGGTCTGGATTATGTCTAAATCATTTTGCAATGAGAACTGACACATTATTGATTGTGTGTGATTCTGAAACTGTTGTGCAGCAATTATCAGAAGCTTTAACAACATGCAATTAGTATAAAAAATAAGGTGCGTTCTGTTACAGGCAATGACTGTTTCTTAATGTTACATAAAGATATTCACCCTAGAGAACTGTAGAATGTGGCACAAATCATTTTCAGGTGTCTCTTCACTGTTTCACTTCTCCTATGGGTCCTGTATTCCCACAGACACAGCTGCTGATAGACAGATGGCTTTATTCCTGGAGGGGACAGCAGCAAGCAGCACCATGGAAACATCCAATTTTGCCCATGTCATCTTCCAGAATGTGGGGAAAAGTTACCTTCCTCACGCAGCATTAGAGTGCCATTACACCCTCACACAGTTCATTAAACCACATCCCAAGGACTGGGTCGGCATATTCAAGGTGACAGTCGTTTTGTCTCTGTTTTATACTTTCTCTTTTCTGCCATGTTTTGCTCAATCCTTGGATATGAAGTGTCTACCAAGAGAAGAATAGATGAGAGATTGTGTAACTCAGCTTGGATTCTTCTGTTTCATCACATCACCATTCCACCTTCAAACAAGTCAATTATATTTAAGATTTTATATAATTGGGTCTCAAACTCAATTCCTAGAGGGCCACAGCTTAGCTCCAGCCCAAATCATCACACCTGATTCAGCTAATCAAGGTCTTTAGGATCACTAGAAACTTCCAAGCAGGTGTAATTTGGAGCTAAACTCTGTAGAGCTGTGGTCCTCCAGGAATTGAGTTTGAGACCTCCACTGTTTTATATGAACAAATATAATTGTACCATTGCCTTCCTCAATAGACTATAATCGAGTTAGACATTATGTTGAATTTAACGTGGCTGTGAGGGGTAGACTTGCAGTCAACACAATGGGACACACTGAATAAAGGTTCTAGATTATATAATTTTTCGAACTTTTAATTAAAATTTTTCACAAACAGAAGGACGTTTCGTCAGTTTAACTGTCGGGATGTTGTTAAACAACTGCACTGCCTTGTTCTCATTCAAAACTACCCAAAATGAAATATGGTGCTTACCAGTCTAATGTTCCACCCTGACTATTTCCACATTTTCCAGTGGCACAACATATTCACTCGATCTGCCACAAAACCCCCCCCCGAATAAATCTGAAATGTTACGGTACCAGGTTTTCTGAAGTACCGGTAGTACCGAGCAACGTATTTAAAGTATTTAAAGGGGCCGCTAATAAAACAAGCTTGTGCGGACTGACCACACGGAGGGTACAAGTTAACCTCGTGAAATATATTGATTGTGAAAGTAA
>JAUMHI010000058.1:8685814-8703805 GCA_032359435.1 Enteromius unitaeniatus | reverse complement strand
TAGAGAACAAATGTATGGTTAATGTTTGTATCTTTAAAATCGCTCCATCAGAAAAGCAGTTCTAGGCTATGAAATATAGTTGTTTGATTAAATAAAAGTCCTCTTATATAAAAGTGTTTTTGTGTTTTGCTTTGGTACCGAACTGTGGATTTTCACTGGTATTTGTACCGAATACTGAAATTTTGGTTTAAGATCCAACATAAGCTTTAACATTTCATTTCTTTCTCAAGTGTTTAGGTTCACGTGAGAGTTTTTTGACATATTATTGTATGTATTTATTTATTCAAATGCAAGAAGACAGTAAAGAACACTCTGTTATCAGAGCTTCTTTCAGTGTGTGAAAGAATATACACACTGAAAACAACATGAGAGTGCTCACTTGAATGGTCAAATTTGCAAGTTGTGCTCGTCTGTCGGCACGCATGTTTTTGCACTTGAATAGTTTAAAATCACACGAATGTTTGAAATTGGCAAAGCTTAAAAATTCTGAGGATGCAGCTGTGATCCGATCGGGCCAGTGACAGATCCGTCAACTGTAATCAAGTCCTGACCAGTGTGGCCTTCTTTTGGTCATTTTATCAATTTTTAGGCACCTGACACCATTGTTTACTGCGGTGCTGTAAGTTGCTTCACAGATTACACCAACAACAGTTATTCGGCAAACACAGGTTTAGCTCTGTGTTTTCTCTTTTTGATGTATGAACCGCAGTCTTTGATCCCATTTTATTCTACTAAATCATATATCAGCTATTAAAAGTGAAGTATTAAAATGTAAGTATTCCAGTCAACACAATGTAAACCTATTGGACTTTCAGCCCTCCTTTTTTTTTTTTAATGTCTGCTACCATTTTCACTTCTTTCAAGACATTGCTCAAGTTAGCCAGGTTGGTTTCCTGCCAATTTATAGGAATCGTGTGATGTTACTGCAACTTTAATATCTTGATTCCATTTCCCATCTTCACTTTCCACAGTGTGGAAATTACAAGGCCCTGCTGTCATATTTGGCAGTGTAGTGTTTGGGGAGTCGCCATTACTGCTGCTTAACATAATGTTGGATTTACTGCCGGTCACTTAAATGTTTCCTGCTGTAAAAGATTTTCAGAACCAGATTTCGTTATAGTCTGAGTGTTTTTTTATTTTTATCTTTTTTGGTAGGTATCATTTTAGAACCCACAACTGCTGCTGTTATATATAGTGTAACCCAAATGTATGTGCTTGATGCATACTATATGCTTGTTCCAAAGAAGCCTTATATAGATGGTCACTTCCTCACAAGCCATTACTTGAGACGATCACCTGTTGTGGTTTTTGAGGAAGGTGTTTTTATGCAGAGCTAATTAATCTCTTTTAAACCTGTAGGAAATTAGGTGCGACTCCCTAAAACGATGGGCTATGTATGTCTTATTCATGTTTTTCGGGAAAAACTGTGAATCATATCCAGGAAAATCTCAGTCACAACTGGTTCCCCTTCTAACAAGGTTTTCATCAAGTGAGCACGAACATTTACTAGCGGCTTGTATAACAGAATGCGGTTTGAGTATTTGTGAAAGATCTTGGCAGTTTGCTTGGCAAGGGAAAAAAAAGATATAAAATATTACAACCCACTGGTAGTTTGAAAATTCCACTATGTTGGCACAAATCGGTGCGTCATGCTGGAGTGTAGTCGAATGCGAGTGCGGTCATGACGGTGTGCACGGTAAAGAAATATGTGGGTTGGCTGGATAAGTGGGGTGTTTTGGCTCCATCTGCTTTCTGGAGTTCCCCAGCTACTGCAGGATGGGAGAACATAAAACAAACGGCATTTACAGCATTATGGATGTGGACTATACGGTGAGAGGAAATAAAAGGAACATCTGAATGCTGTAGGTTAGTGCCGAGGGAGTTGAGTGTGGTCACTGTCAGGGTTTAGTTTCTGGGTACGGATCCGACCAGATCAAAGTAGCGTTTTAGACCGTTTTACTTTGCGTGTGTGATATAGCGAGTCTGATGAAGCTGTTTTACGGCCGGCTGTCAGGAGGGCTTCGGCTTCTCAGCAGCTCTTTCACATTCTGGCCAGTGTTCTTGATTAAAAGGGGCAAACCCCCCGTGAGAAACAGATACAACTTTCAAATTCTTGGAAGGTGGATTAAAATCTCCACAGTCCACAGTTCATCTGATCCATATCAAAAGGAAAAAGCTGTCTGAAATCACCAGTTCTGTTCTGATTGACTTTGAGATTGTGAAGTTCATGCAAGTAAATCTTTCAAAGATATTTACAGTTTGGTTCAAGTAGTAAAAAAAAAAACCAAGATCCTTGAGAAAAGAGTGTTTTTTTAGGATTGTACATTAGTATCCATTTGCTGATTCAGACCCCATTTACACTAGTGCATTTTCATTTTAAAACAGCATTAAACAGTATGTTTACACTGACATGCAACTTCAGAGTTTTCAAACTAAAATGGGGTCTGCAGCTTTTTCATAATCTCTCTTTTTGACCTCTAAAACGCAGGAGTCGTGTAAACGATATGCAGTACAATTCAGATTCACCAGCTGTAGGATTGATTCCAAAAAATCTTCTTTGATTACATATATCAGCCATAATGATTACATAATAATCAGCCACATATACATAACATATCTTGGCATGTAAGGGGTTCTTCAGCCAGAATAAGCAGTAATATGTGGACCAAACTTTGTCAATAGTAGCATTTTGGCTTTAAAGAGGTGGTTGATGGGGATTTCTCTTTTTTTACTTTAGTTAGTGTGTAATGTTGCTGTTTGCGTTTAATGCAAATGGAGATACTGTCTTTACATGGTTGGAGACATCAAAAACCCCTACAAGCCCTGCCCTACTGGGAACATGCAACGAAGGGGACGAGGCCATCTTGCTCTACCTTAGAGAAGAGGAAAGGGTTGTTGCCATGCCATCAAAACTAGGCATGAAAAAAAAATTTCTAACGATTCTAATGGACTTTTCTACATTTTCACTAGAGAGTGTAGTTTCCTGGCTCAAAATGAGGCCAGAGGTGGTACTATCCTTATGTGCATACAGTACACTTTTATAAGTTTTACAATTATAAGTTACATTTTACAAAAACAAAAATAAATAAAATGCAACAACAAACATACTAAAATCCCTTTTTGTAGTATAGGTGAACTTAAACATAACATTAGGTTAGGGCTGGGCGATGTGGCTGAAAACTGTATCACGATATCAGTGTTTCATATCGGTCGATATCGATAATTATTGATTTTTTTTTTTTTTCTGACCCATTTAAAATAAGGACCAGGAGAAAAATGTATTACATTTCAACATTTTTATTTTAAACTTAACCTTCCTCTGATCATAACCACCTCAGTTATTAAGACAGAAATGTCACCAACCAAGGTAAACTCAAATAATGAAAAAGTATACATAATTCCATGATATCCGTTATATCTTTGTACCGTTTAGATTCTTTGTCATAAGGCACTGAAGCCGAGTACTTCTTCAGGATGGTCTGCTGCTTGTGCGGTGCTGCAGCTACAGATGTTGTTGGTTGAATACGGCTGTGCTTCAAAGGGTGAGCGCGTCTAAGGTGGTACATCAAGTTCGTGGTATTACCAGTCTTGGCGGGCATGACGGTCTTGCAAAATTTACTGACTACGGTCAGACTTATAATATCCAAAAAACCGCCATACTGGCGAGCTGACTTTTCCTCTTTTATCCCTTTTTAGTCGTTCAATCTTTTGGCTGAAACGACTCAAAATCCAAAGACTCGAAACAGGTGAACTAATTCCAGTAAGAAGTTTTCGCAATGCGCATTCACGACTGAACGAATCACTCTTCTTCCCAAGTCACATTAAAGGTTCGTTCGAAATGAACGAATCGTTCAAGAACGACTCATCACTACTGTCTGACGAAGAATAAAAAATATCGGACACATTTTTTTATTGTTATCGATTACGTGCCTATCGCAATACATATCGTTATCGTTTTATCGCCCAGCCCTACATTAGGTTAAAAACTCATGAAATTGAAAATCTTTGTCCAATCCTTGTAGTTTTCTGGTCTGCATCACTTTAATCCAATATACATTTATTCATGTAAAGTGTCTTTCTAAGAAACAACACATTTTCTTACAACGTTACATAAATTCTTCTGGTAGACTACATCATGAAATACAATCGCAGCAGGGTAACGGGTGCATTACAGCTAACATTAGTATCAAACTATAGGTTTTTAGAAAATAATAGTAAGCTTTTATTCAAATCTCACTTCAAACTATTATTTACTCAATTTCGAATAGTTCCAAACCTGTATGATTTATTTCTTTTCTTGTTCTGCCGAACACAAAGGAAGATATTTTGAAGAAAATTTGTAAGGGTCACCATTGACTTCCATAGGAGGAAAAAAAAAATATGGAAGTCAGATGAAGTTAAACTCCCACATTACATACACGAATGTCAGTTGATCGTTGAGTACAACGGTTCTGCATAATTGTACTTACTGTCCAATAGCAATCTTTGTTTATGTTCTGAAATATGATTGAACTTACACTGTTATGTAGTCTGACATGCCACTGGATCACAGTGTCTTCATATACCCTGAAGGGAAGGCGTGTTCCTCCAAACCCAGTTGGCTGACTGACGTGCATTTGTCTGCACACAGAGACACAGAATAACCTCTGGCAATGAAGGGCACATGATCATAAATCACAACATGGATCTCTGTGTTGACAGACAAAAGGCAGCCAAGCACCAGAAAATTGCAAGACCTGTTCCATGAGTCACTTGCCTGGAGCGTCAGGTAGTCACAAGGCTATTATTGCCACCTAGTGTTCAGGAGATCAACTGAGCATACCTGAACACCAACTTTATTACAGGAAAGTCTTTGTACACTTCTTGGAATCAGGAAATCTGTAAATGTGATTCAGACAATGGACAGCTCCAATTACTTCCTCCTCTTAGTCACTATTATCTGAGCACATAGCATTTTCTGTTATGGCATAAGATTATGTGTGAGAATGTTTTAAAGCCTCTACAGGAGAAGCGCGCTTAGCATCATTTAATTTTTCTTTTGTCTATTGTTTCTTGTTTGAGCAGGCACGCTGCCTGTGGCTCTCTTATGAAGTTGGAATGGTTACAGAGAGAATCTAGTTGAAAAACTTGTGAGAGTCATGTTGAATTGTCAGAACATGCCATCAGGCTCGCCGCTAAGAAGGTGAACACTGCTTTATAATTATGCTGTCAGCGCAGTAGTTGTTCTCTGTACTGCATCCTGATATATAGACTGGCTGTACCCACTGCTGCATGTAGTCAGCGCAGACGGAGTCATGGGCCAAGTTTGTGCGTCATTGCGAGTCAGGGAATTAGGTACTTTCTCACAAACACCGAGATGTTCTTTTGTTGTTTGTAGCGTTTTCTTCATTATATGCAGTAGTTCCAGAAAGTGTTTGTATGCTTATAATATTAAACTACATGGCTTTTATAAATTTGTTCTATTTTATTTGATTTTATTTTACAGTCATCTTTTTAGCGTGGGAGAGTTTACATAAACCTCTTCAGTATACCCACTCCGTACCCACTGTATATGTGGGATATTTATGTTTGTATATATTTGCCAGTTTATAAAAGTACTAAACATTATAATTAGTTATTCGAAACATTTGACTTATTGTATAGTAAAAATACATTTACTTCACGTTTACATTGAATCATTTAGCAGATGCTTTTATCCAAAGCGACTTACAAATGATGACAAAGGAAACAATCAAAATATAATAATAATAATATAAAATAAAGCAAGAACTACTAAAAAAAAGAATAGGGAATGTTAGTGTTAGAGAGTCTTTTTTTATAATAAAAAAACAAAACAAGTAGTTAGAATAGAAATAGAAGAGAATAGAATTTACGTATTTGTTATGTAAAATGTTTTATATGGATAATGGTGATATTTGTGGAATATGTTTTTTGTATGTATGTAATTTATTTTTGTCTTTGCAGTTTATTTAATTTTATATAATATACAATAATGTAATATAATAAGTGCTGGGTAACGATTAATCGCATCCAAAATAAACAGTTTTGTGAAAATAATATATGTGTGTCTTCTGTGTATATTTAGGTAAATGTAAAGACCCACACATACAGTATATTAAAAATATATATATTTTTTTCATATCATTTATATTAAAATATTTAATATATAAACAACATATTTTTCTTCAATAAATACATACATATGTTTGTTTTAATATATACATAATAAATATACACAACACACGCACATATTATACGCATATTATGTTTACAAAAATTTGTATTTATGTTTCGATTAATCACTGCCCAGCACTTAATATAATAGAATGTTTTTAAGTAGGCTACTGAAAATTTTTCTATTATGTTTCCCCTCATCAAAATAGTTATTCAGTGAATTATAGCAATTATACTAATTCGTCATTTTCCTCAGTCTTTCTCATTTTTGTTTTATTTCAAGCCTATATTTTCTCTCGTCTTGAATTTCTCATGCCATTTTCTTTCTCATCCATCTTTTCCCTTTGGTTACCGTTCCCTCCGCAAACCTAAATGAGAGACACACAGGGGCTTAATTTTCGCCCTCTTTCACCCCAAACATCTCTAATGAGTGGAGTTTGGTCCAGGCAGTAATGACGCTCCGTATGGGCCATGCCTTTAATGGCTTCCTGCTCTTTACAGCTCCAGCACCTCGGGCAACTTTCTTGTACGATCTGGGGATTTCTGCAACACTAATGTTATTGTGGACATAGAGGACAGCTGTATGGTTTGAGCAAACAAGCCTCACAACTTTCTACTCCGACTGAGCTGTAGTGAGTTTGCAGTTTTTACTGCGTGTGTGTGTGTGTCTGTGTGTTACTTCCAGGATGCTATAGAGTTCCCACGTAGATGCCAATAGCAGGTACTAGGCTCGTGCTTTTGCATGTTCACAAACACAGTCAGCCCGATGTGAGTCTGATTTTGTTTGACAGTTTTATGACAGAGGGCTGAAATTATGGATGTATTTTCTGTACTCCCCCTCATCAACCATCAGTTAACAACACATAAAATTCATATAATTACATCTTGGTTTCCATTCTGAAGTATGTATAAAATTTTCACCTATTTTCTTCTTCCTGTTAAGGCTGAGTTGTAGCCGCGCTCCCTCAACCGAACATATTCATGAGGCTTTGGCGAGAAACACGTGGCAGACAGGCTGAGTTTGACTTGCCCCCGTAAAACACAGCCCAGTTCATGTTTTTATGTTCTCATCTCAAAGGCTTTCTACGAGGCCTCATGGAGATGAGAAAAATGCACAATGTGCCAAAGAATTTTGCAACATGATGTGAATCAGGCAATGGTCAAGACCACGACAGCCTGATGAAGCATTTACAGTCTTCATATTAGTGCTTGTGGGAGAATTCACATAAACACTTAGCGACTTAATAGCTTTGCATTTACCAAAAGCGGCAGCATTAATCATTTATTTGTTTCATTTTAGAGGCATGTAAATAAATTTGATGTTATAATATATAATATCATTGTAGTTTTATTATATATATGTATATATTTCCAAACCTTTAAAATAATGACTTTTTTAATGTTTCGTTTTTAATAAAAATAAAGAAAAATTAAATTTCACAACTGTGTTTTTTATGAACTCTTGTTGAGTATAAAAGATAAAAGAACAACCGGAAACTTGGATTATTCCAAAGATTTGTTCAGTAGTGTTTATATTGTGAAATTACAGATATGTTTTGTTAAGTGTTTATATGGGTAGTGGTTATATACAGTATGCGGGATATTTATGTGTGTATGTTTAAGTACTAAACGTTATAAAATGTATCGGCTGTCCTGTTGGTTTTTATCCAACAGGAAAGTATCTAGAACTCTGGACTGGAGATTCTATTTAGTATAGATTTGTATTATTTGACCAAAAGATACCAAAATCCAAACCAAAGTTCTGTTGAATGCTTGATTCTAATTGGTTGTCAAATGTTTAAGGGGGTGGTTACTCTTGAATAACTACAAAGCTGTTAATTGTGGCAAATCTTGAAAGTGTTACAGTCTTATGCCACTTTGCCAAATTATTTCAGTTATTTAAAAAGTGGCTTACATTCTGCCACAACAAAAGAGACACAGGAAACAAATACACTAACCAAGCATTTAAATGTGACACACAATTGGACAAAAATGTCAAATGACTTTATTTCCGAATTGACTTTTAACAGTCTTTCTCTCTCTGACACACACAATCATTGTCAGAGGCTCTCACAGAACCTTGTTTGAAGCATTACTTTGCTTAAATAATGAAATGGTTTCAGTATTGAAACATAACTTTACTTGTTACTCCAAGATGGTAACATTATCACCGTGATATCTAGGGCTGGGCGATATATATCGAACAATATATTATGCGCATCTCATCAGTAAAGCCGGTTCTTTGATTAGCAGCTGCTTTTAAATGCAGCGCCAGTTTATGAACAGAGCCGTAGATCACTGACAAGCTACACGTTAGTTTCGCGGGTGATTCAATGCCGCAGCTTCTCAGTGATCTACGGCTCTGTTTATAAGCTGGCGTTCCTTTTAAAAACAGCTGACGAAGATTTACCGCTAATCAAAGAACCGGTTTTACTGATGAGATGCGCATAATATATCTGTCGATTTATATCGCCCAGCCCTACTGATATCTTGGGCCATTTATAAGCAAGCAAGAAAGCAAAGTGTTTTGGTAACGAAGCTGAAAAGATCAACGTGGATCTAAATTATTACTGTTGAGTATTTTTATAACATAAAAAAAAATCCCTGCACTTTAAGTCAATTATTCTAACCCTTTTAAACCTCTCTGTTTCTGACAGGTTGGCTGGAGCACCGCTCGTGACTACTACACGTTCCTGTGGTCACCTCTTCCAGACAACTACACCGAGGGAACCGCCGTCAACAGATCTGTGGTTTTCCAAGGTAAAAATCACATTGTCAGAATGAGGTTTCATGCCAGCATTTCTTCAGTGAAAGTCATGCCAGAGAGAAGGCCCCTCAAATGTTCGTTGAGGGCTTTTAATATGTAGTGACGGATGCAATAAAATGGGAAACACTGAGGCTTCCTATTACAGGGCTGAGGTGTTGATGGGCCAGTTTTACTGGAGTGGTTCAGGTCACATACTGGAATCTTTGTGAGGGATTACAGGGTTTGCGTGGCATGAGTCCGGATTCCTTACCCCAATTAAGAAAATATACCATTAAGTAAAATGACATTAGTCTGTCATAAAAGCTGCAGAGGAACTGTAAAGTTATGATGTAACTTCAGGCTATAGCTGTCGTTCATTAGAGTCATTTGTTTTAAAACCTATGGGAAAGTCAATTGAGTTCTGTGTAAGACATTCCATGTACCACACTAACGATCGGATCGTTTTCTCTGCTTGATTCTGGGGTATTTTGCAGGTTATTATGTCCCAAATGACGATGGTGAGTTCTACCAGTTTTGCTATGTCACGCATAAGGGAGAGATCCGTGGGGCCAGCACTCCATTCCAGTTTCGCGCCAACAGCCCCACAGAGGAGGAACTGCTGACAATGGAGGATGAAGGAGGATCTGATATCCTGGTGGTCACCACCAAGGCTAGTTACCTAGAGGTGAGGGGATTTTGTTTTGTAACTACTGAACTCAAGAACTATAGATTTCTTGTCAGTTTTCACATGCCAGAATTTGTCATTTTGGTTCTTTTTCCAGCAAAAGATGGAACAAATTCAACAGGAAAAGAAGGAACTCTTGGAAAACCTGGACCTGCTTCAGAAAGAGAGGGATGAGCTGATTGATGAGAAGAACAGGCTACAGAAAGAATATGAGCACGAGCAAGAGAGCAGCGCTCAGCTCAGGAAAGATGTGCAGGTGAGAAAAATATGGCTTGAGTTAAACAGAGAAAAACTCAATGTTATTGTCCTGACTTGACCTCATAAAATAGTGTTTATTGTATTATCTATGTTTTTGTACATTTTATTGAATTGTCTTCTCAAATAGGATGTGAAGGGCCAAAAAGCATTTTTTATTTCACCTCCTAAACTGTTTACATCTAAATTCACAGGCTGTCAGCACCCTCTAGTGAGAGTCTCTTTTTGGAATTATATACATAAAATATAATCGTAATAATTCACATCTTTACAGGCATGACAGTCATCAACAGCATTGCCATTTGTTGCTTTTAAGTGGCAATATTCATAAAGCATAAATGTATCAGCTCTGAGGCAGAGCTAGTTTAAAGATGAAAACAAGCACACCCATTTCTGGCTGTTAATTTTATGACCACGCTTTTATATGTTGTTTTATGTGCTGCTAAAATAATTCTAAAAATTCTGCACATGAAGTTGTACTGCAGAAGAGACTGGAGTGGGATTTGGAGACCTGCTTTCCCATTAGTCATGTTTGCAGATTCTCCGAGACCACACTCAAGCATAACTCCAGAGCCAACAGTCTATTCTGCAGTAACTCTCATCATTTCTGCAGCAGCTGGGATGACAACATGCTTATGACCAAGGGGATTTGCTCTCTTATCTGTTTTTGTGTCTACACAGGAGTTGCAGCTGTCTGCCCAGAGCTTGCAAGAGGAGAGAGAGGAGGTGAAAAGAAGAATGGAGGAGAGTACGGCACGACTGTTGCAGTTAGAGGAGGATCTGATCGGAGTCACACAAAAAGGCCTGCAGAAGGAGACTGAACTAGACTGGTGCGATTTCTTACTATAATGTAGTAGCCACAAAGAGGCCAGGGTTGTCAGGCATAATCAATTCCAGTTAAATGTTGTTGTTCTTAATTCCAGTAGCACAGATAAAACAGCATGCTTTAGGTCCACAGTTTCCTTTTAAAAAACATCTTTAAAAATGACATATTGCCTTATTTTACAATCAAGTTGTTTTTTAAGTAAATAATCAGTACTAGTGATACTGCAGAAAAACTGACAATTTAGTGCTTTAGTATTGAAGTACAAGGACATTTCTATAACAAACCATAATTGTTCTTTAGATAGGATCAGGAGATGTCATATTTGTTAGATTAATATTTTTCTGAGATTGACTTTGAGAACTTTGACAAGGAAAGAGTTTTTTTAACATGTTCTAGATATGTTCCTTGTGTGGCTGAATGATTGATAACGGTTCTGATTTGACAGCCTGAAGGATCGAGTGAAGAAGTTAATCCTGGAGAAAGAGGGTCTTGAGTGTCAGCTGAAAAATGAGAAAGATGAGAAGGAACTCTATAAGGTAATGCCACTCACTCACTACCTCGCGCACATCCCTGCAAGAACACTGTTACAATACATCTCACAAGTATATGCTATGTATGCCAGGGATGGAAAGTACCTGAAAAATTGCACTTCATTACTGTACAATATCACCAGTGAAACTAAATATCTTTACAGTTTACATTACCAAAGAATACTTTTTTTTTTTTACTGCTTTCGTATTTTTTCCCCACTGTGTCGCAGAACTTTATAATAAATGTAATAACTGATAATAATAATAATAAATGTACTTCTATAATGCATCAGTTTTACATAAAAATAAATTGCATTCCTGTAAAGTTTTTCTTTCTTTGCATATATATTTTTGTTTTCTTTTTTCTTTTTTTAATGTGAAATACGTCAGTTTTGGTTTTTTTCCAAACGCATTTCTTCAGTTACCACAACACAATATTTATATTTAAAGAAATGCATTTTATTTATAAAATACAATTTGTTCTTTTTTATACACACACACACACACACATCAAAGAAGAGAGTCCCCATAAACCACAAATACCAATGTGTGTGTGTATAAATAAAGATTAGTTTTTTATGTGTAGAGCCAGATAGAAAAGTGATTAAATTATGCTAACTTTTTTTTTTTTTTTTGCATTTTGAATATGTAAATGCAGAAAATTATTTATCTTTAATCTGTATCTTTTTATTTAATACATGCATATTCAAAAGTATCATTTATAATTTTTTTTCCCATACCTATTTAATTTACCTTAAAATCAACAAATAGACATTTTTGAGTTGTTGATTTGAAAAGTTTTATGCATTTTTCCACAGAGAAGTGTTATACAGACCCTCATTCCAACCCTAATTACTCTGGCTTGCACTTTGTAATTCTCACTGTCCATCACTCACTTTGTCTCACCCTCTATCCATACTTTCTTGTGGCGGGCACAGGAACTGGGCGTAAACGCTGAGCCGTAGCCACGGAAACACAGCCGGCCCTCACTTCACAGCAGATGCCTGAGGCAAAAGAGAACAGTGGGGGTGGAGCAGAGTTGCTGCTCTTTTACTGCTGTGGTATAATTAGGTTTAGCTTGCATACTTCCTCACCATGTGGAAATACACCTCATTTTAGAGCTTGCATGGATAATTGGAGGCTCGTCCGGGATCTGGACTGGCATTGGTACACTGCTAGTTTCATGTGCCATGGGCCCAGGTTATTATTCAGCAGATGTGCAAAGAGGAACTGTCGTTTTGAATCAAGTGTGTATGTGTGTGTGACACAGATTCACCTGAAGAATCGGGAACTTGAGAACACTAAGCTGAGTGCTGAACTGCAGATGCTGAAGTCTGTGGATGTGAATAAGGAGAACACCATTGCTCAGCTGAAGGAGGAGCTCACTAGAGTCAAATCCTGCCTGGCAGAGAAAGAAAAACAGCACCGCCAACTACTGGCCAACAGTTCACCTTCGGTACACCCAAAAAAAGCTTCTGCTCAACCTATATTTCATACAGAGTGCTGCAGGAATGATTCCTAAAACCCAGAAATGAGTTACCATTTTAATGGGTTTTTGATCAAATGCCTGAAATAACAAAAATTCTATGTCATGAAATGCATCAGTAAATCCCACTCTGTTATGTTTGAAAGCTTTTACTTGTATATTGTAAAGAGGCTAAATGAGACTACAGAGGTTTTTGGGAACATTAAACACCAACACGCCAAACAGGAAAACTCATATACTCACTATTCCGCTTTTAAAGCCTTGCTGTGTTTATACTCGCACCTTTAGCAAGCTATTCAACCCTTAGATTTTCCATCTTGCCAGTTTTTTAATAAAGACCGAATGAGCCATTGGAAACTAGTTTTGGTGATGTTGAATTTGTCCACAGAATAATTTGTTTGCAGTTTTATTTTTAACTGTATAAATAAAATCTGCATTCATTTGTGAATATCCATAATTGGGAATGAAACGCATAAGATTAATAAACTTTTGTTAGTCATAGACCTTATTTTCTGCAAAAATCTAATGGAAATATCTTCAGTGGCTTTTTACGGGTTGCCCTACAGCACTACGTCATTCCTACAGCACTCTATATTGGGATATTGCTCAATTAAAAGCAATGTTACGGTCGAAGCTGTGGGCTAGTGGTAAAGACACGGACCTTGATCCTGTTTCCCCCCCTTGATCATTTCCTTATATGTATCAATCAAAAGTGGCAAAAGGCCAACTTTCAGAAAACATTTCAGCATGAAAAGCAGTATTTTTTTTCTCCGTTGGTTTCTTTCGCAATAGATATATGACAATGGGTGCATATTTGTGAAATTTTGTGTTCTCATGAGGGTTATTTTTTTGTTTGTTAGGGGGAAAGTAAGGCTCTTAGGGAGCAGCTCAGGCAGAAGGAGGAGCAATTGCAAGCAACCCAGCAACAGGCAAATATGCTAAAAGCTGAGTTGCGCGACTCCTCCAATGCTCGTGACAAGAGCATGGCTGACCTATACCATATCCGTCTGGAGGCAGAGTCATTAAAGAAGGGACAGATGGAAGCCAGGGCTGAGTGTGGCCGCCTGGAGAAGCAGCTGGAGAAAGTGAAAAACTCAACCCAGCAGGAGGCGGTAAAGAAATGCTCACCTGATTGACTCAGTATGAAAAAACTGACCAGACCACAATTACACTAAATGCCTAAGTCCAGTATGCCTTAGTCAAGACAGCCCATTGTGTTCTGGAATAAGTTTGGTCTATTACCACTTATAACTATGTAACTAAAGAATCTTATGAATGGTTCTCTTTTCCATTGTTTAACTACATATTATACTTAACTAATCTCTCTTTCCCTCAGCAGTGTAAGGAGTCAGAAGGGTTAGCTGTTGGTGAAATGCAGAGAGAAGTTGAAGATTTACGGCTCAGGCTGCAGATGGCTGCTGAACACTATAAAGACAAATATAAAGAATGCCAGAAGCTCCAGAAACAAGTGGTCAAACTCACTGAACAGCAAGGAGTGAGTAAATCCTCAAGTTATATAGCTATACCACCTGCAGAGTCTTGTGTTTTGAGTTTTTAGCTGTTTGCTAGTCCTAGCCAATCCTTGTGTTTCGTCTCAGGTGAAGAGAAGTCCAGGATCTGAATCAGCAGCCGGTCCTTTATCTGCCAGTCCAGAGGCATCTGCACCAGGTAAGTTCAAACTAATCTACACAGACTACAACTTCCAAGACACTGTATGGACTTGTTTTTGTGTTCTCTGGACTGCTAACAGGAAGCCCAGGTACTTCAGATGCTGTGCTAGATGCCATCATTCAGGGCAAGCTGAAAAGTGTAAGCAAGGAGCCAGACAAAAATGAAAAATACAGGAAATGCAAACAGATGCTTAGTGTGAGTACTTATCTTTTTCTTTTTTCTCACTGACATATTTGATCTGCTTGATATACTAAAGTACTTAGCATATTCTCCTGCAGGAGGAGCGAGAACGTTGCAGTATGATAAACGATGAGCTCACAAAGATGGAGGTGAAGCTAAGAGAGCAGATGAAAACCAATGAAGGCTTGCGAATGCAGCTCGCTGCTGAGGAGGATCGCTACAAGGTCAGTGTCACCTGCTGGTCCAGAGTTTAAAACTTATTTCAGTACTCTGCTTGAGGACATACAGTTCTGATGACAACCTGGTGATGTTGTTCAGTCAGATTCCATCAGTTCTAAATGTCATTTACCATTCTTGAGTGAATTTTCTTGGATGAAATCAAGTAATTTTAATGAGAATCCATACATTCAGGAATTTCGTTCATGGGTGAAAGGTTTCCCCATGCAGATTTTGCAGTGGCTCGGAGACCATGAACTTTTTGCATCATGACATTTTGCTTAAATTCCGATTTACTTCTGATTTACGGAATAGTTGAACTTTGCCTGAATTAAAAGTTTCGGATAATTTGCTCACCACCATGTCATCCAAGATGTTAATGTCTTTCTTTCTATTTTTGGGTTTTTTTTTTGAGGAAAACATTCCAGGAATTTTCTCCATATAAGGGACTTCAATAGTGGCCAATGGGTTGAAGGTCAAAATTGCAGTTTCAATGCAGCTTCTAAAAAAACAATTATGTATTGCGATGCGCATGTGTTTCTTCACGCATTGTGTAATCAGGTTGGAAAAGTCACACAGGTTAGTCCTTCATCTGTGTACTTTGGATCAATAAGATACAGCCAAAAAACTCATTTTCAAAAACTTCAAAATTGTCAGACATCATTGTTTTATTCAGTACTGCATGATAAATCGTGATGAAATAAAAATCGGTAGCCATGGTAGACATATCCTAAATTATCAGGATAATTTCATTCTGGAAGTGAATTACTATTACTATATATTATACTATATATATATATATATATATATATATATTTGGGCTGTCAAATGCAACATTTTTTTTATCAAATTAATCAGGATTTTCTATGTTTTAATCACTATTTGCAACTACACCTGAATCCTAACCATTTTTTTCCTGAAATGCATAAGATAAATAACAGGACACAGATAAATAATAGATACATGGTGGTTTAAATCAAGCTGAAACATGCCATAATATTTGTCTTTGCAATGAGGGCAGTCTTTTACCTTTTTATGCCGGTTTCACACGGCACGCGTTAGTAGCGCGTATGCAGAGCAGAAGCAGCTGAAACGCGGCTTGCATTGCAGTAAGCTATAGACAAGCTTCTTATTTTTGTCGTAATTTCCAGCGTTATTCTCCGAACACTGTTTGCCATGTGCTTTGATTTATGTAATTTCCAGCATACTTTATGTGACTGTCTATATTACAGTTTACACACTAAACTTGAGCAAAGTTTTCAATATGTTTATAAGAAAAAAATAACAGAGCCTGGCTGACTGTCTGACCCTTCTCACATTTTGTATAAGAAATACTACATTTTGCCAGGCAACAGAAAGCTTGAATGCAGATACTAGATTATATAGGTTATGCTTTGAGATCCAAGACAAAATAGACTCGGCGCCGAAACTATCGCGCATGGCACTGCTGCTTCTGCTACACACTGCCTTTACCAAAGCATTCACAAAGCCACTGTCAGCCGCTGACAGGAACTGTTCTTTACAAGCCTCCGCAAAATGACGCTCATCAGTTTTTAATACAGCCAGCGTAAAAGACTTCAGTTCCCACTTGTCACTGATGCAAAGTGCAGTTACTCCGAGGCAATTGTTGTCCCACTTTCCTGACAAATAATTCGTCACACTGTGCATGCGTGAAATGCGTAAAAAAATTAACTTAATTAACGACAAAAAATAATTATTTATTAACTATTTATTAAAATAGTTATTTTTGGCAGCCCTAATATATATATCAAACATTAATCAAATATTTAGTAAATATTCTCTCATACTAAACATCTTGTAACGTGAGATCTAAATAAACATTTGTATAATGCAAAACATATGGAATCTAACAACATGCGCAGTCAAATGCACTAAACCAAGGTCTAAGCCATTTAGCATAAACCTGTTGAGAGAGCTAGATATTTACAAATTGAAGTGCGTGTCTAGTATTTGACAGGCAAAAAGTCTTGACCCAAGAAAAAATATGTTTTCGTCTGGTGCAGCCATACAGGCCTAGCGGTATGTGGCTGAATGAGTTTCCCGCTGATAACTCGCATGACAAATATAATACTGAAATAATAATGGAATAATGGAATATTGATAAAGTCTTTTACGTGCATTGTAAACTTGTAAATCAGTGGTTGCATTTATGTTACCTCATAACATCACAGATTAGTATCTTTCTATCACAGCATCTGGGACTCAACAAAAGGAAGTTGTGTTTTTTTTTTTTGTTTTTTTTTACTTTGTACGTTTTGAACAATATGACTCAGATCAGAGGGAAATGTGATCACAGATAAGCAAGCCTTCAGATGTTCTGATAAAAGATCCAGGACAACCTAAGTACCGTTTCTTTCCTCCTCACAGTTTACGGCTGCTCTGAGTCAAGCCCGATATCATTGCATTAGCACAAATACACTGACAGTGCTGGTTTATGAGCGTGTCACTGAGACGGACTTTTACTGCTGTTTACATGAGACATGGAGACAGTGGAGGAAGGACAGTTGGGAGTCCTGGGATCAAGATAGGATAATGCATCTGCTGGCTGCCTCCCTACACAGCAGGAGACAGAGCGAGGGACTCAGTTTAAGTAGTAAGGTCATGTGCAGATCAGTGGTAGTCTTCAGGCTGAGTTTATGTTTTTTTGGCGTGACTCATGTGGAGCCATGCAAAGGCAGATGTAAATGAGTGGTAGAGAAGTCATGGGCATTTTTTTTTTAAATTAGAAAATAAGTACTTTATTAAAATCTGAAGCATATCATTTGCAATTGGGAAGCATTTGCAAGACCTTTATTTTTTTTGTACTTGTTATTATTTTATTTGTATTTAAGGTATATCAGATATCACATTATTACATGGCTCTGGAATACATAACTCTGATTGGTCAATCGTTCATGCAGATATTTTTATTTAATAAACTGTATAATTGACCATTTTGACAGGCTATCAATTTATTATGTTTTTTTTTTTCATGTGCAATTTAATTTGTGTGTGTGTGTATGCGTGTGCATTCATCTGTACAAACCTGTTTTCTTAACAAAAAGGATTTTTAAAAATATTTTCCAAATACTGAGATATATGCACTACGGTTCAAAAATTTGGAGTCTGTAAGATATTTAATGGCTTTTAAAGATGTTTCTTCTGCTCATCAAGGCTGCATTTATTTAAAAACTGTAATATTGTGAAATCAATCAATTTAAA
>JAUMHI010000058.1:8670081-8682481 GCA_032359435.1 Enteromius unitaeniatus | reverse complement strand
TTAATATTTTATATATATATATATATATATATATTTATTTTTATAATATTAACATATATGTGTATGTATGTGTATGCTAATATATATATATATATATATATATATACATACATGTATACACAGAACACACAAATATTATGGAAAAAAAATAAACATTTATTTTGGATGCGATTAATGGTGATTTGTAGTTTGACAGCACTAAAAAACAAAAACAAAAAATTGTTTTATTCTAGCTAGAGGCAACATTTCTTAATTTCATAAAGTTTCATAATACAAAATCATAAAAGCTTCATCACTTGAAATAAAATACATTTTATAGCTAGTTTATAACTAGAAATGTTTTATTTTCATTCAGTTTAACTTACTAAAATAACTAAAAATTTAAAAGTGTAATAAAAATTAACAGAAGCTAAACAGACATATTTAAAACAAAATAATAATAATAATAATAATATTGACAAAATACAGCAAAATTATCCAAAATATGTAAGATTACAGTGAAAAAAAATAATGTTAAATATTAATAAAACCTATAATAACATATAATCATATGATACTAATCTACCAAAAGTTTTCAAATGGTTTTACTTCAGTATCCATAAAGGTGACACATTACAATAATAACATTGATTATGATAAAAAAATGGAAAAAGCCAAACGCCTACTAAGAAATGTATTAATATTAACAGGGACTGCAAAGTTCCAACAACATGTACAAATGCTGAAATGACAAAAAACAACAACAACAACAACAACAAAAAAGTAAAAACAATACTACAAAATGATTGATGACTGATTTGATGTCATCTACTAAAGATGATGTATGTGCTTTTCTGCCTTTTTAAAAATACATTTATTTTTTATCTCCCCTGTTTTTTCATAATTTGCATATATCATCAGTGTTTTTTTTTTTATCTTTCCCCCCCTTCTTTCTACAATCAGAACACACCTGTGGCCCATTTTAGGATCACAATCCACCTGTTTTGAACTGCTGCACAATTAGACTAGGCCTGTCACAATCTGTTTGAGCAGGCAGGTTCATGTGGACCATTTACAGATACAATGTTCCTCTCAGGTGCTCTTAAACATCAATTAAGATAATGTAATTCAATCAGAAAGGTATTATTGTAATCTGTTCAGACAGTTTATGCCTAAGGCTCAGTCCTGTTGTATATGGTGATAAGTATAACATGGATTAATAAAGTCCCTAATTGTAAGATTCAGTTTTTCAAGAAAACAAAATGAAAAGAAAACAAGCCTCTACTCTTTAATGTGTTTAGTGTGATTAAATCGCAACCAGTTGTTTCCATGTTCTCCAGAGATTCCCTACGGAAGATCATCTAATGATTCATCGGCACAAGCACGAGATGACCCTCAAATTCCCCTCCATCAAAAATGACAACATGCTGTCAGGTGAGACAGACCTCACACACACACACACACACACACACAGCTCATGTATGAGTGTCGGTTTAGCGTCTGTCTTTGATTAGGTGTATTAGCCAGAACGCATGACTTGGCAAATGCGTAGGTGTAGTTTTAAATGCAGAGCCATGTGGCTAAAATAATATTTGTGCTGCGCTCTGCCTCACTACCCTAATCCCAGTCATCAACCCGTACCATGAGTTCCATATCAATTAGACCGCTGGCCCTCTCATGGGAGCAGGGGAAGGGGGAACAGTGCAGGGAAGAAAAGAAAATAAGCCTCAACAACTATGATGAAAAAGTGGAGGGTTGCATATTTAGAGATACTAACCAAAGCTGTGTACTTAAGGCTTGGTTGAAAAAGGCAGCCTTTTTTGGTGTATCTGATGTAAATATGTTTAATAGACATCAAAGAACACATGAATACATGCAAAGCAACGCAAAACAAAGAAAAAAAAGCACAACAAAAAACTAAAACAACAAAAAACAAAACAGTGTTTTTGTTTAGCAACAAAACAAATCAGTATTTTTGTTCAGTTTTACATCTACAAAACAACATGAATCTATCTATTTATCTAGTCATTTTGTATAAAATCTTTTCTAAATGTATATAAATAAATCAAATACACTTTAGTTTGTCCACTCGATCCACTCGAGATGTGGTTTGAAATCCAATTAAAATCGGATTTTTGTAAATGACTTGCAGTCATGCAAGATCTTGCATGTCAGATCAGATTTCATGTACTTTTTTGTCACTCAAGATGCCTACTCTTGCCCCAAATATTGAACTGTGTCATTCACCTTATATTGTATTACAAATAAGGAAACAATAAGGAGTTACAGACACGAATATGTAAAATACAGTAATCACTTATGTTTTCTAATGTACAAAAATGATACAAATCTTTTTGCAATTTTTCCACTGTGAATGTAGAAGAAAGCAGAACTTGCAAAATTATGAAACAAGTCCTATAGATTATTATCAGGTTTCTGTGATATTTCAGATTTGCTATCTGATTTATTATAAAATTAATTGTATTATGAGTTATTGACTGTTATTAACTTATGAAATCATGAATATAAAGAACTTGGCACATTTTTAAACTGGACACTCTCATATTTCTCTTATTTGTTATCAGTAATATGCAAGAGTTTGCATCTGAATATATCTATATCTATATATCTATATGAATATATCTATATATGTATAATTCATCTTCTTCTATCAATATACTGTACACATTATCACAGATTAGGGATCCTGAAATCAAACTCTTGACAGGATTGTACAAGTCCTGCATGTGTGGTTCAGTCTAGACTGTAGTATTCATAGTGGGGTTGATAAAGTACAAGATGAGCTACTATGTGGTTTCAGTAGCGGCTAGAAATGATCATCCCACCACAAACACAATAAGAGGTGTGCGGGCGATTTTTCAGTGGAGTGTGTTTGAGGACAAGAGGCTGAGAAAACGAGAGGTACTGAGTGAAGAAACGCATGTGCACCTTCGTTAGTAAGCGAGTAACTGAAAGAAGGGCCTGCATGTAAAAGAATGCGGAGCGAGTGAGAAACCCAAAGCTGATCCCAGAAATCTGATCTGCGACTCTGACAAGGGTAAATAATGAAAAGGACAGAATCACAGCCTGAGTGGAGAGAGACACGGCATGAAGCTAGAAATGCATCCTAGTGCCACGGACCACATGGTCCCGCCAGAAGCTTTTATTTAGCTGTTTGGATTGGGTTCATTTTGCATGGGGAATTTAACTGTGTTGAAAGATGCTGAGGCTTCATCAAAAAACAAACATTCAGAATTTTGTTAATGCAGATGACAATAACTAAAATGTAATTTTACATTTGGGTAAAAATAGAATGTGATAGATCATAAAAATGTGTGTGTATATATATACATACATATATATATATATATATATATATATATATATTTTATTTATTTTTATTTATTTTTTTTCGGTGCGTTGCAGGTTTTTGCACATTGGTTTCATGACTTTGATTTGGTGACAAATGTGAAATATATTAATAATATATATATAAATAAAAAACTTTGTTTGTTTTTGTTTATTGTTGATGTAGAATTAACAATAAAAGATAATAAGAAATAATTATTATTATTATATAATGATTATATAATTATGTGAAAATTATAAGGATTTTATCCATTTAATGAGTGTTTATTATTATTGTTTTACTTTATTCTTATCAGGACAGTGTTACATCACCCTGATTAATTTTCACTTTAAAATATTTAAATAAATTTAAATAAAAAAAAATAAATTTAAAACAGTGCATTTGTGTCATTAAATGTTTAAATTCCATTCCCTTTTATTCAGTCACTATTACGTTACGTCATTGGCTGACGTCATAGGATCCCGCCTGGGAGACCAATTGACTCTGATCTTTGGAGAAAACACCTATGGGAATTGGACAGTGGTTTTTGCATGCCTAGCCACTCCCCCGCTCATACTGGTATATAAGATGGCGGCGTGCAAACCACCATTAGCTTTCTACTTCGTAGCCAATCTATCGTGTGAAGATGGAGAAGGAGAAAAAGAAAACTACCTGCTGTTGAGATCCTCGGCTGGAGCAATTCCTGCATCTTTTTGACCGTGTGCTTCTGGGTGCAGGAGTTTCCTCACCACTGACGACGGCCATGATCACTGTCTCACTTGTCTGGGCCTCAGTCATGCTGAGACAGCTTTCGCAGATGGTCCATGGCTTTGCTCAGGTCATGGCTTTCTTTCATTAGAAGGCTAGCTTCATCCGCTGCCCCTTCCAGTTTGACGGGCCATAAAAGTGGCTTGTCAGACCTTAGGGTGACAATCGGGAGCAATCCACTGGGCATGTTCCCACGGACTCCTGACCTCCCAATGCCAAGTCCCATGGAACTTGCGATGGCACCGATTCGTCTCGCGGCGAACCCTGCATCTCCTTCAGTGCCCCAGAAGAGAATGAGTCTCTTGCTGCATCAGAGGAGGGGCTTTCGTCAGCATCAGCTGAAGAGAAATCTGAGGCAGAGTTGGTGGCCATGTTCCTTCAAAAAGCCAAGAGCATCGTGTTGGAGTTGACTCTGTCACCAACCCCCGAGCGCTCAAGGCTGGACAATTCTGGGCCCCCATGACTCCCAGCCACACTCGGCTCCAGTGCCTTTCTTCCCAGGGGTTCATGAGGAGTTCCCAAATCATGGAAGGCTCTGTATACGTCTAGGGTGCTGTTGAGAAGTCCGTCTGCCCATTACTGAGTGTGCCCATCGGCAGCTTTCACACCTGCTCCACCCCAGGCAGCTCAGAAGGAGGTAACACCTCAGCGGGGACGTAGAACCAGCCGCCGTAAAGGGGAGCTGCCTGTCTCAAATCTCAAAATAAGTCTTCTCAGAAGACCACAAAGTGGCCCTGAGATGGGCTGCCCAGAGATGAAGGAAATTGTTCTTCGGGGTACCACAACATCTGTGCCCCCAGCCTCAGGGGAGGGTAGGGTGCTTTCTCTCTTGCTGTCGCCGCTGACCCACAGGCCAATGGTACCCACCCAGTCACCAAATCCAAATCTCTGGGCCCCAAGGGGTTTTTACAGCCCCTATTTCATCCTATCCAAGAAGAACAGTGGGTTATGGCCAATCCTGGATCTGCTTGTTCTGAATCAGTCCCTTCATCGGTTACCGTTCAGAATGTTAACCCCGAAACGCATTCTATCCTGCGTTCAACCTCAGAATGGGTTTGCAGCCATCGACCTGAAGGACGCATACTTTCATGTCTTGATTTTGCCTCCACACAGACCATTCCTTCGGTTTGCTTTCAAGGGTCGGGTACAAGTTCC
Organism: Enteromius unitaeniatus; assembly: GCA_032359435.1. NCBI lineage: Eukaryota > Metazoa > Chordata > Actinopteri > Cypriniformes > Cyprinidae > Enteromius > Enteromius unitaeniatus. The sequence continues at coordinate 8,677,230 of JAUMHI010000058.1, read as the reverse complement.
TCCCCTTTGGGCTGGCCCTGTCTCCCTGCGTCTTTACCAAGATGGCTGTGTACCACTCCTCTGTGGGTGAAGGGCAGCTGATGACTGGCTAATTCTAGCTCACTCGAAGGATCAGTTAGAGGAGGCAGACCCGACCCTTGAGTTGCTGGAACCCTAAATAGGTCTTTGTCTGCTTTGGAGGTCAGCAGAAGGGGAGTGCTGTCTCCAAACAGAGGTTGACTCATTGGGTGGTGGATGCCATCACCCTGGCATACCAAGACCAGGGTAAGCCGTGCCCCCTAGGGGTGAGAGCCCATTCCACCCGGAGGGTGGCCTCCTCCTAGGATTTGATGCAAGGCGCCACTCTAGCTAGATATCTGCAATCTTCGTGTGGATCCCGTGGCCTCCGGGGGGTCTGGGCGGGTGTCGGCTTGCAGCAGGTTGCATTGAGATCTCATTTTGTCTGACACGCTGTCCTTAGCAGCCTGTCAGCATTTGGGCCTCCTACGTGACGCAGTCCGGGTTGTAGTGTTTTCCATAGGGACCCCATGAAGTCAGTCCATGATGTAACATCATAGTGACTAACTGAAAGGGAATGTCTCGGTTAAGTATGTAACCCTTGTTACGTCCCTCTTGCCACAAGGTCGGACTTTGCAGGGAAGTCGTTTGCGATCAGCTCCTCAGCAGAAACCTAACGGTGGTTTGCATGCTGCCATCTTATGTAAACGTATGTACGGGGGAGTGGCTAGGCATGCAGGCACTGGCCAAACTGGCGTTTTCTCCAAAAATCGAGTCGATTCGTCTCCCAGTAGGGGATCCCATGACATCTGTCAATGACGCAACGTCTCCATTCCCGTAACCGAGACGTTCTCAACCAAAAATGGGACATTTTCCTTAATAATCAAACCAAATTTGGCCTTCACTTTCACTGTAAACAGCTAAACTAACATGCCCTGCTAAATTTTGACAGATGTCTTTCTTAAACTTTTCTAGACCAGACACCAACCCCAACACGCTTCTTGAAGAACTGTGAGGAGGTGGGTCTCTTCAGTGAGCTGGATTGCTCCATCGAACAGGAGTTTTGCAAGGCTCAGGAGGAGGAGGACAGCAAACGGGTGAGCTTTTAGTGTGGGTCTCACAGTTGTGATCCCTAACGACTGCTGTCACTATTACCCATCCACCTTCACAACGAGTTACTAAAGACTATCAGTTTTGGACAGACCACACATTCATGACAGGCAGGTGAAGGTTCAGTTGCTGAAGCAGGTAAAGATACACCCAGAGATCACATGTGGCAGCTGAGCTTCAAACTGATTGATAGTTCAGCTATCAATCAGGCAGCTACCCTATGACTGCTATATAAGATCTGCAATTTGTGCCAAATTTGTATGAATTTGTACCAACTCACAAACACAAATTCATTAGATTTTTATTAAATCATACGTGTTTTACAAGTTGCACCATTTCTGAGGTCACTGAGGTTTAGATAAATCATACAAAATCAAACAAACGAGGTTGTGCGGATTCGTATAAATTAGCCAACCTGTAAAACATGTACAAATTGGTTATGAGATAGCATTGGATATCTTGATTCAAGTCTAAAACCAAAAACACACTTTACATAAGTGACTTCAAATAACTTTTAACTTAAGAATTTCTCTAAACGGTTGTTCTGCCTTGACAGTGACAGATCTTGAAATTAGACATGCATGCTAATAACCACTATAGACCCTCTTGCCACAATGTTAAGAATGCAATATGCATTTGCAACAAAGCTTTCGTAGCTAGAAGTGTGTAAATAATGTAAAAAATATTTTTAAAGTTGTGTGCACTGTAAAAAGATGTGCTATAATTATGCAGCTAGATGCCAATAACTTACTGTAAATTTATATTTATCAAATGTATTTATTAAAAAGTCTTTAGCTTTACAGAATAAAACTACCTCGGGAAAACGTTCTGGGAATCAGAAATCCTCATCAACCTTTTTTAGTTTTTTTCTGATATTGGTTCCCAGAAATGCTTTGCATGAGGCTGTTTCCCATCATTTTATTTTTTTATTTTTTTATAATACTTGTTATTATAGCCCTATTGTATGGTTAGCTACATCTCAAATTCGTTACTTTCAGTCACTTTAAAAGTTACATGATGGTTACCCTGCTGAAAAAAACGGCATAAGCTGTTAAGGTATGTTTTGAACCTTGGATGCAGGTTTAAGCTGGTCATTTGCCAGCACATAACCAGTATACCAAGCATATGCTGTTTTTTTTTCAACAGGATAGATTGCTCTTTACTAGGCAGTAGGTATAAGTACAGAACTTCTAACCATCTTTTTCCGCTTTCTTGTTCCATTTTATATTCACTGACCTGGCTGACAAATTTTAAAAGGTTACATTACTTATACATGTTACTTATGCATATATCTGTGCACACATAGACCAGACTGTTTACTAGACAACAGGAGCAAATGTGGTGTTTTGTGTACAGCAAGCCAATCATAGCAAGTTATATGTGTCGATCTAAGTTTTTTTTTTTTTTTTTTCAAGTCATGTTCAGGTGATAAATGGGAGGAAAATTGTAAAGCCATATTGATAACCAAACTCTTGCGGGTGTTTATATCATACAATGTTAGGGTCTGACAATGACGCATTCAGACACCTTAGACTCTAATGACTGTTTTAGCACTTGTACCACAACTGTGTGACAAGATGGCTGGACTCAGTGACCACCACCCTACTGTCTGCTCAACAGCCAAGCTGTAGATAAACTGATGCTGTCTTTTAATCTGGGGAGTTTACACTTGAGGTTTAGGGTTAGTACACCGTGCCAAGTCAGCAAACGGCAGCAGGTTGTAGCAGGACTTTGCTGAGCTCAGACGCAGACAGGTGAGAGGAAGATATTGCCCAGAGCCTTTTTTAAAGAATTCTGCTACGTTCATCTCAAGTAAACCAAAAACAAATGTGGAAGTTTCAAGGATGTGTTTTTAGGGCAGTTAGATGCTGTATGTTCATCAAATTTATCCAGCTTTAAATAGTATCTACGTAATCAAGTCGACGATAACGCTAGAATTGAAATGTTCCCAACTAAGCAAGCGACAGTGGCAAGGAACAAGTGCTAAACTCTGAGTCATTGTCTTTCTTCATAGTGCAAACACTCCCCTTTCTTTGTAAATTTAGCTCTTTATAGGTTGCGTTGTATTCACAAAACTCTATTTAAGTTCATCAGGCAAGCAATAAGCAGCAATTACTGAAAAGCCAGAAAGAGGTGAGCAAATTTTATTAAAGAGATATTTGTATACATTTTTGATTGATCATGACTGCAGTTATTTGTGTAATCCCCCCCAAAAAAACAATACTCATTCTTTGATGTACTTTGATGAACTTTTATGATCCACCTTTAAATGTTGACAAAAGTTGAAAACTACTGAGAGGAAATCAGTTTACTTGTTTGTCTTCTAAACCAAAACTGGTGCAACTTTAAATTGTACCTTCAAGGTGTGGTCCTCAGTGTGTATTTTTGATGAACAAACCTAATTTTTTTACACATCACATAAAGTGTGCTGTGTGTAAAAGTGGCCTAAAACAAAAAGTCCGCTATATATATAGTGTTCAGTGGGTGATTCATGCATACTTTTTAAGTTTTAGCTCTACCTTTTTAAGTTGTGATCACATTTAAAGTGTTTCCGCATGCTAAATCCACTCATTTCAAAAGGACTCCAGGTATGAAATCTGCTGGGTTTGAAGGTAACTTCTATTTTCGCTTAATGTGTCCTTACACTACTGATAAAGACAATGGATCTTTTTTGTCTGAACAGTTTTGCCAGTATTACTGCACCTAATACTGTAGTTTAGGGTAGGGAGTGTTCTTTTTTTAGTGTAGCTATTTTACTGTATATTGACAGTTTATGTTTTCTTGTCTGCTTCTGAACAGAACATCACTCTCCATGGGCAAGGAGGTCCTAACCAGCACCAGCAGACCCACTCAAGAATGGCCAACCATGACAACAGCATAGTGATCCAGCAAGCACTGCCCTCACCCCAGTCCAGTTCTGTCATCACTCAAGCCCCTTCCACCAACAGACAGATTGGGTAAGTTGCCCATCTCATCATCACTTGAACGTCATCACTGGGGCAATGTTAAACAGATGAAGGCTAGTATTTAATATTAGTTCAATGTCCATGCCACTGTTTGCATTTGTCCTCTCAGAATACAGGACTTGGAGAAGGTGGAAAAGTAGTGATTATGTTCTTCAAAAGACTGTGTTTGAGTCTAAGTTAGAGTTTGTTTGTCTGTCATGTATACAGCAGTGAACAACAGCTGGATTCTTGGATTCGGAGTATCTGTTTTTAAAAAAACAGTTCACCCAAAAATTTAATTTTGCTCTCAGACCAATAAAGTTGTATTTGATCACTTGCCCAGCTGTGGATCCCCTGCAGTGAATGGGTACCATCAGAATAAGAGTTCAAACAGCTACAAAAAACATTGCAATAACCCACAAGTAATTCACACAACTCAAGAAATTAAAATTGTCCATTAAAGCTTGAAACTGTAATTTCTAGCCAAAATGTGAGTTTGTCATAATACATTATTCAGTGTCCTTCATCTTTTCACATTTGTTTAGAGCCATTCTTGAAAACGTTCTGTGCATATTTCTCTCCTGATTCAGATTATACAACTTTTTCACTGTTGAAATGGACAGAGAACAGCTTGAAGTAAAAAAAAGAAGATAAATGAAAAAGTAAATGAACTTTGTTACCTTGTTTCACATTAATTAGCGACATGGCAGATTTTGTGGAAGTTGAAGAGGTAAATCAAAGTCAGCTCTGAATTTTATTTTACTATTTTTTTTGTAGACTGAAAATACCTTTTTTGAAAAAGCAAATTGTTTTACTCGTGCTTTTTTTGAACATTTGAGTTTGACTGAGACTGACTTGTTTGATCTATTTTGTTCTGCCTTTTTTTGGTGTTCAATTCCATTTCTAGATTAGTAAATAAAACCTCATAAATCAACGGTTTCTTGTTTCTGTAGCTTCTATAGCTTTTGCCTGCTTTAAAAGACTTGATATGTTATGAAAGTTAAGTATGCGAAGGGGTACGAAATAATCTCACATTCTAGATTATACATCCACAAACGATAGTTTATCTAAAAATAAAAATCCTGTCATCCTCACCCTAATATTAAACCTGTATGATATTTGAAAAAAAAATTACACCCAGTGTATAGATGGGTGTCAAAGTGAAGATATGCCTTTGATGAGGTTTTGCATTTCACACATTCAGACTTTCATATAGACACACCGACACTTTTACCCAATTAAAAAAAGCACAACACTGACTACAAAATAGAAATGCTTCTTAAAGGCGTTCATGGAAAATAAATATTCATCATGTTATCTGCAAATTAATATTTAATGCTAAAACAAATACAGTAATCAGCCAATTTGAAAGAGCAAATTCTCACATTCCTGGGAAGATTGTAACACTATGTGGTTGTTTCATGCTTTTCTAGTGTGTGTGTGTGTGTGTGTGTGTTTGTAAATCTTTCCAGTTGTCCCTGCAGTGACTCTTGAAGTTCTCTGTGTCATGTAGCCAGCTTGGGTGTGTCCCACGGTGATGACATCAGTGGTTCAGCTCTGGTGGGGATATCAGCTTTTTGGGATAACGCCCCTCTTGCGCAAACACATCCCACTGCTGACCCGTCTTTCTTTTTTCTCCAACAGTCTTATTCCCAACTTCCCGATGTCTTTCCCTCTCTGTCTTTTTGTTGCATCAGAATGCGCCCTGTCTGCAGTATAATCACCACCTGAAACACATGATGGGCCGCAGGGAGAGGACGGTATCATTTTCAGCCGTGGTAGAGGTTTAGGATGAAGATTAGAGGGTCAGGTCTGCAGCTGACTCCAAAATCACAGATTTGTTGTGTATAACAACACATTTTCACAAATAAGATGCTTCATAATGGAACTGTCACTTGATATATGGCTATCAGTCGCTTAGTGTTTGGAGAAGCTTATATCTATATATCTTATAAGCAGTTGACAATTAATGACACACTCTTTATTTCATGTTTGTGTTTGATCATTTTTGTGAAGAAATGCTGCGTGTCTCTATGCAACTGGTAAGACAGGATAGAGCGTAGATGACCAGATTGGACAACTTGTGAATATTGGATAGAAGTCCTGTCGGTCAGGTTGATTGACGGTCTGACAGTGCATTTGTTCTGAGAAAGGGATGGAATTACAGTCGAAGAAAGAGAGAGAGGATAAGAGACAGAAAGAGAGACTAGTTAGTTCTCCTGGCAATGCTGCATTAACTTTGCATTAACTTCTTAGTAGACAAACTTCTGAAAAATGCCAAAAGATTTTTAGGGTTTGCATACCATCTGCACAATACGTACAAGAGCTTTGTTTGAAGGGTTCCTGCAGGGTCAGGGGCAGTAATTCTGAACGCTGCTATGAATGCTCTGCTGTGTTTTTGATTGTAGCAGTAGAAATTGGAGGTGAATATAAATTCATGCAGAGCATATGCAATGCCCATGCTGTTTTTGTGTTGGAAACGTGGGTGTGCATGTTATAGAGCTGTAATGAAACAGTTTATGGCACTCATTATGGATGTACACTCATGCAGCTCAGATGTCATAAAGTCCTCTGTCTTTTATGGAAATTGTATATTTTATTGAGAGAAGCTGTGTTAGTCTTACAGTAATTGGTCAGTATCATGAAATCTTTCAAGAAATCTTTCAAATTTCAGACCAAAATTAAACAAAAAAAAAAACAAAATATCCAAACTATTGGATATGTTTCTTCATGGCAATTAAGCAAATGTTTGCTCCAGATCTCATTATTCCAATGCAAAAAAGGTAAACCATTATTTCAGTTTTATAGTATTAGTGTTATTTTAGTGGCCTTGATAAACTATATTTTTGTTAATATATTTTAAATTATGTTTTAATTTTGGTTAGTAATGTAGTATTATTAATTGGTTGTTTTTATAATTTTAATAGTAATAAAAAAAAATTATATATATACAGTGGGCCACTACTTTGTAATTTTAGCTGTGTGCTTAGGGTCATTGTCTTGTTGGAAGTTAAACGTTTGGCTCAGTCTGAGGTCCTGAGCACTCTGGAGAAGGTTTTGGTCCAGGATATCCCTGTACTTGGCCGCATTCATCTTT
>JAUMHI010000058.1:8633789-8663381 GCA_032359435.1 Enteromius unitaeniatus | reverse complement strand
TATATATATATATATATATATATACACACACATTCACACCCATGCACCCCCACACCCACACCCAGTTAAATGTTAAATGTTTTTACTTATACTGTGGGTAGTAGATATATGAATGTATCCTATGGTGTGACGTAAAAATGTAAAAAACAAAAAAAAACAACAAAAAAAAACATAACAACCTCTTTCATGCTTTTTGTAACTCTAAGAATGAAGATACATTTTTCTCATGTAATTAGTATCGTACATTTTTTTCCTACATTTTTGCTTTTACACCATAGTACACCGGGTTATTAATTGTCAGTTAATAATAATTACAGTTAATAATTGTAATACGTATACTGTAAAATGTTTTTGTTGTTGATATTTTTTTTGAGACCTTATATTTTGCTTTTCATTTAAAAGTAGCATCTATCAGTATACATGTATTTCATGTATCAAATTTTAATATTTGTAGTTTTTATATTTATTTATATAGTATTTGTTTAAATATATATATATATATATATATATATATATATATATATACATGAGTTGTATTCCTACTATATAGTGTAATATAATAAGACTTTTTTTTGTTGTTTAAAATTTTTTTTTTTTGTTAGCTACATTTTACAAAATGACAATATAAAAATGAAGAACATTCTCTGAAAACAAGTCTAAATAATTGACATAGTTTTGCTTCCCTTTAGATATGTTACTATATAACAACACACTTTATTTTCCAGAGCAAGATTTTATTTTTTTTGTTGTTGTGAAAACTGTGGTATCCGCAGTTGCTTGGCATTGCTATCAGGTGACCTGTTCTGGGGTGATCAGAGCCATATGTCCCCCACGCGGCCCGGCCCGACCCAGCCCTGCCCGGCCCAGCACAACCCCAGTGTGAAGCTCCAGCCCTAATCTCATTATACAGAGATGTTGACTTATTCCAAATGGGAAATATCTCCCCCCCGCTGTAACCTCATACCCAGCCCTCAGCCACAAGAGAGAGAGGGTCGAACTAGAGAACATGAAGAAAGCGAGAGACAGCGGAAAGTGGAAGTCTGTGTATGTGAGAAAGACAGTGAGAGAGTGTGTGAGCCGATAGTATGTTAGATGGTGGATCGGTGTGCATGTGTGTGTGGGTGGTTGGGTGTGTGTCTGTGCTCTTTGGCCGATGAAGCCAAATTGATTTTGTGGTGGGCCAGGGGGTCTCTGGTGAAAAAAAAACCTGCTAAAAGTGCTTTAGTTCCCACGGGACCGCATTCAGATCATCACACACGCACACACAGAGTGCAGTGCTGTCTTCGTACTCTGTGGTTAAGGTGTCATTTATCTCAGGCCAGATGTGGATGAGCAGGCTCTTGTGTTTGTGGCTGTTTTGCTCTTGGGCCGAGCAGCAGAATATTTATTATTAATGAAGTCACTGATTATACGTTTCAGATATCCAGTTGTTCGATGTGCTGGGCAGATGTAGTTGTTGGAGTGGGAGTGAATTACAGTACAATTCTCTCTCTGTTTACTCTTATGATATATTTTCACGGACGTATGCTCATAACCAAACAGCACATGTGCTCTGTGCCCGGTCATTTTGTTTTTCCTCCACATGCTGTGTTTTGATACATCTGGTGTCTGTAGAAAAGGAAGCACAAACGCTCTTATCAGAGAGAGGAAAAGGCCTGTGTATGTGCCAGCTGAACCCTGTCAAAGTCAGCGCGGATCCTCTTTCAGTTCCACCACTGTTTTGGCATGTGCATGCTTTCGAGATAAAAGTCCCTATGAGTTTTATGGCAGTTATACACTGAATGCAGCTTACAGCTTCCTTTGAAACATTAGCATGTAAATATTTGCTAAGAGCTGTAAATTATGTAATAAAGGGATCTGTGAGACTGAAAACAAGAATAGAATTTTTTTTTATTCAGTGACTTTGTCTTGTTTTTGAGAAAAAGTTCATCAAAATCATTTTAATACATAATTGAACATAAGCTCACATTTGATTGTAAATAACAGTTTTAACAAATCTGCTTAAATCCAATAAAAGCTCTTTTTGAAATGTAATATTTGCATGTGAAAAAGTGTGCAAAAACTTGATTGAAATCTACCTTAAAAGCAAAGTAAAACATAAAAAATGAAATGAAACTATATTTAGATGTTTACATTATTAAAAAAATACATGTATTTTGTCAGATTTTTCCCCACTTGTTTTAAATATAAATTACATCAAATGTATAATTTAAAAACATAAAAAATGCGCATGAAAATAAATTGGAATGATTTGAAAAAAATTATGCAAAGAATCTGTGAAATGCATTGAGTTTAATATTTGCGAGGGAATTTCCTTATAGCTGCTTCACGCAAGTTCTTTTGACCAGGAACTGAACATCTACGACTTCTGCTTGGAATGTTAGGCTCACTATTCATGCCAGTGACAGTTAAAAACAATCTGTGGTTCTTTGTTTTATCATGTGGTAATTATCCGTTGTTTACATTGTTACTAAGGATGATAAATTTGTCACTAAGCGTCAGACTAGGTGGTGAGCTTTTTTTATGGGATAAACAATACTATATGTTCCTGCTCTGTTTCTCTGGGGCCCATGCGCTGGCACACATCGCACAGATGACATAATCCTTGGCATGCTCTAAATGTACTCGTTTTTTTTACTTCAGCAGTGGAAAAAAAGGAACCTTTCTTAAAGAAACATTTCACCGAGGGATACAGCTATCAAAGTGATGTAAAGTTTTTATGTGAGGCTTATGTAATCATACCCTCATTCATCCACAACCGAACGCAAAGGTATTCAGATGCAGACATACTTGAAGCAAAAAGTTATATTTTGTATTATTGTTGCAGGGTTACTCTCCTTTGTGTGTGTGTGTGTGTGTGTGTGTGTGTGTGGTTTTGCTTATAATTATACAATTTTTAACTATAGTTAACAATTAGATAAACATTAGTTTTTCAGCAGAAAGATTAAGATTTTTTTTTGGCCATTTATTTATTTATTTATTTTTTTACATGTGATTCTTTGCAAATTCTTTATTTCTATTTTAGTAAATATAATGTGAAGTAAGCACATTAAATTTTTTGCAGCAATTGTTATGCATGTGCTTTTATCTTTTATAAAGCTGGTTTATCTTAAAAAATATTTTTATTTCTTTTTTTAATTATCAAGTACAAGTACACTCTTTTGTGTGTGTGGTTTTGCTTATAATTATACACTTTAATTATTACTTTTGTAATTAGTATCACATGTTGCTTTTTCTGAATCAATTAATGTATTCATAAATATATTAGAAATATGATTCATTCATACAATGACTTGAATACACGTCTGCTACGATGAGTTTATTAAATTAAAACTGATTTTGATATTGTTAAAGTAGTCACAAATAGCCCTATATTTTAGTGATACAACTATCCTGAAATTATAACGATATCTTTTAACGATTATTATTATTTCTTAGAAAAAAAGTGGTTTCTATTTGATGAATTAGTATTCTTATGCTGGATTGCTTGATAAAACATGTCTTTTTTACAAAGAGTACATTTCTAAGAACTTGACATGTTAAAAAAAAAAGAATTATAATATTTTTAATGTGGATACTCTTTCAAGTAAATTATATACATTTGTCAAATATTGAAAAACAATGATTTTTAGAGTACTTTTTACATAAAAAAAAGTCGTTCTACTTTAAATTTACATTTAATGTGATGTTACTTGCCACTTACAGTATTTGTAACTTTATTGAAAACTGTTTCTGCATTTTTTTTCAGCATACATATGAATTATGTCTATATGGAAACTGTAATATATTGTGCTGTAAATGTGGGATATACAATTATGTAACTTTAATTTAAATCTCACATTTAATTCCAGGCCAGTTTCAATGACTCAGAATTTCTGCTTGATTGAATTATGTAATTTCATCAGATGAAGGTCCGATTAAGTTACGAGCCCTTTACTGAAGAGACACCTGCAGCTGGTGCACAGGTTGTGTGTGAAGCTCTGTTTGCACAACGACTATCTAAATCCATGTTTTGTAAGCAACATCTGTATGAATAGTGGCATTGTTGGGGGATGATGTCATATGAGAGGGGTGATGAGCTAATGCACAGCTGAAAGCAGCCCGACTATTACATATGTTAACATACAGAGAAAGAGGGAGAGAGAGACTAAATCCATTGTTTAACCATTTAAATGAGTTTAACTCTCATCAGAATGGCTGCATGTCATACAGGCTATGTCTAAAATCTCAATTAAAGTAATTAATTTTTGTATTAATTTTACTCTTGTTTTTTGCATCAAAATCACAATTGCTTAATCGAAGTTAGTTTTACATTAGACAGGCAGAACTACTTTTGGCTTCATTGCGCTTGCAGATTTTCCTTGCTGAATGCAACAAAAGTATTATGTCGTTCAACCAGTGCATTTACAATGAACAATTGTGGTTTTCATTGCGTGGATGGAGGGGTTGGAGAACTTCTAGAGTGCGTGTGTTGTTATAGCTGCATGAGCGTACAGCCTTTTGGGTAACGATTGAGAGGCCTCCAGTGGGTCCACCTCACAGTAGAGTTTAGCTGGGTAAACCGGTCATAAGTTATGTTATAAGAAGATCACCAATAACACCATTTAAGGCGCTGATTACAAGAAGGAAATGGTAGAGTTCCCTGTTTTGGTTTACGGAAGCATCTTAAAGATGTGTAGTGTTTCCTGTCATCACAACTAATATAGAAATGTCCTATACTGAAGAAAGCAGAATTGTGTTCAGAATCATTGTAGCATTAGAGCGCTAAGAGATTATTTATTGGGTTTGTATCAGGTTTGTTTGTAAGGGTCAATAAAATGACATCTTAGTGAAAAAAATGAAGGCAGGTCAGCTAGCTGCTACCATACACTGTGACTATAGTGTAGGATTCTCTTGTGAAATAAAAGCCTATACTTTTAAAAACAGTACTCATTACAAAAACTTTTTTGTAATGTCTTTTTTGGAGAATATATCTGTTAAATGAATTAACAATAGCATGTCAAATGTAGTTAAATGAAAGTGTATTAGTTTTAATTAAATGCAATTATAGCTGAACATAAGAGTGCTTTTTAAGTAGGAATATATATATATGATTTCAGAATTAAGGTCCTTGCACACTGAAATTTTTGCATGCATTTTTCTATATATTTTTTTATCCTTTTTATCAAAATGCATGCAAAAAAACAAAACAAAAAAAAAGCTTCGGAGGCAGTGTGTAAATATGCATGACACAACGTGAGGCTGTATTTATTTTTCAACATGCAAATATTAAACCGGCATCTAAAGCTTTAAAACCTACTTAAACAACATACGGAGCCCGATCTCACAGCAATTCAGAGATATTTTTTACCAAGTGGCTCAAATTTGTACAACCTCACATTCACAAATTCATACGAATTTTGTTAAATCGTACGGATTTTACCAGTTGCCAAGTTGCCAATTTTTTTGTACGAATGACTGGCAAATTTCATTCTTTCACACAAACACTAAACACCATAATGGTGACACACATGAAACTTAAATAATGCAATGAAAATTTATTTAACCATGGAACCCTAATGTACACAACTGATTAAAAAAAAAAACAGTTATTTCAACAAAAAAAATATCAAATGTGAAATGTAATGCATGGAATTCTGGGAACGATTTTCACTGTAAATGATAGGCCTATCTTTTTTTAACTTCCAAAAGCTGTATAATACTGTAAAATTAAATGTAATGTCCAATACAATTTTTCACCATATATAGTAGGGGAACTTACCGTTAACTATTAGGAATATTAATGTTTTAATATACTTTTAAGTTTGTAAGTACACCACAAGTGCACATTCAATTTTTTAAGCACACTTCTTTTTTTCACAAGGCTGTAGTTTAACCGTGCGGTCACCACAGCAGCTTTTTATGTTTATTTTGTAACACCGTAGGCGGACATGAAACAGGCAGATTCCTCAAACAGCCAAAGCTTTATCCAGAGAGCTGTAGCTTATACCTTTATTTGTCAAAAGGCAACAGATACTATTGCATTTCAATGCTGAAGACATTAACCTACCTGTCTTTTCCTCTTTGAAGTCAAGGATACTCAGTACTCGCAGAGCCACACCATGAGCGCAATCAGCTCTGTTTTTACAACCGCTTGACCCTGAGATGTTTCAAATGGTGTTTGTTGAATGCACTGTGTAAGTAATACAGGTTGATTGGGAAGGCTGGAGCCTCTTTCGTTTCATGCTGTGCTGTATTTACATGGTAAAGTGATGGATGTCCGTGTCGGTAGTTGCACTCGCGTTGATTAGCTCGTCTGCGGAGCTGATTGTGTCTGCTTTTGTTAGGTGATCCTGATTGGGTTCTGGAGCTATTACCCAACCTGCCATTCAGGGGCGGCTTTAAGGCAGTGATTTCCTTGCTCAGATCCTACTTTAAAGTAGATTTCTTGGAGCTTGGCTGCTTTAAGTTGTGTGAGTTCTGTATTTAAAGAGCTTGTATCATTAAAAACAGCATTGCTATACTAATAAAGGGGTGTAGCATTGAGAAATCATTAGAAAATGTATGCGTTTAGCAAACATTTTTATTTAAACTGACTTTGGATATTCATCAGTTCTTGCTTTCCCTGGGAGTTGAACCCATGACATTGGCGTTGCTCTACTGTTTGAGCAAAAGGAAGGAAATTGAATGAAACATTACACAGAAACGGCAAGTAACACATTACATTAAATGTGGATTTTTTTTCAAAAGAAACTGAAAATACAGAAATATTATTTTCTTGTAAGATATACTTCAGTAGTTGTTTATTCATTTTTTAAATTGTATTTTGTTACTTTAGATTTTAGAGTAAATATGACATTATTTAGTGCTTTAGATATCACGAACAATGAATGAACATCACCTTTCTAAGCCTTATTGATATAGGCTATCATTTATAAATATTGTTATTTGTTGATGTCCATTTATAAGACCTTAAAGTACAGTTAAATCAAAATATAAAAAATGTGTTTATTGACGATATACAGATGAAGTAAATTCATTATATCAAAATTAATTCCTAATTAAATAAATAAACATGATTAAAACATAACATAACATTTCTTTGCTACGTGTTCTTTTCATCATAGCCAATTAAATGCAAGAAGCACTTAAATGTACTTTTTGTTCTATTTTTTAACCCTTTTTTTAACATCCTGAAGTCTGAAGAATTAATGTCTTTTTTTTTTGTTACCACATGTGTCTGCTTATATTTTTTTGCCTCCCCGCTGTCATTCGTCCATTAACTGCATCATATATAAAATTCCTGCTCTGTGACAAAATGCAATGTAAAGCCAAATTAAATTGGTTCCAAATGATTAGCCTGGCAAAGCTGACACAGACCCACAGTAGTGCCAAACAGCGCAGTCTGACGGCAGCGCTCCCACCAAACAGATCGCCTCTCCGGCTCAGAAACCCTCCCGAAAGAAATCAGTTAAGTGGTCCCCAGCTCGCAGCCGCTGGCAGGGCCTTGCTTCAGGGGGCGAGATGAGGAGTGGGGGTGGGGGTTGTTAAAAATGAGCTAATGGGCGGTGTCGTGCAGGAATGGGGCATGCGCATCGAGGCAAAGAGAGACAAGGGCAAGACCCTTATTGAGTCTGGCATCAGTATTCAGGGGGAACTGGGAGAAATAGATGGGCGTCTCATACCTTGGAGTCCTCAGAGTGCAGGAACCAGTGCCAGGAAAATTACAGCTCAGATTTATGCAATGAGGGAGAGTGAACATAAAGCACAGTACAGACCCAGAGGGCTGAAGGACTCGAGAGTTAGTGGCTGAGACGCTGAATCTATGGGACTCTAGTGCAGGAAACTTTATACCTCTGATTTCAGCCTCCTCTGTGGTGGGAAACGACTGTAAAATAGCGCAGCCATGATTAGTACGGATAGAATAAAAGGATAAAATCACATTTTGCTATTACATATTGTTATATTACACTCAATGGCAATGTCAGTTTAACACATTAAAGTTTATTAAAAATAAATATATTATAAATAATGTGTGATTTTTTTTAAATAATTAATTATTATAATATGTTTTGCGAAGCTTTAATGTATTTTTCTATGATAGCAAAGCTTTTTTTATCAGTTTTTTTTCAACTGTTAAAATCTTCATGCACAATAAATATAAATATTTTTTATTATCATCAATCAACAGTTGTTGTTTTTTTTTTTTTTTTATGAATAGAAAACTCGAAAGAACTGTGGCCAGATACATAAACTACTTAGTTTCAAAAGTTAGCCATCTGATCTCTTTTCTTTAAGACTGGTCATAACTTTTTTTTAATTCTGTTACATAAAATAGTATTGGTCTAATTTGTTTTAATCTTGGCTAACTGCTAGTTAGGCATACTAGTTCTTAAGACACACATTGTGACTAAGTTTATGCAACTGACCCCAATATTTATTTAAAATATGCATTTATAACAGTGTAAAAGTCTTTTCTGAAACCTTTGATCAGTTTAATTCATTCTTGCCAAATAAAAGCAGTGATATATATATATATATAATAAAAAATATATTTTTGTATAATTTGCTTGTAATGTATCATGCAAGTACACACTTAATTTGTAAACACATTTTCACTAAACCTAGGGCTCCAACTTTCTGGTTCATGTTGGAAGGATAGAGAACAGTCTCATGGTTTATAATCGTTACAGACAAGGAACAGGAGAGAGATGAAAGGAAATAGAGAAGATGAACATCGCAGAAAGAGATTGACAGGAAAAGTATTAGACAGGTAGAGCTGTCACTGATATGGTTTAGAGTGAGTTTAGTTGGCAACAAGTCTGGCAGACAGGCTCTTTTTGGCACAACACACACACACACACTGTCCTGCTCCACTTCTACCCAGGGGCTCCCTCTTGCCTCTGACCTCATTCACTTTGATTTACTCCTTCAGCAGCAGGTGTGGCCCTCCCTCTCTCCTTACACTCTTTTATTGATATGAAGTCATCCCTCCGTCTGCAGAAAGCCGAGTCTGTTGTCAAGATGCACCTTGATGCACTCGCGATGATATCACTCAAACACAAGTGTCAAAGAAGGAAGAGGCAATTAATAAATGCCATTAATGTGCAATTACCCATCATGCCTCAGGCTTTGTGAAAGACATGACTGAGTGAGAGAAATGAGAGGTCAGAAAGGAGAGGCTAAAGATCAGCGATGAAACAGAGAGGGATTTTAAACGATTGCTGATTTTATGACTGTGGACAGACGGACATCGCAGGAAATCTGTCTAGATATCACATGAACGAAACCTGATAGATCATCGTCTGGGCGCTATTGAGCTATATTATGTTTTATATCGCTTAAAATATCTGATGATTGATTTGTAGAAGGAAAGAAACAGGATGAGAAAGATTGCAGGTCATTTCTCAAGATGTTGTGGAGGAAGTTCATTGTACAGATTTTATTCCATAGTGTCGTGCTTGCCACATTTTCACAATTTTTGTATAGTATGCTACAGTTTGAAGCTTGTTGTGGCCGAAAATTACCACAAACTGACCAACTACAGTTATTACTTTTTACCTCATATATATATATATATATATATATATATATAAGGAATTACATGGTTGCCACACCTCAAAACATCAATCAGATTATATATTTCAAGGTATTTGTCTTATTGGCATTTGTATTATTATTATATCTCATCCAAAGCCTCTGTTGTTAATTTCAAAATGTCATTTTAGACATTGTAACTGAGGATTAAGCTGTTGATAGCAGACTAATGCATTGAATAACTAAGTATGTGTGTGTGTGTGTGTGTGTGTGTGTGTGAGAGAGAGAGAGAGAGAAAACAAGAGAGAGAGCGATGTGAATTATGAGTCTGTGCAAAACTAAAACTGGGCTAAAACAGTCAAACAGTGCCACTGTTACCTCGCTTGTGAGAAGGCGAGTTGTTTTTAAGTTTATGTTAAAGAGGAAGTAGTCGTGTATGTTAATGTGTGTGCGTCTCTATAGGAGAGAGAGAAATAATAAAACTTATTTTTGTGGCAATACATGGTAATGAGCTGTTGTTTTTATCATATTGTTTCACAGAACGTTCATTGGCCAATCAGATTCAAGCATTCATTGGCCCCATAGTATATGTATATATATACATATATATATATATATATGTGTGTGTGTGTGTGTGTGTGTGATGTTGACTTATTCCGGGATAAGTGCTACAAACAAAAATGTATGAATGTCTTTCAAAAGATTTCAATTGGCAAATCCAATGATTAGGTTTTGCAACCAGCCAATCAGATCAAGAAAGTCAGTGACCAGTTCTTAAACTTTTACATTCAGTCCCCACCTGTCTTTGGTTGCGTCTCATCTCACACAGGTGCTTCACACACTTCTCTCAGTTGTGAATCACTTCAGGAGAGTTTACCTCTAAAAGGCAGCTTCTCAACAGGCCAACACTTGTGATACAGTAATGACTGTTTTCCCCAGGTTTTGCAGTGCCAGCGTGCAAGACAGCACTATCATTACAGGCTAATACAGCTGCTGTTTCAGCTCTGAGGGCTCGACTCTAATGTCTGTTTACACCTCATTACGAAAGGCAGATGAGACCTACTCAGTGACACACATCAGCGCTGATCTGGGTTCTCAGCTCACGTCATAAGAGATTATGAACGCGTAACATAAATAGGTTATATTACAAGCCTCCCTGCACCGTTCATTTCTATCTGCCAGGTTGGAAGAGAAAGTTTTCCTTCAAGTACTTGGGTGAGAGTACTTTCGTTTGTATTTCTTTTCTGCTTGTGCTATGTTATTGATAAAAGTCTAGTTTTGGTTGGAAGTGTAGAGGATGAATAACCTTAGGTTAATGCTTAACAAATGTGATTTGAACTTTCTAGTTTTGATGTGTCGGATTTTTGCCCCGAGTGACTAATGGTTTCAGGTTTTTTTCTGGGTATCTGCCAAAAGCAGAGCAAGATTTAGCGGTTTTACTGATGTTACCAAAAGCTTTAAAGAATGAAGTGTCTGTCTGATAAGTGTGCTGCTGTTTGTTTTGTTTTTTTGGTAGCTAATCCCTTGCTCTGTATCCTTGCATGTAGAGTGCAACAGTTGGGTTTTAAAAGTAAAAAAAAAAAATATTTTCTGCATAAGGAAAGTGATTTTTAATAATAACTGACATACTGAGTTCCCAGGTTGCTAATTCATGGTATATGCTTTGGTTGAAGCCATCCATTCCCATTATTTCAAATTATTTTTCAAATCTTGAATTTGTGGTGAAAAACTACATTACCCATGATACTGTACAGAAAATTCAACCAATTAAAACAAATTGCACCAAAAGAAACATATCGCAAAACACAGCAATTGATGTAATCGAGTCTCACCGTGCTGCTGCCTTAAGTTTTTTGCACATATCTGCATATTTTGCAATAAACGTAAAACTTATAGCTTCTACTGCATTTCATTTGATGGCAGTTCTTCGTGGTATTGTAGTTCTTTCCATTACTAAAGCACTAACTTGTACCTTTGACTTTTTGTCCAGTACTTTAAATTAAAGTTTGTAATGTAATGATTCACCTCATAGCTTCATGGCTTGTTCTGTTTATCTCAATGGCTGGCACTTATGATCTCTATTTCATCAAGTGTTTAAGCACAAAGCTTGTGCATTTTATATCGCTAGTGTGTATAAAGGTTACTAGGTATCTGTTAAGTGTGTACTTCCTGCTTTGTGCCGTCTCTTTCAGCCTGTTGTGTCTAATTTGGCCTCTGACCCCGTGTGGCACTCTGGGGCCCTGCTCAGAGCCAGACTGATTACATTAGAGCACTGATAGCGGACGCTCTCCCTATGCCCCACAAATGATGGATGAACAGCTCTTCCTGTGGAAGAGAAAGAGCAAGAGATACTCCAGTGCCCCCCTTCTCACTTCCTCCCTCCATCCACAGCTGGCCCAGTGCCAAGCTGAGCTTTATACGATGAGGCCCCGTGCTTGTCCCCTCTCTTAGCACGGCACGGCCCCAGACAGAGGCATTCCACTGTGTGGGAACATAGTGCAATCAGCCCGAACAAGAAGGAGGGAGAGATAGGTGCACAGCTGCCCAGGTCCAATCAAAGAGAAAGTGGTGTTGATTGACAGGTGGCGCAATCAGTCAGAGGTGTTTCTGTGACCCCAGTATTTCAAGTATGTTAATGGATGAAAGATGCTCCCTCGGCTCCTGTGATTCTGATACAATCCATCTTGGTACACATATAAGAGACTAATATAGATGTCACGTTTTTAAGTGTTTAGACTTAGATGCAGTATTTTAGATAAGACTCCATGTCTGATGGTTTTGAACTGTTTAAGCCAACAACTGTTCTTCTATTGACAAGGATTGTATTTAAATGCAAGATATTTAAAGTGTGCCTGAAGCATACTTACAATAGTTCCACTTTAGCAATCAAATATACTTAAATATATCTTTAGTTGGACAAAATTATTTGTTCCGGTTTAGCAGACTTTAAACATATCAGTTTAGTATTATGAAAAGTACAATTGCAGGGTATTTTAATTTAGTACGTAATATGTAAATGTAGTATACTTTGCATGCAATAAATGTATTTAAAATACATGTTTTGACTACAGATGTGGCACCATCATGCAAAAAGGTCTTAGTTCTTAGTCCTTTTATTATTTCTTTGACATTGTGCATAGCATATATGTGACCCTGAACCACAAAAAATGCCAAAATTCATAAGTAAAGATCATGTTCCATGAAGATATTTTGTACTACATTAAATATATCAAACCTTTTTGATTAGTAGTATGCATTGCTAAGAACGTAATTTTGACGACTTTAATACTTTTTGGGTATTTTGTGTAAATAAAGTTACATTTAAAAAGGCAAAACAAAAATCATATGCAGACATGCACTAGACATAACATACTCAGGCCAACAAAAGGTTTAGGCCTCGTGGCTGTCAGTGTTTTCTTAGCGGAAAGTGTTTTGCATGCTGCAGCAGAATTGTTGATAAAGGAAATGGTGGGTTATTACTGCTGTGTTGGCAAAGGTTAGAATGGATTAAGATGCAGAGGGTGGGTGAAAACATGCCAGTTAGAGCAGCAGTAAGGGTAGGTAGATTAGTGTTTGTGTATTTGGCAGCAAGTGTGTGAAGGCAGAAAACACTGGCAGCTCCAGGAGTCAGGGAGGGATGGTATGGCTTGGCTTGGAGAGCCAGCAACTTATCAAATCAGCTTGAGTTTTGTTTTGGTAAATAGCAACTAGGATGATTCAGAGAATAAAACTGTAAGATAAAAAAAGACATCATACAGGTTGACCAGCTTGAGAAGAAAGGGATGCTGTGCTCTTGTTTGTGCCTTGGCACTCGCACAGGGTTCAGCTGGCTATGACTCTCAGAGAGTGAATGTGATGCTTGTTACAAACACATGGCTCTGGACACTGGCTTGTCTGACAGTCTGCATCTGGAGCATGGCAGGGACATGTCTGATTTTTTTCTGTTGTTCTTTTGGATTTGTTTGAGAAAACATATGAAATTTAAATTACTTATAAGTAATACTTCTCTTTCAGGGTTACCATGTCCTTTTTCTTTTCCAGGACGTGTCCTGGCTGGGTTTTGTAACTTGCCTTGTCCAGTGTTTCGGCTTTGTTTTCTTATTGTTTTCATGCTTTCTGAAGGTAGTGGCTGAAAAGTAGCTTGACCAATAGCATACAGGCACTGTACAAAATCAACCAATAACGGCCTGCGAGAAGGTGAGATCTACAAAGAAAGGTCAAAGCAATGTAAAATGTGTAAATATAATGTATGAGTACTGCACAAAGCACGTCAAAAGGAAATTTTAGGCAATGTAGAAATCCCAGCCTAATAAAAAAGTTATGTATTTAAAATGCATTTATTTTATACTAAGTATAGTTCAGATCTATTAACATATTTACTGACGTAAATAACATTTCGCTCAAGACTTAAATTATGATTCAACTTTATTTGGAGTACTGCTTATGTGCACAATAAACATTTCTTAATATTGGGGCCTAAAATGTGGTTAAATGTCACTATTGATGAGGATTGTGTGATCTTTGAGTAATATCAGTCTTTAAATGCAAGCAATGTAAAGTGTACGTGAAATATACTTATAACATTTCCACTTCAGCACAATCAAATATAAAAATTTAACATATATTTAGTTGGACATATGCACTACTTTCCCACAATTAAAGTACATTAAGCACAAACTTCCAATTGTTCCAATTTAGCAGACTTTAAATAAGCTCATTTTATAATTGCAGTATCTTTATAACCCTTCATTTCATTCAAAACTTGATTGTGACTGATTAAGATGATGCTTTACAATAGCATTGGAAACAGGATATTCTTACTTTTTGTGATGGTGCACTAGCTGTCAGTATAAGCCCTAGGTACGGCGGAAAACACATGCAAACAGTAAAAACACATTAAGAAAACATCTTCATCAGTTTGACAACACAGGCGCTGCAAACACAGAAAAGCACTGCAAATAGCACAGACCACTACGGAAATGTTTCATGGGAACCTCAAAAAGTGACGAACCCGTCTGAGAGTAACTAACATTGCATTAAAATAATGTTTCACAGTTAAGTGTGTAATTCATCAGACTAGTCTAATAATATCCAGAAGACCGTATGATCAGGTTGTTAAAATAAACACAAAAAAACTTTTAGTTCAACGACAAAATCTCTGCTCTGACCAAAATCCATTAAACAAATAATCAGGTCCCAGATGGGTTCATCACTTTTTGAGGCCCCCCCCGAAACATTTCATGTGGTCCCTGCTGTTTGCAGCGCATTCGTGTGTTTGCAGTGCCCCTCTGTGCTTGGTTGCATTGTGAGAATTTGAAGTTTGCATGCGTTTTCTTAAGTTTGCAGTGCGTTGAACTCTCTCGGCCACCGTATCTAGGCCAGTGCAACAAACAAAAACTTACTGAGTGAATGTAAATGTGCATTTTTTATTTATTTTTTTATTTTTTTTTAGCCTACTTTCCGTGAAGAGATTATCCTTGGTTAACTTCATTTCATGTTTTCTTTAATTTATTTGAGTCAAATTTGCATGTGATTTTGTTTATTTTTTTGAACCTCAGACTCATTTCTTATAAAGTCAGTCTACCTGCTCTGCTCTTATGGAAATATATACCGTAGACTCAACACTCTCTAAAAATACTTCATAGTATTTTTTTTATATATATATATTTTTGCCTTGGCTCAAGTTTAAGAAAGTCAAACCGAATGGACACAGACATACAAGTATATATGCACATGCTTATGTACTTTTTCTCTACATATGCTGTCAACAGATCAAACCATCGGACATATTTTGGCAGCATGTATGTTTATACTTGTGGGTTTTTTCAGACCCCTAAGTTGTCTTAGTGAGCTGCCCAGAAAAACAGCTCTGTGAGAGAGAAGGGGAAACAGGCAAATCAGGGGGAGAGAGTCCCCAGAGCCCTCTCGCTGCCAGACTTGCACCGCGCTGGGCTCGTTCGTCAGATGAAGCTCTTAGACAGTGACGACAGATAGTGGAATAGTGTGTTTGGGTGTGTAAGAGGGTGTGTGGGTGAGAGGGTAAATGTGAGTGACGGGTTTAGTTTGGATATTCATGTACGTCACAAAGTGGGCGATTGGTCACATTTAATCAATGGGAAAAAGTAGAATCATTCACTTGTCAACTCATGTTTTACCACGTTAAGTAAAATTGAAATGAATCAGTATTTTGTCTTGTTTTCCAAGTAATCACCAACAAAAAAAGAAACTAATTTTATGTGAAAGGAAAATTGTATTAGAATTAACCTCATTCAATTTATTTTAGTTAATGCTTAAAAAGAGGAAACAAAAGTGTGTTGTTTTTAAAATTTGTCTGAAATTCTGTGTGAACTGGAAGTTTAAACCGATTTTACTTTAGTATTGTGCTTCGTACTTCCGAGGGGTGTGGCTTGTTTTTCTACTGCGAATTGACTGGATGTAGAAAAGTAGGCATTTCATTTCCGAAAACAGTTGTATGGGCGTGCTTAAGAATGTCTGGCTCATGCCCAAGCCTGATGTCATCAAAGGAGGCCTGTCATTTTAAAGGGGAGGATGTATTTTGTATTTTGTATTTTGTATTTTGTTTACTGACTTGTACGGATAAATTGTTCACCACGGAAATTGCACAAAATAAATATAGTAAATTTTGATTCCATGCTGAATTTTATATTTATTTTACTTTATTCAAATTTAGATAGATAATAAAGTTTCCAATAAGGTAAGAAAATTAAATATACATAATCTTAATGATACTAATATTTGATTATTTAGGTGATGCTAATATAAAATACATGAAATAACTCCCATATAGCATACATGAATCACCTACAGCAGATCTATATGTCCAGGTGGTGCTAGGGAGGGTGGAGGGTTTTTAAAGCGGCTACAGCAAGAACTAGTCATATATCTGATTATTGAATAGTTTGTTTTCATGATGTTTACATTAAAATATTTTTTTTTTTTGCGTTGTTTACATCATAGCCTCCATGTACAGTTTTTGTTCAGTGGACTAAAAACACACTTAACACTAAAATATAACATTTTCCCATTTTTTTTCTACTTAGAGACTGAAAGCTGCCCTTGCCCACCATCCAGGGGGCATGGCGAATGGCAGCATGAACTCCATGGGTCATATGATGGAGATGATGCCTTCACGGCAGGATCAGGCCGCTCACCACCACCTGCACTCTCACCCTCACCAGCACATGCAGGGTCCGCCCCACGGATACCCACACCATGCCCACCACCACCCCAGCCATGCACAGAGCGCCCATCACCACCCGCAAAGCCATGGGCACCACAACTCCCACCCGCCCCACCTGCACCCTGCACACGGACATCAGACCTCTCCACACCAACCCATGCACTCTGCTGCTTCACAGGTATTGAACTGGAGGGTGTAAAGCTGCTTTGCAATGATATGTATCATGAAAAGCGCTATACAAATAAATTTTAATTAAATTGAATTGAGGGACATGCTGCAATATCTGGAGAGTACATTTAAAGTAGAGATTGATGAGTTAAGCTAAATTTAACTTTTTGAGTTTACCAGAGATGCCAAGAGTTGGAATAAATTGAGAGAAATTGAGAGAGTGAAACATCAGGGGGAAAAAAGAACATTTTTATTGTTACTTATTTTATTTTATTTTATTTCATATTGTAGAAATAAAAGCTGTACATTTAGAATACAGTAACTTAAAACTCTTATAATAATTATGTTTTGATTTCTAAATTTAAAGTAATTGAAAATTAAATAAAAAAAATATCAGCGTGTTGCAACTGTCCTTATATCATAATCAAGAAAAAATGAGAAGAATGACATTCTTTAAAATGAGAAGAATTAAATAACTAAAAAACAATAACTTTAAGTATTACTAAAAAGGTTGCCAAATGATTTATCTAAAATTAAAGTTTATGTTTACATAATATGTATGCCATGTATATATTTTTTTGTATATATTAATACAAACACATGCATTTATATATTTCATGTTTATATATTGAATATATTTGTTTGTAATATAAATTATAATTAATTAAATTATAGTATAAATATCAAAATATATACCGTATATGTGTGTACATAATAAAAATACACAGAATACACACATACTGTATATCATGCAAATAATATTTTGTATGCAATCAATTGTTTGACAGCACTAATCATTTAAGGAACTGTTTGTCTGTCAAATCAAAGTTGTGGTGCGACCAACATGCAGAAACATACACACACACAAAATCCCATCATAAAACAGGAAATTATATCATAGACACCTGCAAACTCGAGACTATGTGTCAAGGTCAGTACGTCTCTTAAAATACCAGATAGTTTCACCTGATGACATCACAAGGTTAGTTCAGGTTGAAGAATGTTGTATGATAAAAATATGTAAAAAATCTTAAAAACATAATGACATTTATAAAGTAATTATAATGTTTTTAAGAACACTGCATACTTTTAACATAATATATTAATCATTTTAATAATGAAAACATACGTGTACATTCCTGGTTCAAACTGAAATCAAATGTAGGCTGTTAAAAATGTAAACAGTAAATGAAAACAGATCTTAAGTTTAACTTTTACCACA
Organism: Enteromius unitaeniatus; assembly: GCA_032359435.1. Taxonomy (NCBI): domain Eukaryota; kingdom Metazoa; phylum Chordata; class Actinopteri; order Cypriniformes; family Cyprinidae; genus Enteromius; species Enteromius unitaeniatus. The sequence goes on along the minus strand of JAUMHI010000058.1, from coordinate 8,645,274 downwards.
TTGCATATGAAATAAAGAGCACATTATGAACTATGGCACATGTGTTTTAAACTTGATTTTTAAAAAGATTAAAAAAGACTCTTATTTAATATTAACCTGTCTGCTTAAAATTCTGAATACAACTTTTTGTGATTCAGAAGTTCTGCTTTAATGTATTATTAAGCCAAAGAAGGGGCCCTGTATACATACAAACCATCAAAGCTGCTGCATTTTCCATCGCCTCCAGAAACCTGTAATGATCTAAAGACGGCAAACATGCTAACTGCCAAACATATGTCAAAGAAGCTTTTTGTGGGCCTTGTGCACTGGTAGTGGCCCTGTTTCTCAGGGTGTCATAGATTATTGGTCCGAGTGGACGTGTGCCGTGGAAAACTGGGCCCTGACACCTCTTTATGAGGGTGGGGCCGCCTGTAAATTACACTGCTGTTTCTCACACCCAGATGTCCATCATAGGACTGTAGGGCCACGTGTACAGGGCACATGTTGTTTTAAAGAAAACTCACAGACGGGAAGTTTCTGACTGAAGAGGTCTGAGAGATGTTAGACAGGTGATTGGCTGGCAACCAGATGTATGAATTTAACTTCAGACTTTTTGTTGCCCCAGTTATCTCCAGCTGCGCAGCAAATGCAGCCGACGCAGACCCTTCAATCCCCGCCGCCCAGCGGAGGTCGTCGCAGACGGGTCGTGGACGAGGACCCTGACGAGCGCCGGAGGAAGTTCCTGGAGAGGAATCGTGCAGCCGCCACACGCTGCAGACAGAAGAGGAAAGTGTGGGTGATGTCGCTAGAAAAGAAAGCAGAGGAGCTCACCCAAACCAACATGCAGCTGCAGGTCAGAATCACTCATATGCACACTTCTCCTCAGCATCTTAAACGGTTAGTTCACCCACAAATGAAAATTAGCCTGTGATTTACTCACCCTCAAGGCATCCAAGGGTGAATATGGCTTTTAGACAAATCCAGTCAGAGTTATATTAAAAATGGTCCTTGTTCTTCCTTTATAGCCAAAAATATCTTGTATGGGTCAAAATGATCGATGTTTCTTTTGTAAAAAGCATTAGGATATTAAGTTAAGATAATTTTCCATTTGGATATTTTGTACATTTCTTACCATAATTATATTAAAACTAAACACAGAGAGACAGCAAAACAAAACACTAGTCACAAATAAGAAGCACAAAAGGATATAAATGGTATTTGCAAAGACATAAGTCAAAGGATTTCAATATAAGCCAAGACGAGACTGGTTTTCATTTGATAAAGTAAGTAAAGTTTGCTTTTTTTGGTCCTGTAAACAAACTCGCGAGACCTGCACAGTAGTATAACAGTAAGCGGAAGTAAGAGAAAAATGTTTTCAATATTGTTTTTTTTCTTAGAAAAACATATTGATTAGCTACAGGAGGTTTTTATTCACCCCCAGGAGCCGTGTGAGGCACTGTTTATTATGGATGGATGCACTTTATTTAACTTCTTTTGGACTGCTGGAAAAAATACCTGCCAACTGCTGTTATAAATCTTGAAAGGACAATTTTTAATATAACTCCAATTAAATTCATCTCAAAGAAGAATGTCAAATTCACCTAGGATGCTTTTAGAGTGAGTAAATCATAGGCTGATCATGGACTACTCCTTTAAGCGTTAAAGCGCACTTCGCTTTGGAACACACACTGAGATGTATTTCACGCGGGGCTTCATATTTCACTCGGTATTAGCTTACTCTAGACCACAGAAGCTCATAAACACCCTTCATTTGACAGCTGAAGCTACCGTCGATGGAGAGCAGACGGGGACGGCTGTAGGGAGGGCAGGGTCAATGGGTTATTGAGGTCTACAGAGTAACCAGAGCACAGCCAGCTGCAGCTGAATGTGTGGTTTGTAGGCCAGTAAAACCTCTGAGCATCACGGCACATCTCATCTGCGAGAGGTTTCCATTCATACACATCCATTTGGGCTCAGTAGACCTTGAATTTTCAGGATTTACCTGAAAGATTGATGCTGTGCGTATAGTCTTGTAAGTCTGTTTTTGGAGTATATCCTGCACTACCCACAGCTTTATCCAGGCTAAGCTGGTTTTCAGTAGGTCTCCAAGCCTGATTAAGCTGGTGTTCAGGTGATTAGCCTGCTGGTGGTCCAGTCTGACCAGAAGACACGTGTTTAAAGCCCCTCTAAAACCATGAAACCAGAACAGCTTGGTTGGTTTAGGCATGGTGATCATCCCCATCAGGCCACATCATTCGCCCTCTGCTTATCTGAGTGAGTGTAACCAGGCCACAATAGTCAATGGTTCGCTGGTTGCACTTTGTGTGGTTCAAACCTTTTAAATAGCAGCCTACATTTTTAACCACTAGGCAACACCTCATGACTAAAATTGGATTAGTTTAAAGACACATTTTACTGGCGTTGTGGCTCAGAAATGTTCTCTTTATGGCAATATCCAAATATTGAAATATTTACATTATAATGTTCAGATGTTTGGGGTTGGTGGAGTTTTTCTTCTCCATGCTTACCAAGAGCTTATTTGATCAAAAAATATAGTAGAAAAACTCTTTTCTATTTTAATTTTTTATTTATTTATTTAGTTTATTCCTGTGTTTTTCAGCAGTCTTCAGTCACTTTCAGAAATCATTCTAATATGCTAATTTGGCATTCAAGACATATTTATTATTATTATTATTATTAACATTTGTACTATTATGTATGCATTATTAGAAAATGGCAAAATTTGAAATAAAATAGCTTTTGCAACATTATTATTTATCATTTAATAAAAGTATTAAAACAAAACATACTGACCCAAACTTTTGAATGAAAATTTAGCAAAAAAAATAAAAATAAAAAATTGGCAAACATTTCTGTTGTGATGTATTGTTATATCTAAATACATAAATAGAGCATACTGTATATATATTCTATATACAATTTCAATATTTCTTCCTTTCATTTAGTAAATGAAATAGTTTTTGCACTAAATTATTTTTTAATTAAATTTGTTTTGGTTGAAATAAGGTTCCTCTGTAAAAAAAAAAAAATGTTGTATATTGTCAAAAGGCTGAAAAATAGTGAGAGATAATTTCACCCATCCCAAGTTCCTGCTAACAATAGCACAAAACATGTTAAATGTGTTTGTTTGTTTTTCTTTGTTATTACATAGTTTGCCGAGGTGGGACAGAATGCTCATAGACACCCTGGCACTCCCATAGTCCCACTGTTCAGGCTTGTTTTGCCTTATGTGAAAAATTCACCCCACAGTCACAAACATGGTACCTGTCAAAGCGGGGATTCTTCTCCACCAAGCATCCCTGAAACGCTGCCATGTTTTTGTATTGTTCTGCTAAATCATTTAATCAAATTCACGAACTCTGTGTGATCAGACGCTCATGTTTCCCACAACGGTAATTGCAGAGAATTCACCGCCTGTTCATTATGAGGTTTTCTAATGAAACACAGACTTGTCTGGCCTTTAATTCATTGTGTCTGCTGGGAGGTTTGATGTGAAGCTGCCAATACATCCACCAGAGACTTTTTTTCCAACATGTTTGTCATAATTATGTTAAGTATTATATGGTTTATGACAAAAACAGAACATCATAAACATGTGTGCCTTTGTTTAAATTTGTTTACATACTAGGGAACCATAGGGGCTAACTGTCACAAAAGTGATTTCCCAAACACGGCTTAAACTTCGTTTTAAACTACGTAGGAATTTCAAAAGACAATAATTCTTAAGCAGTCAAATCCAGGCCAGACTGTATCCAGGAAACTTTGTAAAAGATACATATTTTTAACTGTGAAATAATGAGGGACATTACTTCTGTTGCTACACAGTATATTTTGTTTTATGTCTTTAGCCAAAGTGTATGACTGGATCTTTCACTAGCAATAAGTTATTCAATTCCTGTAAACACTGAGGGAATTTTATCGTAGTGTTTCATGTTATCATTGTTTTTGTTGGCAGAACGAGGTCACCATGCTAAAGAATGAAGTGACGCAACTTAAACAGCTTTTATTGACACATAAGGACTGTCCCATCACCACCATGCAGAAAGAGTCTCAAGGTTACCTCAGTGAGTACTATCACGCACCCACACGGCCAGAGGTGACATTACGTAATAACAGACATACACTATATTGTTTTTAGGACACACCCACTGATATAGATACTCCTGACATTTAAAAAATGTATTGAGGTTGCCACTCCCTGGTTATAGAGGAGGGCAAAAACATTTATTTTCTCAGTCACTGACAAAGCAGTTGCCTAGAAGTGTTTATGATTCAGAAATGTCCATTTTCACTTTGAAGTAAATGTCTTTAGGTGATATACACTCCCTGGCTTTTAAACTTCTGAATTCATCAAAAATGAATGAAGTTGTGAATATTTAAATGTGGTTGTGGTATATTGAGAATGTGATGTTTATTATTTTCACATTATTGTCCTGTCTTCTCATAGGAAACAAAAATCACAAATGAGATCTCGTAAATATCTCAGTTTTTCTTCCTAAACTATATACGGATGGATGAATGGATTGATGGACATGTGGATGGATGGACGCATAATCAGATGGATGGATGGATGGATGGATGGATGAATAGACATGTCAATGGGTGAATGGATGGAAGGATGGTTAGACATCAGTGGGTGAATGGATGGATGGACGGATGGATGGACTGATAGAAAGACATATGGATGTATGGATAAATAGACAGACGGATGGATGGTTGAATGGATGGACGAATAGACAGACAGATGGATGATGGATAGATGAATAGACTGGCAGACAAACAAATGGATGGATGGATGGATGGATAAACATATCAATGGGTGAATGGATGGATAGTTGGACAAATGGACAGATAGACATATGGATGGATAGATGGATAAATAGACTGACGGATGGACAAATAGATGGATGGAGAGATAGACATCTGTGGATTGATGAATAAACAGATGGTAGATGAATAGATGGGGGGATGGACATATAGACATATGGGTGGATAAAAAGATGAATGAACAGATAGACATGAATAAATGCATGGATAAATAGGTGGATGATGGATAGATGGATGGACAGACAGACGGATGGACAGATAGATAGACAGACATATGGATGAATAAATGGGTGGATGGACGGATAGACATATGAATGGATGCATGGATGGATATCTGATTGATGGACTGAGAGAATCTGAATGGACTCAACCAGACATCTTCATCTCTTCTCTTGTCCCTCAGGTCCAGAGAACAGTCCGGAAGGAAGTCCCACCCCTGTAACCCAGCAGCAAGTCATTCAGCACAATACCATCACCACCTCCAGCACAGCACCCAATCACCGCACAGATATTAACCCCATCCACTAGAGACTCCACCCCTGACGCCCCCCACCACCACGCTGGACATTCACGCCGACTGCAAATTCTGGCCAGACACACACCTCTGTGCCTCTGTGGCAGCTTATTCTTCTATTTGTGATTTGTAAATGTAAACTGATTACCTTTTTGTTTAGTTCTGTGTGTTTATGTTTTCATTTGAGTCTACTTAAAAAAGGGAGTCTGTTTAATTCATCGGGCACCATCTCACTTGTCAAGGACATCACAAATGGAAACGCAACTGTTACATCTGTTCCTGGATAACTACTGGACCGCTGCCTTTACACATGACAGAATTCCAATAGCTGTTCCGTTTGCTCTGAATTTTCCATTGCCAAAAAGATGCTGTCCTTTCCTTTCTGTTTATTGTTATAACAATTCCTCTCACATTCCCCTTTTTATCAAATTCAAAGGATCAGTTAGGAAGGTCAGTGTCCTTTGGGAGTTCCTATGAAAGTAACCTGAAGCAATATGACGTGCTCAGCAATCCGATTGTCTTCACTTGCTCGCTCGAACCAGAATCTAGATCAGATTAAGTTCACCCTATTAGCTCCTGTCATTTCAGATATAATTTCAAAAGTCGTCTTGATAAAACAAACCAGCTATCACTCCTAAGCTTGTACAAATCATCTATATGGAATGCATTTATCAAGCTCACACAGGCTTCTGAGAGCCTATGCCCTGCTGAACATGTGTGAGATTTCGGAGTATTCCCAGAGTGGCCAGATCACAGCTGCAATTGTGTTGCACCAGGAAGACATCTCACTTGGCGTTCAAACGCTTCGGAAGACACCATCACCTGTTTCCCTTTAAGCTGGTGTAACGTCTGGTCAGATTTACCTCTGGTCCTTGCCAGTTTGCATATTACTTCTACTGGCGGTTTATTTCGGTATCTGTTTCGGATCAGAAAGTGGACTGAGTATTACGCACATACATCAATACATTTTAAAGTATGTTTTGTGCTCATATGTGGGCCTTCCAACCACATTCAAAACACTCCATCTAATCTTGAACCAGAATAATGCCATGGAAAACTATTGGAAGCTTTTGCTTTACCTGGGGCTATGGAAAAGTTCCACTGAAGCCAAATGCATTGTTAAATGCTACTTAAAATTAGCTTTCGTTTTGGCTCGAAGTATTGTTTAGCTCTTCCTCGGGCATTCTGACTGTGAGGTAAATTAAATTTAATAGGATCAAATGTAATAAGATATATTTTGATACATCCCAGTTTGTTTGGTGCCTAGAAAATCATGTGAGGCTTCTTTCCTGACATGGGCCTGGGTAAATTCTGCACTTGACTACAGTTTGTATGAAACTATTAGGCTCCATCAAAGGTTCTGGACATGTGAGATGTTATTATACAGTTAGCTACCTACAGTGGGCCGTTCACCAAGAATGCATTTTCGCAATTATAATATGCAAAAGGCAGGTTCTTAAGATCCCTTTGTAATTCGTACAGCTTTACAAAGAGCACAGTGCAATGCTATTTTGTTGGCTGTCTCAAAAACAAAATCCTTCCAGTGCACTGGTATGTTTTCTTCTTAAAAACATCTCACAATGCACCACAACACCAGGGCGTATTTATTTTTATTGCGTTCCCATACTGTAAAATACATCCCATTTTCTGAACCGCCTCTACTGAGTACATATCATTACATGATAGAGGTTTTGTTGGTGGCATTTTACAACTCAGAAATGTGTTCTTACCAGTACATGATACCCTGATTCACAACCTAGGGACCTGATTGAGAAACACCCCGAATAAACGTCATGCAATGAAAACGCATTCTGTGTGAACTGCCCTAATAATAACATTCCAGTGTGAACTTTTTAAGGGATGTGTGGGGAAGGTCCCATATACCTCATGAGTGTATGATCATGGGCCGATTGAGCTATAAGATGGCCACTGTCATTTTAAGACATCGAGTCCTCAATACCACAAAGACCGTGACACACCAAACCAAAATTAGAACTAGCGGCAATGAAAGGCGATTGTTGTTGTCTTGCGTTGCATGTGTTTGGGCCAAAAGTTGCCGCAAAGGCTAAAGCCAAAGATCAGCTAGTATTCGTCATTTAAAAAGGGAAACCGAAGCAGCACTTTCTTACAACTTACCTTTTTCCAGATGTTATTTCGTTGCCATATCATTATGAAAATATTTGCATACCAGAATGCTCAGGTTAGATGTAAAATAAGAACAGCCATCTGTTTGTTTTTCTTTTGTTTTTCTTCTTGTGCACTGGTTCGCTAGGCCAAGCAGCCAATCCAGCGCTACCTCATAACCAGTTCGTACGTACTTTACGAGATGGTTAATACGTAGAGATTCATATGACTTCCCTCATATGATTTTGTATGATTTCTGTGAGGGTAAGTTTAGAGGTGGGGTTAGGGGTGGTCATTTGTACGAATCCCTACAAATTTGCCACCTCATAATACGAGTGACATTGTAAGAATTCGTAAAAATTAGCCACCTAGTAAATTATGTACGAATTACCATGAGATTGAATTGGCCAATCAGAGTGATCTTCCTCGCTGACTACCTGAGACTGATTTAACAAGCTTAATCAGCCAAAAAGCCACAGACAGGGTCTGACTAGTGGTGACGGTGTGGAACTGACATTGGGTTGGTGTGTCACAGACTTTAGTCGCAATTTCCTTGTCTAAACGCAAGTAATGACACAATTTGGTCCACTTTTGTTTCTCTCGGCTGCGAAAATGTAGCATTTTACTATTTCTACGCAGGTACTGATCTAGACCGATCTAAATACTGCTTTCCAAATGTCACTATGTGCCTGAATATGTCTTAAATACTCACATAGGGAAGAATGTCAGTCAATAGTAATACCTTGATATCATTGCATTCATTTTCAATTCAGGTTGAACTTTAAGGCCTTGACATTGTTTAGCTTTTTTGTAAAGACTAATTACTAGCATTTTATTGTGGACACTGTTTTGTTTCGGACACGTTTTGGTGTTAACAGACTTTCTACCTTCTTGAACCAAGGAGCCCTGTGATGAGAACACAGGCAACCTGTAAATGTCTGAGCATCACGAGGAGAGATGCACCAAAATGTTTCCCCTCTGCCGAAAAAGGGCCTTTTTTTCCAGCAGCTAAGCTCAGAACTCTGTTTCATGTTTTTCACAGTTTGTAGAGGATTTTTCGTCCCTCCTAAATGGAACATATTGATTCCTTCGCCTTTCCTCGCAGCACTGTGTTTGGAACAAGAGCGTGCAAAAAGACCTCCACATTGAGAGGTGGAAATCTTGTAGCTGTCTATGCACTTTGACCTCTGTGCGCAGCAGAGGATGGAATAGCCATATAAAAGACTCAGCGATTCCCAGTTCCCACACCAGCGAGAGCCAGCCACTGTCAATCTATGGAGTAACGCAACTTGTACGGACCAATCGGACTGGAGCCCGGAATGGGTCACCCCAAAAAGGACATGATTCATACCGAAGGCTTGGGTTTTGGCGGTGCTCCTGTAGCTTTAAGACTTTAAACTGTCCCTTTAGAGAAAACCTGTTTGTCACACTGTGAAATGGGTGACATCGAGGTGAACTGGAAACACGATTGTGCTTTTATTGTTAATTTTGTTGGACCTTATGGTTTGGTTGTTTCTTAGCATAGTTCACATAGGAAAGTTCACCCAAAAATGATCATTTACTCCTTCTGCAAAACACAAAAACACATATTTTGATATTTTTGTCTATACAATGAAAGTCAATGGGATCCAAACTTTTCAAGCTTCATAAAGTACATAAAAGTAGTGTTAAATATATAAAACCGTTGATTAAGTACTGTATGGTGACAGTAATAGCAAACCTCACTGGTTCAGGTGTGCCTCATGATATCACAACACAGAAACCAGCTAGGTTTGATTTGATTTGTGCTCTGCGTAATTGAGTTCATCGATGATTACATTTGATTCGATTTGAGAGCGAACAACCACTTTGTTCATTGTTCGTACCATTTTAGAAGACTGAAGCGGTTTGGATTACTTTTATGCTGCCTTCTTTTATTTTTGGGGTGTCAAAACTTTTGGACCCCATTGACTTTCATTGTATGGACAAAAAAACCTAAAGCATTCATCAAAATATGTTCTTTAGGGGAAAAAAGCACAAGTAGAGATTAAATTACTTTACTGTTGTTTGTCGAATGTTTGCAAATGAAATTAAGTCCTTTTAACTGGAATTCAAGTCAAAAAGAATTTCATTAGAATTTCCCGCACAGATTTCGTGTCCACAGTGTACGATGGACCTTTTTTGACCACGCCTAAAAAGATGATCCCATTTTTTGGGTGAACTGTCCCTTTAAGTAACTCAAAATCAACATTCAGTGTTTTCTGTGCATGTAGCATAATAATGTAGTTTTTGAATGGGATCCTGATGGCCCATAAAGGGGGTGGGTTTCAGTTTTTGGATTGTGAGCTTGAAAGTTAACGTGAGATCTGTGTATGCATGCATTTTCACTCCTGTTGGCATCTAGGACTTTACACTCACACGTTTTGCAGTGTTTAACCCTATGTGATGATGTCATAATATAGTGGGAGGGGCTTGCTAAAAAGCAGTTGGATCTCCGTGGAGGACTTTAAACAGTATAAAGTTGCATTTTATTTCATCTCCCGCTTTACATTTCAAAGCAAAGTGGTCAGAAGCGTATCTGTGCAATGCCACATCATCTCTTACCCAAGCAGCATAATATACAAGAACACACTGAACTGGAAATATTTCACTCGCTCTCAGTGATTAACATGAATTAATCTCAAACTGTTGATTTGGCATCAATCCTTGTTAGGATGGGTGGATGGATGTCTTTTGTAATGGCATTCTTATAAAACTGAGGGAGATTTTTTTTTGTGTGCGTGTGTGTGCGCGAGTATATGTGTGCTTTTGTGTGCATAGTTTTTTTGTTGTTGTTGTTTTTTTAGGTGGAGGACAATGAATACACATTAATAAAACTATAAATGTATCATTGCAACGAAACTATAAATATTGTATAAATTTTCATTAATTTTTGTAATCTTGTTCCCATAATGCAACCACCTTTCTTTTTGAAAGGAGTACATGTTTGGTACTTGTTTGTAAATAATGTTTGCATAGCACTTGCAGTCTTCAAATGTTTGCCTGTTCATTTCTGAGCTGAAACATTGCATTGTTTGTTACGCATATTGAATTCATGAATTCACACACGCTTGCATAACTTTGTATATTTTATATGTTTATTAATGCCTTGAACAGTTTGTGTTTATGCAAATGTACAGATGTGAGATCACAACAGCTATATTACAATATGAAAATAAAGCACTTGTTCTTTAACAAAGCTCTGCCAACTGATGACATTAAAAATATAGCATTACAGTATTTGCAAGTATTTAAGTGTGTGTGTGTGTGTGTGTGTGTATATACTGTATATACACACACATCTAAAGGTGATGATCATGAAAGTTCAATTTCTATTTGATTATTTAATAGGGACCCCTGGTGGACAGATCTGTCCAATAAGGATTTTGATACAGGCATGGGTTGTGCATTACAATATGAAGTAGCAATCATAATATACAAAATAAATATATATATATATATATACTTAATTTAAATGAACACATTTGCTCGATATTTATGCACTAAAAACATTGATTAAGACACTAACGTACATGTCTAAAATTAAATGAGCAAGAAAGATGTATACCTTTTTGCAACGACCTGTCACTGAGGCAGAACCCCAAAATAGACAACTTTGTACCTTTTATACAAAAATATAACTAGGCTGCCGCAAGTAGAATTAAGCCTTTAAAAGGTGTTTTATAATGCCATTACGTTCCCAGGATGAAAAATATTATAATACTACACATGCCCCTGTCTTTGCAGATAACCCATATATACAGAGCACATATATCAGTTTATGAAACATGTCACTCTCGATTAACTTTTATACAACGTAAATATATTTCACGTAGTATTTCCATTGGCTAACATTGGCTGATGCCAATATATAATACATTTCATATAAGTTTATGATATATAAAATTTATTTATAGAATGTATATAAATTACATATTTAATTAAATTCTGCTCTTACATGATAATTATAATAATGGAAATATCTTAATATAACAACAACAA
>JAUMHI010000058.1:8600967-8628055 GCA_032359435.1 Enteromius unitaeniatus | reverse complement strand
GATATTAGATAATGCATTGTGAGCTAACATGAACTAACAATGAATGATTGTATTTTTATGAACTAACATTAAGAAAAGATTAATTTTAATGATTGTTTGTTCATGTTAGTTAATACATTAATGCTATAAGAAATGACACCTTATTGTAAAGTGTTACCGATATATAAATGCTTTAGAAGAATATTTCATTGGCAATTTGTTACCTAATGAACGTTAACAACTGGAGCCGTAATGTAAAGTGTGACGATAAAGAACAAACATTTTTGAAGATTATCTATGGCATGTTGTAGCCCAGATTAAATGCAATTAAATGAAAGTATTCAAGTATTTGGTGCTGTGCTGAACTGTGTTTAGTATTTTAACAAGCTGATGAGAAAAGTGTTCTTAAAATGATTTCATTAGAATTTGCATTAAAGAATTATTCATGGTATTTTGAGGTGCCCGCGATTACAACATCATACATGTTAATTTTCGTGATATATTGTTTTACAGAATAACGGAACAGGTCCACTCACCGGGTTGTCAATGTAAAGAACAGAGTATCGTGATGTCCAGGGGAAATCCCTAAATCCCACTGCAGAACGACATTAAAGGGTTCACTTCTATAGTTTAAGGTTTCTGGCACAGAAACATCTGTGGTACAACGTTTATAAGAAAAAGAACCAAAATGCTAATCTCCATCAACAATGTAACACTGCATACACTGGTTTGACTCACATGTGAGGTTCTTATGTACAAAATATGGGCCGTGCTCCACAAACAAGCCAAACATGGAGGTGCCTCCAGGTCCTCCTTGCAGCCACAGCAGCACCGGCGCCGTCTCTGGTCTCTCCTAACCACAGAAAAACATGCTACAATAAATAAGTGTGCATCAATAACATCCCTGTATTCATCACTAAATCAGTAAATAATTTGCTGTGATTGACTTCAGAAAACACCTGACTCAAGTATCGCCAGCTGATGCAGAAGCTACAGTCAGCAGATCAGTCTTATCTTTAGTGCTGTTCATGCACAGTGTTAAAAAAGAAAAGTTCACAGCATTATATTACCTGGGCAGGGAAGAACCAGAAGAAAAGGTTACTATTGTAGGTCTTGTTCACAGTAAGATATCCCGAGAAACTCTTGACATTGGCACCAGAAAGGGGTCCCACCAAACTCAGTTTTTTGGCTGCAAAAATCCAAAATGAAAGTTAGCATACAGGTCAGAAACATGGGTAAATTATTATAATACAAACTGAATTCAACTGATCTATCGGTCTCTCACTGGCTAACTTCTCCATTAAATGGAAAATCCCTTATAAAGACTTGTCTTTAAAGATCTTATAAAGGTAACTCCCTATGTATCAGTTTTAACGAAATCAAGTAAAAGAAGAACGAAAGAAGAGGAACTGAAATTCTGTGCAAACAACAAGCTTACCTTCTTCTATCTTGCCTTCCTCCAGATAGGGGGTGAGCATCAGAGGTTTGCCCGGGTCAACTCCAAAACGTGCCCCGCTTACACGGTGGGATTTTCGGCAGAAGAACGAGGAGCAGCCACGGGAGCTGACAGACTCCAGAAGAGCCAAGAGGACCAGCAGCCTCAGCGTTTCCTTCAGCATTATAGAGATTTAACTGCAGACAGCAACGAAATACGACACGGGGATCAATGATTCAGCTTGATATTAAAAGACTCGCATTACCTGCTACCTGTTATTACACGCTTAAACATATCATACATGAGAGAGAAGCCAGTCTGTGTATTATAGCATCATACGTAAATAACCCACATTTTTTGTTATGAATATGTCAACAGGAAAGATAGTGTGATATCTTATTAAATTAAATAATTGATCATTTATATATATACATTGTTTTCCTGACCAGTAATAATAATAGCGTTACCTTGAAGCCAGATGCCAATCAGAAATCCAGAAGCCGTTTGCATCGGCATATAAAACTGAAGTAAATGCTGATCAGGTTGTTGTCACGCTTTGAATGTGTTGCAGTCACATGACTATATGGCTCTGATGTCATGTGATCGCAGTTAATCCCGGAACAACGCATGCGTCCCAATGTGCGTATTATCCAATCTAAATTCTATGTGACATTAGTCATTTTCATTCATATTTAGGGCTGGATAGTGTGCACATTGGGACTGGGTCTGGCTGCACACCGTTTTTTATTTATTTCTTTATTTATTCATTGCACAAAAGCAAGGCAAACACAGGGCAGTGTTGTACATCTAAAGCATTCAATACAGAAACAACAACAAAACAAAATGAATACAACCAAATAAATTAAACAAAGTAAGAAATTAAATAAATAATACAAAACAAAAAGAATACATGCTTTAGGGCAGTTACATACATTTGAAAAGAATGTCCATTGTTTTTATAAGCTTCTTGATTGGTGAGCTCATATTAGTCTTGCCCGGACCAACATGGCGGCATTTCCGTCAAAAACACTGACCCCTACAGGCCCATTTTAGAGAATCAGTCCCCAACCTACATAGCCATAAAGCCTATTATGCAACACGAATTTGCTATGTAATAGAGAAAGCCCACCAGTAAACATAAAACTATTTAATCTAACGAAAGGGTGAATTATATAAACTCATAATATTTAAAATACATGTGACAACTTGCCCCAATAAAAACTTGCTCTGACTTGACATTTATGAAGAAATAGGCTTGTGTAACATCCCACAGCTAAGAGGCATACAGTCCTTTTGAGCTCAAGAAGCTGTATTAAAAACAGTATGAAGTTTGACGAAGATATTGTAGTAAAACCTATTTCTGAATTTAAGAAATTAGTACTCTAGCACTCTCTATTCTAATTCTATTCTTTAAAAAAGACAAACACTTGTCTCTTTTGCACTCTATTCATTTCCTTACATTTATTGCAACACTTGTTTTCCTAAAAATCACTAACTTGTCTGTTCTTTTCGTATTCAGTTTTTTTTTCTGTCCTTTTTGTATTACTTTTTAATTGTTATACAACTACCAAAAGGGTAAACACAACACTAACATTAGCAGGCTCCGCTCTTGTTCTATTCTATCTGTTTTCTTTATATTATATAACCAAAAAAATAAAACAAAACTTGCTATGTGTACTACGTAAGCTAACTGAGACTTGTTAAGTATTCTTCCGTCTTCTGTTTGCAAAAAAAAAAAAAAAAGTCCTTAAAATTGTGACTCCCAAGAAGAAACATAATGGTGGGTATAAATATAAGTGATTATATCTTTTTAGCAGTGTTGACTCCATTCATCAAACTATTTAATTGATGTTTATTGCTAGAAATGACAGGTTTAAACTGTATTTAAACACATCTTAAATGCTGGTTACAGCCCTCAGGGCAAACCTCAAAATAATGAGTTACAGAAAAATATTTAGTTTAAACTATTGAGACATTTTCTAAAGGTATAGCCTAGTCGCATCTCTTTTACTGCCCATTTTTTAGAAAGGAAAAGGTAGGCCTACTTTCTGCTGTATTTGTTAAAAGTGCAAAAAATGACATGTCTTTAAAGTATACAGTGATGTAACAGACTACAGACATGTTTTTAAAATGAGCCTATTTAGTTTTTTCAATTTTATTTATTCATCCTGTTATCCAATCTGTTAAACTAAATCCTGTTAGTTTATCAAGCATATCTGATTGATAGATACTGCCACAAAGCATTCATCTAATGCCTTTTTTTTAGTAATAGAACACCAATTGCACCTTTATTAGGTTACTGCGCTGTTTTACTGGACAACAGAAGGAACTCAGCTTTCTCATGTGGCCACAGAAGCACGAGCTGAGGTGAAAGCAGGTTTACAGCACGGTCAGGTAGACAGGAGGAATGTGCGTGAGTCTCTTCCACTTTAAGAAGGCGGACTCGACTCTGCACACACTGTGTGTTTATTACGAGCCTTCAAGTGGCACATGGAAGCGATACACTCATATCCCTGTCTCTAAATATGGCGAAACCTACTGGCACTGACAGCACACGGAAGTTTTTTGGCATTCTGCTTCTCGCTACGACGAAGAGTAGATGAGTTGCCACATTTTCTCTACGTGTGTCTCAGAGGTTGTATCAACTAGTTTCATCATTTGGTTCTTCTGCCGCCTGTAAATGCGGCAGCGCTGGCGACTCCCGTCTGATCCGACACTCGCAGCTGGATATTATCGGCTGTTTAGGAGGAACTCTGGAGAGCCGAAGACAGGTCAGGAGAGCAGAGACTGAGATGGAAGAGCTGTCAAGCCCGAACAGACGCCAGTAAGCGGGTAGACTTAGAGTGAATTAGACGCGATGGCAGCGTCCAGCAACTCCAGTCTGTCGGGTTCCTCCGTCTCTTCGGGTGAGTACTGATGAATCAAAATCAAACAGGACTAATTTGTTTGGGAATCTGAATAAGCTGTTGACGTGTGACGATAGCAGAATGGAGATGGCTGGCACTAGCAGTTTAATTTCTGTGGTTTTGGATGTAATTAAAGCGGACAGGATAGAACACGGTGAAGAGGTGTGTCATACCTTTTCTTCATCCAGGGTGAACTAGACCCACCTTTGACTTTTTTCACTAATGCAGAAGCATGCAGTCGTTTCTATCAGCAGTGCACGCTGACAGATGATTGTGTAATGTCACACTACTGTGCACGAGTTTTAAAGGCCACCTCACTATCATACTTGCAGCAAAAGCACTCTTTAGTTGGATCAGGATAAGAACTAATCAGAAATAAATCAGAATGGTTACTGCATGCACTGAAATTTTAGGTGGAACTATAAGCATTTGTCTTTATTTTTACTCTTGGTATAGGCTGTATATATATATATAAATCTAAGACTTCATGGTATACACATTATAGTAATGTGTCAGTCTGTACCATGAAGTCTTAGATTTATGTAAAAAAAATAATAATTACATAATCAATAATCCTGTTTTCATGATTTTGTCAGTACACAACTATTTGGGAACTGTTTGAGGAAAATTTCAGCATGTAGTGTCATGACCTTGAATACAAGGCTATTAATGGCCAAATGAAACCTGTACAATCAGCTCTTTTACATTTATAGCATATCCACCTTATGCATTTTATTTGAAAGTTAACTTGAAATGCTATGTGTTAACCTTGTGTTTATTAAAGCGGGCATGAAAGGAATACACTCCATTATTATGGAGGAAAAGATTTGTCTTTTTGTCCAATTCATAATGGCTTTAGAAGTATTTGACTTAATGGACTTATTAAAAAAACAGTCTATTTACAGTTAAGACTTTCTGGTCAGGATTTATGCAGTTGTACAAAAATGCAGAAGACTCATTTTTCCCAAGTGTAATATGGGCATTATGTATGTTATATATGTCAGCATTCTTTATAAATTTGTCATCATTGTCAGCGCTTGATATTCCAGGTAAATTACAGCCAGTAATGCCAACAGCATGTTTTGTTTTTTTTGTGTCCATTTGAACATGTTGTAACGTGGGAACCAAAAACTGGTTTGGACACATCCAGTACAAATGCACTTTGTCACCCACCCATTGTCTCAAGGGATCTAGGTTACAACAGCCATATTTATCCTAAATCCCAACATTTCAGTTTTTTTTTTTGCATGTAAAATGAGTCATCAAACGTTTTCATGGGCGTGTGATGAAAACTAATTACCCTAAAAGCTGTTCCTCTCTCTGTTTTATTCACTCGAAGGATTTTCTATTATCCTGGTCTTATTATCTCCAAGAAATTATTCATGTTGAAAATGAGCTTTTAAAATCACCTGTCATCTTCCTCGCTGAGTGTCATGTGGTCACTTGTGCGGAAGTTTGACTGCCGATGTATATTAACCTTCACATTCAATTACCTATTATTTATATTTTTAACACAACTGACCTACTACACATTTAAATCCTCACCATATACTCTAATGTCCAACAGTTTAGAGTTGGTTGGTGTATAAAAAATACAACAAAAACTGTAATATTGTGAAATATCATTACAGTCTAAAATAAATGTTATCTGTTTGAATACATTTGAAAATGTACATCGGCAAAGCTGAATTTTCTGTAGCCATTTCAGTCTTCAGTATCACACGATCCTTCGTAGCTTAGTCTAATATGCTGATTTGCAGCTCAAAAAATATTGCTTATGGCAAATGTTGAAAACAGCAGCTTTTAAAAAAATATGTATAATATCCTTTGTAACATTATAAATGATTTTACTGTCACTTTTGATCATTTTACTTTGCTATCTTTAAAAAACAAACAAACAGTGACACACTGACCCCAAACTTTGCAATGTAAGTGTATATAGTGACTATCTGTGATAACAGATAAGAAACAAACTTTGGGTGGAAGGGAAACCACCGTCCCCAAATGCACCATAAGACACAAACCCGAGTGAAAAAGCATCAGGTTGGCTGGAGGTGTGAGAAGCTCAAAAGAGTGTGCAGGTGTTTAAAGTGTGAGGAGAGATAAGGTTGGAAGCGCGCTCAGAATCACTCCCACACAGAAAAGCATGTTAACACCCTGTTCTCATGCTGTGCAGCTCGGCGTTGCATTTGTAAGAACAGAAGGAAAGATGTGTGTGATCTGAGGGACAGTACCCGTCTCAAGGGAGTACAAGTTCAAATAACAAGCTTTGTTGAATGGGCGTGTAAAGAAAAACCGTTTTCGTGTAGGCACTCATTCCATTAAAGTGCAATACTGACCTTGGGAGAGAAAAAGAGAGGGTTTGTCTAATTCACTTCGGGCTTGCTGTAACTCTTCATGCAGACGCATAGAACCACGACTCCTCCTCCACAACAAGCCAAGATCCAGTAAAGGGATCAAGCCAAGCCATGACTCTCCGTGGTCGCCATCCATTCCCAAATAGATTATCTCACATGCATGTTGCTGAAAAAGCAGAAGTGCACTGCGGCCACGAGGCCTGCAAAAGACGGGAAGTCTTTTCTGCCTGCGGTATGGAGAGCTGTCATTAGCTCTGTGCCCCCGGTGTAATCATGGGATGCTGTATACCGCGCCTCTACCAGCCTCGCCGTGTCTGTCACAGGAGTATCATTATGTTCAAAAAATGCTTCTTTTGCCAGAAACCTTGTTTTATCTAGTTTGGGTGCGTGTAACATGCGCATTCTGCTTTATATTAGCCAAGAACAGGGCTGTAAACAAATACAGGGCAGACTGGCGAGATGGATGCCGCTCGGCTCAGCTCTTCTGACTTCAAAGGCCAGTTCGAGCTTTGATGTTTCCCTAAAGGAAAACTGGGGCTGCAGCTCAGAGCTGCAAGCTTGTGAGTGTTTCAGAAATGATGAAGTTGAAAATAGGTGATTTCATGGGTTGGATTTCTTTTAATCTGAAGGGGTGGTGTTGGCTTAAGCTTGGGGCACTTGAACAGAAGAATCTCCCAGTAAGGAGGGACTCGCTTCTTCATTGTAGCCCTGGGCAAGACATCTAAACCCCAGACTGCCCCAAACAGATTGTCCAGTTAACATGACTTGTACAAAGTCACTTCGGATAAGACTTCAGATGAGAGCATCTACTTACACACCCCTTGTATCTGCAAGGGGTTCATTCTTTTAAAGTCAAAGTGGAATGGCATTTACAATTACAGTTATATTTCTCTAAAATTCGAAAGTAATGCGTTACTTTACTAGCTATTCGGAAAAATAATATTATTACGTTACTTGTAATGCGTTTCTTGTAGGGCTGTAGGATAACAGAATTTTTTTTATCACGATTAATAATGACTTTTATTCACTTGTGTATTCTTATTGCACTTTACAGCAACAAATAAGGAAAAATAAACAAACGATTTAGAATGGAGAGTTTTTCTTATGTGGTAAATAAATATATTGAACTGCCTCTTTTACATCAACTAAGCTCAACCAGCTTTACACACAAGAAACTAGGGCTGCATGATTAATCGTATTTTTATCATGATAACGATATTTAATGATGATTATCTTGCAGCCCTCTGCTATTGACTTCTACTGCTTCAGAAAGCGCTTGAAATCTAGACGCAGAAACGTCATAGTGATGCAGTTCAATCCGTAAACCCCGCCCATAAAAACAATTTGGTCTTTATACTGTAAAATCGCAACGATATTTATTAACTGATCGTGGGTCATAAATATCGTTATCATGATAACAAATACGATTAATCATGCAGCCCTAGTTTCTTGTGTGTAAAGCTGGTTCACCTGTTTTCAAATGGAGCAGCATTTAATACATAGAGCGGTAGTTCGCTGGCAAGATACGCAAAATCACATGCGTGCAACTTGATGAATGGAGGTCTTATGGGTTTGGAACAACATGAGGGCGCGTAATTAATGACAGATTATTCATTTTGGGAGCTGAATTTTGAGCAACCGTTACTCTAGTCTTGTCACATGATCACAGTAATATGTACAGTAAAGAAAACACGTTTTAGTTTCGAATTCGAAAACTGGTGTATTGGTGTATTTAAAGTTTTTAATACATAGTAGATTTAAACCAAAACAATGCATTTTGTCATTGACCCAAAAATGGTCGTGTCTGTCTGTTTGCTATGTCTGTTTTCTGTGTTCATTTTGTTCACTGGAGTCGAGAGGAAGTGTATGCGAGTCCTACAACAGAAAAAGATCACATGATTGAAAGCTCTGGTAAGCAAACAGTAAGAGAGATAACTCACAACAGCGATTGCCTGTCCTTTTACTCTGCCTCCTTGCATTTCAGTCAGAATCGAATGAGGTGAAGCTCTGTTCTTAGTTCTGGAGTTGCTTAACATCAAAGTCAACAGCTGAGGAAAAGAGAATAGAAGAACTCCTACAATCAATTCATGCGAACAAAATTTCGCTCTTAAGCTGAAGACAGTCTGGGTAAATGTGACACAGCAGTGGTCAAGTTAAAGAACCTTGGTTTTTCAAGGTCTGTACTAAGCTGTTGCACAAAGCTAAAAAAAGCATGAATGAAGGGGAGAAAGACTGAATGGAACCTCAGCCTGTGATGACAGAGATGGTAAATGAGGCATGCACATCACTTACTGGCCCTAAAATGGTACTTTCTCTCCTTTGCTCTTCGGAAAGCTGCTCATTATTATAATCTTGTTTTTAAAAGCTTTCGTTTCTGACAGAAGCCACTGTAATACGGTCTGTTCATTAGTGGTCACCTTAATAGTTTCCATGGTTTCCCATGTGATTCCTGCTGTAATTTTACAGTCAGTAAGTCTGAGTGAAATAAGAGGCTTATTTAAGCCTGCAGTTTTATTGGTGGATGGAGTGTTGATGAAAACCAGAGGAGAGAAGAGTTTTAATGTTCACTTCTTCCTGTGTCTCTGCATTTATAATTAATCACCTCTGTGGAGATCCCCATGGTCATCCATCACCCGCTGGAATCACATTACCAAACAACGGATCTCCCTGCTACTGATGGGTCTGGGTCTGTGTGCTTGGGTACTGTACATGTGCACATGTGTGTAATCTCAGATGGCAGGCTAACTGACCCCCAGCAATCTGTTCACTGACCGTCTGATGCATTTCACACACAAAACTGGAAAGCACTTTCTCTGGCAAGCTCTAATCTGATTGGCTGACTTTACACAACATCCTGGAGAATGTTTATAGGGCTTGTTTAGTAGTATTTGGAAGTTAAGTTGATGAATGAGCACGTCAAGCAAGTCAAATACATACCAATAAGAAAAAATGGTAAAACTTTAGTTTAGTGACCAATTCTTACTATTAACAAGTTGCTTAGCATGCAAATTAATAGCATAGTGGCTGGTTATTAGTTCTTATAAAGTGCATTTTAATAACTTCTGCCAGACTATATTTTAGATCCCTTAATCCTATTTTACACCTAGACTTAAAGGGATAGTTTTTATTAATAGTTTTTAGTTGTTTTTTTTTTTTAATAACACCAATTGGCCTAAAAACAAAGTCAAATACACCTATGATGTCTTGTGGGTGAATAAATCATAGAGTAGTTAAATAAAAAAATAAATAATAATAATAATAATAAAATAAATAATGCTTTATTTTCTACATTTTGTTTAGGTATAACTGCTAACTTGTTTCTGGGTTTTGGCCTACAGAAAGCTCTCTAGTAACTGTATACACAACACAACAAACTCTCTGGGTGGATCAAATGTCAATCAGGCTATCCCTTCCTTCATAAGTGGGCAGTTTTTGGCTATAATAAAATGCATTGTAGACCAGACATTGTATACCTTTGTCTACGTGAGACTGTGTGTGTGCGTTTCCTTTGCCAATCATAAGTGAGGGGCTTCCAAGACTACATACGCTTGTATGTGCACACACACAATTTAACAAAGGCATACAGCCCCACAGGAAAATACCCAAACCCACCCTCACTTGCATGCGGTGTTACAGGATAAACACACTTGATCTTGCCTTCCCTCACGTTCATTCCGTCTGATGCCTCGTCTCACACATAGTCACAAAATTCTCCACATTTCTAGCCAGTTCTGTTGCATGTCTTCTCCACAGAATATCCCCGCACTCTTTAGGCTCATTGTGTGAAGTGGAAGAGATGTGTGGGTTTGCGTTCTGTGCCTCAGAGACACGTAGAGTCTATATAATATACCCCAGCTCTTCCAGAGCAGCATACTGTACAGATGGCCTCCCCACAGGAGCTGGAACATGTCCCCGGAAACACTGGATCAGCACTAAATGTGTGTGTATTGCATATTCACATATGTGTGTTTGCTGAAACAGACTGCTGCGTGTGTGGATGCGGTTTTGCCGACATTGCTGGTACCAAATGCCTCTACAGGCAGTGTTTTCTTCATAATTCTTTTGGGGTTTTTACACATTTAGACTTTACTTGACACAACAATAAAATCTGAGTAGAAATGTCTTTAATGTGTTAGTGACCATGGACTGTAAAAAAAAACATGGACTTAGTGTTTGTGATGCACCCAAAGGTTTCTGAAGAGCATATTTAAAGCTCAAAGTGGGCGGAGCCAGCCGTTGCCATCTTGGCGTCATGTCATTGTATGCCACTCTCGGATAAATGAAAATTGGGAAAAAAAGAAACTGTTTGATGAAACCACGCCCACATAGCTCGACGGTGGTGACAGCAGCGGCAATTCACCTGTCACTCAAGTTGCCATGCCCTTAATTATGCAGAATATTAATTAAAAAAAACTGTTTGTACCTTGCTGTAAACATATTTTTTTCAGCTTGTAAAGCTTTTTTTAACATGGAGAGTCCAATGGTGGGACCAACTCCCTTTTGGAGCTAGCCTTTAGTGGCCAGGTAATGAATTGGGGTGTTGGTTTTCCATGAGAAAGACCGGGAGGTTGCCACTTGGTCGTGACAGGTCACTGTAGCACCTCAGTCCAAGCAGCATGTGAACTGATCATTTCCTCCTCTTTACTAGTTATAGTACAAAATAAACATGAATGAACATCTCAAGGTATCTAGTTTCAACTGTGAAAAGGTGTCAATATATTTTATATTTTTAGGTTCAAGTCCGCCAACATTAATCTACTCTTAAGGTGGCTCTGTAATGTGTCGTGAACCAATAGTCTTTTCATATTTACTTAAAGCACAAAATATACATGAATAAACATCAGAACGTTTTATTTTTGACTGCTTTTTAAACTGATTTGTGGTTAACGCCAAAAGAGCTGCGGCTACTGTGTATGCACACACCAATATAATGTCATTTTGTCACACTGTACAACAATAATTGTTTAGGGTTGGGATGGATGTATACGTCAAAGAATGCTTTTGACTGCAGTGTTAGACAATGTCACATTAAATTTTCTACCTATTGGATCAGTTTCTGCATTATGATTGTTCATATTGCCTGCAAATCAAGCTTTTTTCGAAGAA
Source organism: Enteromius unitaeniatus (assembly GCA_032359435.1). Lineage (NCBI taxonomy): Eukaryota > Metazoa > Chordata > Actinopteri > Cypriniformes > Cyprinidae > Enteromius > Enteromius unitaeniatus. The sequence continues at coordinate 8,616,272 of JAUMHI010000058.1, read as the reverse complement.
TCAGTTGAACCCAATCTGTAATCTGTGTGTGGGAAATCTTTTCTCCTTATGCAAAATTCACTGACAGCCTGTCTTGAATGAATAGAACTGTGATTAAAAACCAGTTTTGTATAAATCTGTTAATAATAATAATAAAAAAAACTATATCTTGTATTTAGGTAAAATATTGATAAGATGCTGATTCACTGATCAGTCTTCATTAAAAAGAGTCATTTGTTTATTGCTGTATTGCTGAACTTGAAACAGCATAACTTTCTAGTATCCTGTTCCAAAATCAGCCTATGTTTTTGATTCACAAAAAAGAAACCATCATAAACTTGTTAGTGAATCAAAAAGCACTGCTTGCCGCCAGCGAGGACAACTATATATCTTTAAATTGCTTCACATTCAATAAACATTCATATAAGGCTAACATTGGGCCTGTAAATGCTGTCATTGTTGACAAGGAAACACTTCTCACAAGGACAGCAAACCTGAAAACACATATCATAGGGACCAGCCAAGTGTTTAGCTATAAGCATAAGAAATCGTATCAGTGTGTAAATAACAGAAGTCAAAGTAGAGTGTATAGAAAGTAATCGAATCATGACATTTTAATAAGGTCGTGTTCCTCTGCATGCCGATATTTTAGACGGGGTGTGCGTTTGAAGTACATACTGCTAGTGTGCGTCTGCATTTCTATGTGTGTTTTGCCCTAAGGAAGCCTGTTCCCTCTCATCCGCTGAGCTTTAATTTGTGTGAGAGATAAGAGTCTGCCCAAGAAAGTGGGAGCTGTGAGAGTGTGTGTAAGCTGCAGATAGTCGTCCAACTCTCCATCTCAAAGCAGCTTTGACGCTCTCAGAATCTCCTAAGCAAGCGACTTATTTTTTTTACAAATTCAACAGCAAGTGACATTTAACATTACCCAGCCTGTAAAATATTACCTTAAATGGATGCCTGTGCTATAGCTCTACGGAGAAGTTGAATACGATAAAAGCTTTTGCAGCATATCTCCAACAATTTGTCCTTGGCACATTGTAATCAGATTCATCTAGTCTCTTTTTTTCAGTAATGGCAAACATTCCTCACAGATTGCCTGTAGCATTCAGGCAGGAAATTTGCTTAATTAAAAGCCTTTTCTCCTGAGGACGGTGACAACTCTGGTGTCTAATCAAGAAAGATGCGGTATAGTTTGATATTGCACAGTATCTTTCAGTCACATCCTTTTTATAGCCTTCACAAAACACAACCTTCGCCATTCTAATAGCACTGACTGCAATATTCTTCCTTTTCAGGCTTTTCAAAGCTTTTGTTCACTGTTAATTGGCATACTGCGAGTAGCCAGGAGTGTTTTATGAATAGGCGGTCTGCACCTCCTGACCCTGAAGTTTCCTCCGTCAGTGTTCTCCAGGCTCTCTTGTTAGATCCAGCGATAGTGAAAAGAAAGCACCTGGCAGATCACCAAAAGAAATCACATTTTCCAAATGAGCCACTGAAGAATAATTCATTTTTTGTATTGTTTGAAGCACGCCAGCACTTCTGTGCTTCAACAGACAATACAACTTCATTCTAATCCAAACATACGCTCACATAAACACAGATTGAAATCCAGTCCATCTCAAGTAGACACTGGGCCATTTAAGGGAATGGTTCACACAAACATTTTAATTTGCTGAAAAAGGGCTCACCCCTAGGTCACCCGAGATGTAGATGAATTTGTTTCTTCATTAGAGACAAGATAATATTTGCTCACCAGTGGATCATCTGCAGTGAATGGAACGAAGGATAGAAAACAACCCATAAACCACACGACTGAAGCCGTCTATCCATAATATTGCTTACTTTAGTGAAAAGGTCTTCTTGTTTGAGTTCAAAACAAATATGTTGGTTGATATTTAAATGAGAGGACAACAGGAGATGGACTTTTTCCCCAAAGAAACTGTTTTTTCATATGGACCCATGATTCACATTAAACATGAACTCATGTGCTGTGAGTTATTATGCATTTGGGAACAAAACATCGCCAACCATCTTCCCAAACTTGTAATGAGAAACTCTTATAAAGAGAATTTAACACGGGGCCCCCTGTGGTGTGGTTTTATGTTTGGAAATAAATAAGATAGACCAGCCATGTTTATTCCTGTTTCAACTGGTAAACCATATGTTTTAAAATACGTGATTTAATTTTTTTTTGTTGTTTTAATAGTAATAGTAATATTAAATAGTAATATTTTACTATATTGTTTCCATTTTATTTATAAAAGAATAAACATGTTTTATTGTGAAAAAAAATTGTGAAAAAGTCTGAATTGCAAGATGTTAACTTGCAGTAGCAAGGAAAAAAGTCAGAATTGTAAGATAAAAATTTGCTAAACATTTTTTCATTTAGTTGCAGAAACAGGCTTCCATACTGTTAATTTAGCCTCCATATTTTATACTGTTTTGCTTCACTCTGCTTCGTGAATTACAAAGGCTTAAGACCAGCAAGACATAAATCCAGACCTCAGCCAACATTTAAACCTCGCCATATCATCATTTTCCAGAAAGAAAAAGGACTAAATCGCTTGATGTTCTCGCTAAAAGTTCTCCTTGGATTCACATGCCAAAGCCTCAGACCATGCAATCCTTTCATTTTGGCCGAGCATCAAGGCATAATAGGCATCTTAGCTTGGAAGCTCAGTTTTATGTGTGCTTTTTTTTACCTGTGACTCTATAAAACTTTTGATAGGACATATACAGAATAAACCCATGTTGTTGTATGTTTGGTTGTAGCAGGGTTGGATGGAGCGCTCTGTGTGTTGTGGTTTTGGACTTTGAGCTTTGAGTGTTTGGTTGTGAGTGTGTAGGCAGGGAGGAAATGCTGACTGGCCGCAGTAAAGTGCTGACAGTAAAAGAGACAGGGCCTGAAATAAGACATGGATCCATAGAGACCAGCACGTATTCAGGGAAGAGAAGAAAACACATTGATTTATGCATTCAAAGACACCGTTTTACTAAAACAAAACAACTGCTACTACTTTCCAATCTATCTTTCTTATTTGATCTACTTCTGCCTTTACACAAGATCACACATTTACTCATTCTGAACTTTCACACACTTTCCAGGGCTGTATAATGTTATTCTCAACTCAGACACACATACACACACAATCTGTGTGTCATTGCTTATGATACTGTGTTGGTTATTTTCCATGAGTGATGAGAGGTTCAGGTACTTTTATGGATGAAGAAATGCTGATGCACCATGGTCTTGTTTATTTCTCACACATGCTGGTGATTTTGAAATAACTGTAAAATAACTTTGTGTTATTGCCAAATTTCTGTTTAAGAGTTTAGTCCTACTTAACGTACTAATATTGATTCTCTTGAAGCCTGCCTGGCTGGCCTGTGAAAGCACTGAGAGGAACTGTTGTGATTTATTCCTGAAAGTCCTGTTTTAATTCATTTATTTTACAGTTGATTCTTGCAGGCTTCTGTATTTGGACTTCAGAGAATGATTAGGGTGAATAGTTTAATGAGCTGTTTGACAGATTTTATACTGTTAACTGCAGGATCTGTAGCAATTCATAAATAATAAATGAATGCTTAATGCTTAAAAAATTATTTAATGATATGCTGCATACTTTTAAACAATCTAGCACATTTTTTTTCTGGGTTCCACCTCGGACAGCAAAACCTCCTATTCATTATCGTTAAAGTATTGTTCTTTTTCTTTGTCTTTTGTTTCGTTGTCATAATCTTCTGGTGCCGCTTTGTGGAAAGCCCTTATATGGAGCTGGTTTGGGTGTGTATTATGCTAATGACTGTCCTTGTGCACGAGACACTCATTTAGAAGACTCCAAATTCACTAACAGAAGAACGTGTCTAAGAACAAGCTCGTGTGAGTATTAATGTGTTGTGAATTAGTTTTTGTGAGAAGTTCAAATGTGAAAACATACACAATTTTTAGTGAACGATACCCAGTATTTTAAAATTTTTACAAAGTGCACTTAAGTGTGTTAGGACTCTGTCATGAAAGTGAGCCTTATAATGTGGCCTTTAATTTAAAGGGTTACTCCACCCCAAAATTAACATTTTGTCATTAATCATTTACCCCCATGTCATTCCAAACCCATAAACGTTTTGTTTCCATTGTGTCTAACACAGAACTGTGTACTTAGTGTGTTAACCGGATGCTGTCTAAAATTATGCTACGATGATGTTGCGGTGCCGAATCTTTGAATAAAGGGGTTATTTTGTTGTCTTTCCATAAAAGAAAAAAAAAATTCTCATAGCTTCATTGCTCTACGGTTGAACCAGTGATGGCAGATGGAGCATTCAGGCGACGTTTTTACACTTTTCGGGAGCTTGACAGTGTGGACAGTCAATGGGACAGTCACAAGCTTCCTGCTTTTCATAAATTGTGTTTTTATGGGTTTTGAACGGCATGTGGGATTTAATGACAAAATGTTCATTTTGAGGTGGAGTAACCCATTAATAAATATTTCACTTTTTTTACAAGGGACAGTCCACAGTCTGTGCTATTTTTGTTGATCTGTGTTGATATGGGCATGATTAAAGGGCCCCTGCGAACAGTTTTTGGATCTAAAAATATGTCTTGTGTGAATGGCTCCTTGCTCAGTGTGGACCTGTGCTGACTGCAAAATTTCCAAACACATGCTCTGCATGGGTACTTCAAGCTCAGATGGGGAAAAAAGTACATACTTGTATACAGTGTTACGACCTCTAGGGGTTGATCATAACAGATAAATTATGAGTAAGGTGGTGGATAGAAAATAACTACCATAAAGATAGATAGATATCAATCTGATATTTATTTGGTTAAGCAGGGATAAATCTTCAGGGGTAGATCACACCAAAATAACAAACAAAAAAAACTCCTGTTTGAACCTCTGTCTTACCTTTGATGAGAGGGAAAAGAAATTAAAAGAAATACAAACAACTTCCCTAACTTCCTAAAGATAAACAGAGTGAAAAGATGTACTGAAAACAAAATTGACATCTAACCCCCTACTTCCCTTTTAGTTAAGTGAATAAGTAATTAACAATAGATATTTACAATAATTTACAATAGTTGACATTGATACTAACAAAAGATTTTCTGCAATTCGAATTCTGCAATGCAATGCAATATACAAAAGGCACTATTTGAAACAAAGTAACAAGAAACAAACATGGCAGAAAGTCTACATGAGAAACAATGGCACAAGATGGCACCTCAAGAGTGTTCAGGGCGTCGCCTTTTACTGGATAAGGTGAGGAAATGGACCAATAGCAACATCCAGCCAATTAGATCCCGGACACACCCACCTGCAACACAGAATACTTATACACACACACAAAAAAGGGCAGTCTATCATAGACCCACACCATGAACTCGTAACACCCCCACCCATAAAAACAATAAACAAAGTTTATTGATGATTGCGAGACAGTGAGTCAGCAATGACATTATCAAGTTCCTTTTTATGACAGATAACCAAATTATAACCCTGACAAATTAGCGACCCACGCATGAGGCGATGGTTGGCATTAGACATGCGATTAAGAAAGACAAGAGGGTTATGATCTGTATAAACTGTAACAAGTTGTGGACTAGAACCCATGTATACTTCGAAATGTTGAAGTGCAAGGACTAATGCAAGGGTTTCCTTTTCAATGGTACTGTAACCGACTTGGTGCTTGAGAAATTTTTTGGGAAAAAAACTGATTGGATTATTCACTCCATTTTTATCACTTTGTAACAAGACGTCTCCAACACCAGTGCCACTAGCATCCACTTCTAACAAAAAGGGTTGATCAAAGCATGGGGCAGCGAGAACAGGGCTACTACATAGTAGGGATTTTAAATCCTCAAAGGCAGACAGGCATTCGTAAGTCCATTGAAATGATACTGCTCTACGTAACAAACTAGTGAGAGGGGTGGCGACATCAGAATTTTTTTTTTTTTTTAAACACCTGTAGTAACCTGTCATTCCCAGAAATCGGCAGAGTTCTCTCTTCATTTTAGGAACTGGGAAATCAATGATGACCTGTACCTTAGAGTTAAGGGGCTTAACTTGACCGTTACCAACCTCCTTTCCCAAATATGTGACAGTAGCACACCCAAACTCGCACAGATTCAAAGTAAGATTTGCATCCCTCAAGCATCCAAAAACCTCATTCAACGTATTCAAATGCTGCTCCCAGGTATTTGAATAACATACGACATCATCCAAATAAGCTTTGATACTTTAGATAATACCAAAGACATTAAACGTTGGAAAGTAGCTCCAGCATTTCGGAGACCAAAAGCCATTACTCAATATTGCAAAAATTCATCAGGGGTTGCAAAAGTGGAGATTTCAGATGCCCTATCCGTTAGCGATACCTGCCAGTAACCTTTTAACAAATCAAATTTAGTGACAAACTTTGCATTACCTACACGATCTGCGCAATCTTCATACGAGGTAATGGAAATGAGTCTGCTTTAGTTAAAGCATTAACCTTACGATAATCCGTACAGAATCTTTGAGTTCCGTCTGGCTTCGGAACAAGCAGACAGGGTGAACACCAAGGACTAGCACTAGGGATTGCTAATTTGTGTTCCAACAAATTTCTCTTTTCATCAACTCACGTTTAACCGGGTTAACACGATATGCATTTTGCTTAATGGGTGAATGTGAACCAACATTTATGTCATGCTCAATGACATGAGTGGTAGTGAGAAAATCATTAAACGAGGTGGGGTATTCCTCAATAAGCTTGATAATGTCATCTTGGGCAGATCCCGTCAAGTGTGCTAGTTTGCCTGGTAAGTTCGCTATAGTTTCAGAATTCAGCAAACGAACAGATGAGGACAAAGCACTATTCATTTTTAATCCATCACGTTCAGGAGAGCACTCTGCCAATGACTCAGTAACTGCGACAGCGGTAGCGACAGGTACACAAACCTTTTCAGTGTTAGTGTCTGAGCGTGACACATATTCTCTAAGCATGTTAACATGGCAGACGCGGGATCTTCTTCTACGGTCAGGAATATCGATAACATAATCAGTATCTCCGAGTTTTTCTCTGACCACATAAGGACCAGTGAATCTAGCCTGTCATAGTGAATCTATCATAACAAGTTTTCATTCGATCCTGCACTGAACTGAGCGAATTCCTCGCTAACTTCCACACAGCATGTAACTTCTCATGAAATTCACTGACATAATCTAGAACATTAGTAGATGGAGACGAATGAGTCAAAGAAAGAATCTGTTCCTGCAAAATTTTCAGCAGCCCCCGAACAGTGTGCCCAAATATTAACTCGGAGGGTCTAAATCCAAGTGAAGCTTGAGTAGTGTTACGTCCAGCAAATAACAAGAGAGGAATTTCCTCATCCCAGTCTTTTTGTCTATCAATACAAGTTCTGAGCATTGACTTCAACGTTTGGTGAAAGCATTCAATAGCACCTTGTGACTGTGTCCTTGGTCAGATTTTATGTACTTGGGCATACCAAAGGTCGGTACAAAATTTTACAATTCCTTTGACAATCGTAGGGGCCTTGAGAGAGCGCAACGGTACTGCCTCTGGAAATCTAGTTGCAGCACACATCAATGTCAGAAGGTAAGAATTACCAGCCTTAGTTTTGGGTAACAGACCCACACAATCGATTAGGATTCATTCAAATGGCTCTCCTATCACAGGAATGGGTTTTAGCTGAGCCAGTGGAATCGTTTGATTAGGTTTGCCTGCCTTTTGACAAGCCTGACAAGAACTTGACAACGTCAGTTTTCATTGCAGGCCAGAAGAAATATTTCAGTAGCTGATCATATGTTTTCCGAATTCCCACATGACCAGAAAGTTCATGGTCATGGGCTACACTTAATATCTGCTCACGGTAAGGTGTAGGGACTACAACCTTGATAAACAGAGCTCCAATCATTTTTAGTATGACGAGGGGACCACTGTTAAGTGGCTCTGGTACACCCAACACCTCAGGTAGACTAAAAACAACAATTTTCTCTGGCAAACAATTCTTAAACTCTTCCAATAAAATTAACTCCTTAAGTTGATCAAACGTGACGACTTTATTCGCACCGCACCATTTCTCAAATAAATTTGCTTTATCTCTTGCAAACTTTATGTTTTGAGAAGGAACCATAAAAAATAGTTCTAAACAAATATGGTTGATTTTTTTTTAACTGGAGGAAATTTTATTATGGATGATGGGGGGTTTATAACTTTTTGGGGGGTTTATTGTGTTTTTATCATCTGTATGGACTCTCATTCTGACTGCACCCATTCAGATCCTCCATTGGTGAGCAAGTGATGTAATTATACATTTCTCTAAAATCTGTTCCAGTGAAGAAATATCTTGAATAACCTGAGGATGTGTAAATTGTTAGCACATTTTTTTTTGGATGAGCTATTCCTTTAATATGTAAAACTGTGAAAAAGATTATTGCTCCATTTCATCTGCCCAAGTTCAAAAACAACTAGATATTTAAATATGCAATTATTTGTGATTCATTTTATTAATTTGATTCAAATATGTAAGCAATGTTTAAAACATGTGCTGCTTTATGATGAAATGGGTTTGTGTGTGTGTTTTACTTGTATAAGTGTGTTTCGCAAACACATTTGTATATTTATTGTCCTTGAGCAGGAAATTAAATGAAAGAAGTATTAAAACATGTACAGGAAGGATTATGCTGTCAGCCATGCGCATTACACATCACAGCTTACAGAATAACTAAACATTAATGTAACAATATAATAACCTTGGATCACAGCCACTCTCTAACCTGACAGTAAATATCATAGACTGTGTTAAGTGGGAACAAGCTGACAATAGATGGTTATTTTAACACATAACAGAAGACACCCTGACATTGTTTTATTATCTTTTCCTTTTCTGTAGATCCTGAAGATTATCAGCCACCGATATGGAAATCATACTGTAAGTATTTTAATGTGTTTTTTACTGCCTGGCTCATGGCATAAACATATCTTGGTGCAATTTTTAGGGAGACATGAAATACGTACCAACAAGTACATATCATTGCATACCTATCTGCTTTGAGCTTTTACTAAAGGCCAATGAATATTGGTGTGCACTGATTGCGCTCAGGTGCACCTCATCACTACGTGAGTATAAGAGGGTACGCGCACAGTGCACATGCAGGTTTTCACTGAAGAGCCGTTGCCGGCGTCAGCGCAACCCTAGAGACGTGGCAGGTGAAAGTTTAACATCTCCGTTCTCTCCTTCAGGGAACGTGGGTTACCCTAGACGTTACCCTCTCAGGCAAATCACTTCGACGTTACATATGGGAACACCCATGGAACAGGCCACACTCTAGGGCCGCGTTACGCGGATATCCCCTGCCAACTGGCGAGACATTTTTTAGCTTTTCCAGTTCGTTAGCAGAAGAATCTGCACGTAACCTTCTCAACCTCCCCATGGCCCGACATGAGTGGCGACAGAGTTGCTTTCAGTGGTGCTGAAACAAGCGGTTGAGGGCGGAGCGCATGAAGTTTTTTTTTTTTTTTTTTGAAAAAAAGAATTTTCAAGAATTTTCAAAATTCAAGAATTTTCAATATATTGATAAGAATTTGGATATAATTGAAGGTAAACACAGCCTTGTGTAGACCGTGGAGATGTTTTTTGCCACACCTCTGGCGAAGGAGACCAGAGGAAGCACAGCCGGAGCTACCGACTGCGGGGCAGGGAGGACTCAGATTACGCTCATTGAAGGGAACACTCAGGATAGGGTCTCAGGATAACGTGAGAATCAGCCGAGAATCAGGCAAAGAGGTCTATCTTGGCCTCTCCGAAATGATTCCAAATCAGCTGGACTACCTGGGGCTGGAGCCACCATTCTCCAGGGTGGGTGGACTGCCGTGAGAGCTGATCCGCTGCACATGGAACATGAATAGCGCGCAGCGATTTCAGCGGCTTGTGAATCCACAGGAGCAGATGGAGGGTGAGCTGAGACATACGGCGGGAGCGTAGACCACCTTGTTTGTTGATGTACGCAACAGCTGCAGTGTTGTCTGTCCAGACTAACACCTGCTTGTGGCGCAGTGTGGGAAGAAAATGACGCAACGTGAGAAACACTGCCATCAGCTCTAGGCAATTGATGAGCCAGCGCAGTCAAACACCTGTCCAGGGACCCAAGGCTGCTTGCCTGTTGCATACAGCACCCCAGCCCGTGAGAGAGGCATCCGTGTTGACCACAACATGTCTCAAAACCTGTCCTTGGGGCGAGCAGTCATATCGATCGAGTCCAGCTCCATACCGAGATAAGAGATCCTCTGCACCAGGGAGAGTTTGCTCTTCTCTCGGTTGACCTGAAGACCCAGAGGTCCATTGAGAATGCGAATGCCCATCTGCCATAGTGGGGAGAGGGCACCCTCCGCGACCTTTGTGAAGACTTGGGGAGACAGGGACAGGCCAAAGGGTAAGACGCGATACTGATATGCTCGACCCTCAAGCGCAAACCACAAAAGGGGTCTGTGGCGAGGCAGAATCGAGACATGAAAGTATGTGTCCTTCAGGTCGATGGCTGCAAACCAACCCTGGCTCCGAATGCATGTCAGTATGCACTTCTGAGTGAGCATCTTGAATAGCATCTTGAGAAGAGACCGATTCAGAACTCTCAGATCCAGGATTGGTCTCAACCCACCACTCTTCTTGGGCACGATGAAATAAGGGCTGTAAAACCCCCGACCTCATCTCAGCGGAAGGGACAGGCTTGATTGCTTCCTTCGCCAGTAGGACAGCAATCTCCGCGCACAGTACGGCGGCTTGACTCTCTGTCTGAACCAAGGTAGAGCGAATGCCGCAACACCAGGGCAGGCGCTTGGCCAACTGAATCGCATAGCCGAGGCGTCCGAATCAACCACTGTGAGGGGGCCGGGAGCACTATCCAGGCTCCGAGCCGCCTTGACAGGGGTATCAAGGGAACATTGACCGCCGTGCCAGCAGTGGGGCAGCCTGTAGCTGGACAGGGATGAATCGTCTGGTTGCATTTCACAGCGCTTGCCTGTCTCCCTGGCTCCCGCGCTGGCGACACAGTGTCCTGGGTTAGCATCTGTGAAGACAAAAATTGTGTTAGATGGGGACCTCCGGACACTGGGCCCGGAGGTGTGAGAAATTGCTCTTTCTGTGAAATTGTGGGTACCGCCAACCCATAGGCCAACGGCAGCTGAATGCACAGAGTCTCCTGGCCCTCCTCCAGGAGTAGGGACGAAGATGGTCTCGACGTCCACCGAAGAGCAGATCTCATCACCTCCGGGCTGCCTGTCTCAGGAGCTGTTCCCACCCCTCTGGGTGTTTTTGGCCGGCCCCTCAGCAGGCAGGGCCCCGTGCCCACGGCCAGCTCGATGACGTTGCCTCTTAGCAGCCAGCCTGGCATCATGTACTTTGGCTGGGGTCGGCAGATGGTTCTTTGGATGTCGCAGGGGGACGCCCTTGGCGACGAGCAGGCGGAGGAGCACTCAGAGAACGGGAGGCCGCTCACCAAGGCAGGATGTGGGACATCACCTTCGTCTGCTTCTGAACTGGCGCGAACTCCTGGGCCAAGTCCCCAACAGTGTCGCCGAATAGGACAGCCTGGGAGATGGGGGCGTTGAGAAAGCACACCTTCTCTGTGTCCGCAGTGCACATCACCTGACCAAGGGTGCGCGCTGTGACTTTCATCGCCGTGAGGTCCGTCGCAGTGCGGAGTTCCCGCATCACCCCCTGATCAGGTCCGCGCTCGTGCAGCTCTTTGAGAGCTTTCCTTTGGAACACTTGCTGCATGTGCACTGTGCGCGTGCCCTCTTGTACTTATGCAGTGATGAGGTGCACCTGAGCGCAATCAGTGCACGCCAATATTCATTGGCCTTTAGTAAAAGCTCAAAGCAGATAGGTCTCTCTGGCGAGTTCCCATATGTAATGTCGAAGTGATTAGACTGAAAGGGTAACACTCTGACACCTTTTATTCCTTTTCACACAAATTTAGAGAGTTTCGAATAATAAAGTGTACTTTTCACACAATTACTAAATTACTAAAAATATAATGTTAATACTTCAAAACGTTAGTAATATGCTGGGGTATTTAAACAATGCTTTTGAACATTAGCCTCAGCTTCATATCTATTGTTTTTTTATAGATGGTATGTTTGCTCAGTTGCTTATGGAGTACAGAGATGTACTTGAGAGGTGAGGATCCCCGGTTTAAATCCCGTGTAACTACAGTTCGACAAAACAGTTCAAATCTGCGTAAAAGGCAAAAGTTGAAATGGCACAGTTGCATCAACAAATAGGTTTTGATATCAGTTTTGTATTTGTTAACACTATCGGGTAGGTTTAGGGTTGGAATTGGTGAAGAGCATATTTCCAACATGTTGGAGCAACAGTCCCTGGATATTTAATGTGATAAAAAAACAGCAATATGTACCTATATGAAAGTAATAAATTGTGCCATGGTTCACATATTGAACCTGTATTTTAGTGCCACTCAGTGGACATTTACTTTTGAAACTGCGGTGAAACTTGCAGTAAGGTGTGTAAAAACGATGTAGCACAAAAAGTGCACAGAGGTACATATTTTTATGAGACCAGGTTGTAGTTTTTAACATTATAGATGTACTGATTTACATCATTTGAATGTAGAAAACAAGATCCAGTTGAAAGACTTAAAACCGTATTGGAAAAACCAGAATAACATATAAGAAATATAATAATCTGGCCTTCAAACTGAAGATCATTGCATCATGTGAATGTGGTCTGGCACAGAAATGTGGACAGGAGCAATTCTAGAGCACTTTGCTGAAGGTCTCCCAGGCCAGTAATCGTTATCTCAAATTTTTGTAGCCCATCCCATGATTCAACTCATTTTCCCTCGCATTCACTCCCACTGTGCAGTATTTTTAGAGCAGCCTCGTCCTTGTCATTCTGGTGGACGTTGTCCAGAACCCACTGCTTGTTCTGAGCTTCTTTGACAAAAACTTGGCATCGCTGTCAGATGCCTTCCTGCTTCCTGTGAAGAAAAATCTGAGTAGTGAGGCCAGACTCTGCTCGGACTGTGGCGGCCAATTGCTGCTTTCTGTGATGAGCAGCTTTTAATGAAGTCATCAAGAGAAGGTCACGTCCATGTTGAGCTGAAGTATCCCCGCACATCTGCTGCTGTGTTTGATCCGGCATTGATAATTTCACTAGTGCTGCTTCCTTCACACTCATCTAAATGCCATTTTAAAACTCTTCTTTATTACAGAACTAATTGGTTGAGATTGATAATATACTGCCTAGTCCTATAGTCAACAGGGGTCCATTTTTTCTAATAAATTTTGTAAATGTATACGTAAACAGAAATGCAAACAGATAATTCTGTTTCTTGATTTTTTAAAAATGGAAAAAGAGTTTATTTTATTATGTTATGTGTTTTTATTGTGCCTGTATGTAATTTTAGAGTTTATAGGGTTTTTCTGCATGTTTGTTGCACCACATACCGTTTTGGTGAGAAAATCTTTGTTGTATAATAAGCAGTGATTATTTTCACTGAAATAACAAAAAAGATGGCAAACTATTTCATCATGTTTTCCTTGCAAGAATTTAATTCGTGTTATTAAATTTTTTTATTATTATGACATCAGGACAGTTGCCTCCGCCCTCATCAAAAGTATTTGAATGCTGAATTAAAAAAAAAACTTGTCCATCATAAAAGAGATTCATTCAAGACTATGTATGAATTACATTTAAATTTATGTCAAAAAAAGAAAATCAAATGTCACATGAGAAATCCCTAATTTGCTAATAATAACATCCAAAATAATAGATTCTGTTTACATAAGAAATGTATGTGTTCTCTGTATATTTATTATGTATGTACTCGCTAACACATGTAAATATTTAAGAAACGTGTTATGTTTGTATGATACAATATCTATAAATATAAATATATACATGTAAACACATGGCAATATTTTCAAAATATATGCTGCATGTGTGTGTCTTTATGCATACATAACAAATATACACAGTGCATACATATTATGTAAACAAAAACCTTTATTTTGGATCTGATAAATGCTTTACAGCACTAATTTTGTTTTGTGTTACAGTGCTTAATGTCATAAAAATCATTGAAATCCTCTGTAAAGACACCTTTATTTATTTATATAGTGCCAAATTTACACTACAAAGGTGGCTTAAATGCATTTACACCGCAATCAGCCTTCGTACTGGGCTGAGCTGGGACTGAGCAGGCATGATCTATTTCGGCTTTTATGCAGCATTACACATTTACACTGATTTTTTTGTTCCCTTAACTCAGCTGTGGAAAGATGCCTTAGGAGATAAAGGTGTATTTCCATTTTAGTGACATACCCAGTGGCTCCATTTTTATCATTGTGAATGAAGTTACTCGCTATCAAAGGAATGTTGTTTGAACTGACCGCAAATTGACCTTGCCTGTGCAAGCCGATTATTTGGGAGAGGATAACCTGAGGAATTCCTGGTATTAACCTCCATTCTCTATACTACATTTTCAAACAAACATCCACAATCAAAACATCAGGGCTTAACCCTCCCCTTAAGCCGAACATCAGCCCTTCGTGTACGCCATTCCCATATTGACCAACTGTTGGTGTTGATTTATCTGTTTGGCTCTTGCGCAGTGTTCATTTTTCAATAGCTTTACCAATATTACCCAATCCACTTTTATAATGTGTTGTAGTCTGACAGCAGTGATAGTGGGGGTGTGTCCTCAAGCTCAAATCTAATGGATTAATGTTTAACAGAGAATGCTGTGTTTTGACATGCTCTATATATACACCAGTATCTTACCACAGCAATATAAAGATTAGAGGTAAAATAAACTTTAAGTTGTTTCCTGGTAGGTTGCTGCTCATGGTAAAAGATCCAATATCATTTTATTGATTATATACTAACTGTTATATTCATAAAAAAAAAAAAATCTCTTTTTGTTAATCAGTGTACCAGCTACAGCAGGAAGCACCAAGACCAAAGAGGATCACATGTCCTCAGGAGGTAAATGTGTGTAAACACTCCCAAGGTTTATCAAACATGACTCATATTGATTCAGCATGCATATCTTTTACTAAACACTGGAGCAGATGTCTCCATGTTCACAAAATCCTGTTAGAAAAGACTCTCCTGTAAGTCATTTGTATGAAAAAAAAAGTATTTCTCTCTCTTACATTTTCTCTCTAACATGCAGATGGAGAGCAGACCCAAATACTATGGAAGAGAGTGAGTGTCTAACTAAGTGGTGGTGTTATGAAAGTACCGTCCTTGTATTGCTTCTGGGATTCATCAAGGTTAATTAAGTTCAGGGAAATCATTTGGAATATGT
>JAUMHI010000058.1:8587810-8600867 GCA_032359435.1 Enteromius unitaeniatus | reverse complement strand
GGTGATCTTGATTCATGCACCTGACAAATATCCTAATTTACAAAAGAAAAAAATAAATAAAACGAAAACTAAGACTGAAACTAATAAAAACTAAACTAAAACTAAGCTATTGTAAAATATAAAAACTAGCAAATCTGCCTATAAAAACTAATTAAACTTAACTGAATTTTAAAACAAAAAGTCAAAGCGAAATATAAACATTCAACTAATGAAAAATCCAAAACTATTATAACCTTGGTATTCATCTGCTTACTTTTTACCCTAGTCCTCAAAAGTGTGTGTGGAATTTAGAGTGACTTAGCAGAATGTATTATTTAAGAGTGTCATGAGGGGTGGTGGATATTGATTTTGTGTAATGATGTGCGTGAGGGTGCACATATGAAATAGTGTATGAGGGAGAGAGAGAGAAATAGACTGGTGTGTCAGTTGAGTGAGAGTGTGTGTGCATGAGATGTGTGAATATGTGAGCATGAGGTACGTGTGTGTGTACCAAGGTAAATGATGGTGTCTGTGTACAGGTTCCATGGTCTGATTTCCAGAGAGCATGCAGATGAACTGCTGGCTGGTACGGACGGTGCTTATCTCATCAGAGAGAGTCAGAGACAACCAGGAACATATACACTTGCTTTGAGGTACAGAGCAGCTGTTCTTCTGTCCTTTTCTCTATATGTTCATCCATCCATACATCCATCCTCTTCTTTATATTACAGTTACTTTATATTTTTAGATTTTTTTATATTATTGCTCTTCAAAAGTTTGGGATCACAAGGTTTTTTAATGCTTACCAAGACTGAATTTATTTGATCAAGAAATCAAAAACTTAATATTTTAATAATATATATGTATAAAATATATATACAAATTTTTAATAATATATATGTATTTTTTAAATGGAATGATCTGATCAAAGCTGAATTTTCATCATCATTGCTTCTGTCTTTATTGTCATGTGATCCTTTAGAAATCATTCCAATATGCTGATTTGATGCTCAAGAAATGTTTGTTATTATTACAGTTGAAAAGACCATGATACCATGATACAGCTATTCAAAAGAATAGCTTTTATTTGAAATAAGAGTCTTTTGTAACAAAGTAACTTTTGACCATTTTAAAACATTAAAGAAAATTCATTGTTATACAATGTATAGTTACATTATAATATAATATAATACTGTATAATACTGTATGTTAATATAATAAGAATACTGCTTGTCTATCACTCAGATTTGGCGGCCAGACTCTGAACTACCGGCTCTTTTATGATGGAAAGCACTTTGTGGGAGAGAAACGTTTCGAGTCAGTTCACGATCTGGTTACAGACGGCCTCATTACTCTTTATATTGAGACAAAGGCAGCAGAATACATCGCCAAGATGACCACAAACCCCATCTATCAGCATCTGGGCTACACCTCTCTCCTGAGGGACAAAATCACTCACCGACTCAACCGGACACGCTCTGAGCCCAAAAAAGTCACTTTCCAGCAGGATGAAAAGGTGAGGGGCGCATCTTTTTATATATATTGATCAAAATATTCATAACAAGTTACAGCCTACAGTGTAAGCAATGCATGATCAAAGATTTTTATTTCAATACTATATTGCACTATCAGTAGACAGTGTAATAAAGCCATGGCCACGGATGCCAAATTGGTCAACCATGCACAATTTATTGCAGTTTTTGTTAAAATCAGTCATAAAAATGTCCTGTTTTTTTGTCAAGTGCCACAGAGCTTCGTTTTAGGACCGCTGTTGTTGTTTTATCGTTGTTGTTGTAGGCTTGTTGGAGAAACTTTGGTAGTTTTTTGATGTTATTGCTACTTTCTGCACTCTAACTAACAGTACTGCAGTAACTTCTGTTTTAGTTTCTTTTATCTGCAGAATTCTTCAAAAGAGCTCATCGTAAATTCTCATTTGTGTCTCTTCGCACAGTGAAAACAGGATATAGGCACTGGCACTGCTTCATTATGTGCACATAAATGTTATCAAGGGTTTATTGCTAATAGTAGACACAACCAGCACAAATCATCCTTCACAAATCATTATTAGGATGGTGTTTGGACAGATAAGAAGGAGCATTTCTGTACTTGAATCGGGAAGATTAGAAGAGCGTTATGGTGTGCATCTTTGATGAAAGATAAAGCCATGAATGTGTTGTCTCCTCTCATTTATCAGACACACTGTCTGGTTCACTGACGGGAGAGTTTTATCAAATCTGTCAGGTCTACCATTACCTCTTTATGAACTCTGTTGCCTCACTCTTGAGGCGAAATGGCTCTTCATGAGAGCTCCATGAAATAAACATAAGCGATGATCAAGCATGAATTAGTCAAAGGAAGTGTAGTTTGTTTATCACCCAAAGTCATGTTTGTATAGGGCGTATTTGTTTTTGTTGCAGACACCAGAGAGAGAATTTTTGAGAATGTGAGAGAACGTGACTCAGTTGGCTTAGCATTCAGATTAATATAAAAGTACTCATCACACTTACTGTTTTGGACAAATGTCCACTAGGGGGCAGACATAACAAGCTGTCAAACTGTAAATATACATAGATTTGTATATACTTGTGCAGCCCAGTATTCACGTCATCAGATTTTCTTTCTCTTACATCTCAAATGCAAATGCAATATTTACTATAGAAAGAAGCATAAGATTTTTCTGAGCAGTCCACCCTGCTACAAACACTTGTTTCAAAATTGAAAAGCCATAAAATTTAAAACACACATTACATTTTGATTGTTTGTTTTTTCCGAATAATGTGCGCGCACGGTAGTCTTTTTGTTTTGTGCTTCTCTAGAAATACAAATAAATCATCACAGTCATTTTGCTGAGAGCAGCAGAAATCTTTTTTCTTTGATCTGGTCTCACAGTACCCATAACATTCTGGAACGTTTCCCTCAGCCTAATCCATGCAGCATTTTACATCTGGCACACTGAAGATAAAATGACAAACTCACAAACTCAATGAATCTGCCATTTCGGTATTCTCTGATTGATGCTGTGATTCATGATTAACATTGGCTTTAATATACTGCTGCAGTGTTACATTGTGGCTGCAAGTCTTGCACACTTACTAGATTCATTCCACTGTATTTTACAGTGTTAGTTTCCAAAATAACAGTTTTGTTTACATAACTTATGTGTGTGTACACTGTATATGTATTATGTATATGTTATGCACCCGCATACAGTATATATTTTGGAAGTATTTACATACGTATAATTTATATATTTTATATTATATATAAATATATTCAATGTATAAACATAACATATTTACATATTTTTTCCATCAATATATACATGCGTATGTATCTATTTTTACATACATAATAAACATAAACAGTACACACACACACACATATATTATATTAACAAAAACTTTGTTAATTTTAGTTTATTATTTATTTTAGGGTCAATCAGTTTAGTAGGCCTGTTTCAATTTATTTTCACTTATTTTTTTTAAGTGTTTCAGTTATTATTTATATGTTATATACCAAAGTCAGTTTTTATAGTTTTAGCTACATATCAATCAATTCTGGCCTTTATGGGCCGGTTTCCCGGACAGGGATTAGATTAAGCCAGGACTAGACCTTTGCTAATTTAGGACATTTAAGAATTTTTAGAAACGTGTTTTAAAATGCATTATCTGTGAGCATTTTAAGACCAAACAATGACAATAATGTATTTCGAGATATCTCAGTGCAAGCCTTTTCCAGTTTAGACAGCTCTTGACATTTATTTGAATCTAGGACTAGTCTTAAACCCTAAAAAGTGTTTTAATGATGCAAATTGTTGTATATCTATATTTAAGACTCATCATGATAATTGGCTCACCCTGTAAGGTTTAGTTAATGTGTGTTACAATGGATACAACATTATCATCATCAACAACAACAACAACCTAACAGTTATTATTAAGTCATTTTGACTCTTTTGAGATTTTACAGTGACCTTAAAAACCTTGAAATCACTTTTACGTCACTGTCTTGATTCACAGTGCTTATGTCTGAGCATTTGGCGGTCACATTTAGGGACCAGAATTGGGTGTGTTTTTCTATGACGGAGTCTTGTTGTGCCACCTGCGCAGCTCAGAGTTCACATGGCTCTCTTTCTTTAATAACCGTAATCGCTTAAGTGTTCTGCTGGCCTGGCAAGTTCCAACTAAAACCACTTGCTGCTGATGGATCGGAGTTATTAGAATTAGCGCTGAGCTTTGTGGTGATTTATCATTGTTGTTTACATTATATTTCAGCACTGCAGCTTTTAAACTGAAGGATTGGAATAATCTGTTTTATACTTTCCTGCAGTAGTCTTGTACATAAGTCATAATAATGTCGCATTCTTTGTTTGGCCGGTTTAACAAAATGCAATTTTTGTCCTCCTTTTTTTTTCTTTTCTTTTTTTTATGTCCTGCTGTACAGACAGTGATAGACAGTATTTTGATTGAACCGAATAGTGTATTAAATGAATATAGCACATTTCCCTCTGTGTGTATCACATAGGATGCGGTTATGTACTGTAAACACTTTTTGTGCCCTAGTTCTGTCTGTCTCTTCAGCTGCAGGGGTCTCTTCTGTCAATACAGTGGTCTCTAAATAGAGACTAGGCTTTATTGTATCTCTTTTGTGTTTCACTTTGTGCCTCTTTCATTAGGAGACAAGACGCCATCTGCCTCAGGACAAAAAGTGCAAGTCTTGCTCTTGCACTTACTCTGTCTCTGCCCCCCGTCTCCCTCTTCTCTTTTATCACTCTATGTAACTCCCCAACATCTTTCTTTTGAGTGTATAACTGAAACGTGTGACTGTTTTAGTCACTGTTTTAAGTTGGTATTACAGTTAAGGTTATCTAAACTGGTGGCTGACCTTCTAAGCAGTTTGAATTAGTGTTAATATAGTTTACATTTTACAACAATGCATGCAGTTAACAGTTGAGATATGCTGTATCTGTATAGTACACAGGTCCTTCTCAAAAAATTAGCATATTGTGATAAAGTTCATTATTGTCTGTAATGTACTGATAAACATTAGACTTTCATATATTTTAGATTCATTACACACAACTGTAGTAGTTCAAGCCTTTTTGTTGTTTTAATATTAATGATTTTGGCGTACAGCTCATGAAAACCCAAAATTCCTATCTCAAAAAATTTGTATACAATTTTAGTAATGTTGTAGCTCTCATATACTACTGACTTTCTAAAGCGGTTTATGAAAACATGCTTTTAAAATTTAAAATATGCACTTGTAGTCTACTCCAAATTTTTTATTAAACTATGGTAGTGGTGTCGATCGATTAATCGCATTTTTGTTTACATAATATGAGTGTGTATATTTATTATGTGTTTATATAAATATTTAGCATTTATATATTTAAGACAAATATTTTATGTTTATATATTAAATATATTTATATGTAATATAAAATTAAATAATATAAATAAAAATTAAAAAAATATACTGAATGTGTGTATTTTGTATATACATAATAAATAAACAGTACACAGACATATATATATATATATATATATATATATATAAACGAAATAATTTATTTTGGATGTGATTAATCCTTTTGACAGCACTAGTCTAAATATAATATTAATGAAATAAAATATGTTGTATAAGTATATTATTGTTAATTAAAAAATGTAAAAAAGACTTCTTTTGTTTACGAGTATAAGCCATGCACACAGCCATGCCTCCGACATTGAATTTTGAAACTGCTGCATGCTTAAAAAATAATTTGCTAACATTGTCTGTCATTCACATCTTCATAAATCTTATTTTATTCATAAACCAAAGACCACTTTCAGAGGTAATGCTTTCCTCATATATGTTAATTTTAATATGTTACATAAACTCTTTTGTTTTAGGATTACAAACCAAAAAGCACTGTATTGATTATATACTTTTCCATTATATTGACCATCAGCTGCTTTGTGCCCTAGATATTGGCATCAGCCTTAAAAAGCCATATTAGTCGACCAGTAGAACACATGTTAACTGCCCTGCACCCCCAGCACACAAAAATGTGTGTCACTGTGGAGGTCAGCAGCAATAAAAACCACACCAGCGCTTTTTTAGCAGTGCTCATACTTTGAGTCAACACAACCCTGACAGTCTTCCACTCACCTCCGCCTGACTTTTCTGGGAAATCAGGTACATCACGTCCCTGAATGCAGCATATCTTAAATATGTGAGCTGTAGCCAGGTTGTTTTTCTTCCTCTTCAGCATTCTTTCTTTTTTACTTTGCTCTATTATTCTTTTCTAATCACATCATTTTGTTAATTGATGTAATCATACAAATGACCGGCCACCCATTTTGGTCCGTCAGTTGAGTGTCTGCTGTGTCTGTGAGGTTAGGGAGTCTCGTGTGTGTTCTACTGGATGCTTCAGCGAATACACAGACAGAATTGCTGGATTCGGCATCAGCCTCCTGCTGAGAGGGGTCATGGTCCCCCCGACCTGGACATTGGTGCAACAGCAGCAAGTCTTTAGTAGCATCCATCTGGGATGATTCGTTAACAAGGGCTGGGGGTCCTGTAAGACATGTTGCATTTTACACCTAGTACATTCTAAAAAAACAAATATTCCAAAAACCATTAATGGTCACCCATTAATATGATCATTTCTTAAAGAAACATTTGATGATTTTTAGAAGCCTTTTCCAATATAAAGAATGTTTTGTGCAGTGGATGTTAAATAGTTCTTCATAGAACCATTATAGTATAGTAATGTTTTGTTTGTTTCTTTTAATGGCAAATTTAACCTGTAAAGTTTACTTCAGTGGATGATACAGATACTGTATGCACTAATTCAGTAGTTAACCTAAACATAAAAATTATGCCATTATTATTTTTTTTACTTTCATATTGTTCCAAGCCCAAAGATTGCCACTAAAATGTTGACACACCAGTAAGTTCGTTAAGACATTGTAAAAGTAATGTAAATCAAGCAGAGTTCAATCCAGTTCTTCTTAAGAGACACCAGCACTGTATATGATGAAGAGATTTAATTTTATTCACTTGAAGTTTTTTGAAGATTGGGAAGTATATTTTCAGTCTTTCTAAATAAAGTCGAATTCAGTGTGTTACCTTTTTAGGTCATTATTTGTGAAATTTACTTCACAAAAAATTGTTTCAAAGGAAATGCTACACCAAATTTTTTTCAGTATGCCTTTAAATGTGGTTTGTACAGAGACCCTGGAGGGGACATGTTGATGGAAACAATATGAGATAGGAGAGAAAATGATATTTTAATGCATTTGTGTTCCATTGCACATGCATGCATTCCTCTGAGAAACTTTGTGGTTACTTGCAAAACTTTTAAGATACCATCAGCATGTCCCTTAAGGGGCTCTGTACACTGAAACAAATGATTCATTGAATTTACTAAATCTTTTTAAGGTACACGTGGTTGCAAACAATTTATTTTAGCAACAGTAAATAAACCAATTTCGTTAAAAGTTAGTTTTGTTTATTTAAAAGTAGCTCAAATAAATTGATTGCGTTATTTCAGTGTAGGTCTGAGAGATCCAGTTCACAAAATAATTTGCTGTTTACATCTGTATTTTTCTCTGTCCACTTTGGGTTATTTTACCCGAAATAGACCAGGTTTAAACGGAGTCTAATCAAGTCTGAATCCTGAAACAAGTGATTCCAGGACTATAGGATCATCCTATAATGCAGCATTGCTACTGTAAATCTGCTTCAATCCTAATCTGATTTGTAGCTGAAGTTACAATCAGAAGTTTAGAGACAGAGAGAGGTCTAAAAGGCTGAACTGCTTTCAACCTCTCAGTGCTAGACCTTCTCCACTCTTCTCGGAGCTGATCTCTGATTTTATTGCTTATAAAGCTGAGCTCTTTGGCTCTGAGCTGCAGTATTATCCGCTCTCAGGAGAAATGCGGTGGAATCGCGTTTGAAAGCGCTGTGTTCTGGATTCCATTGATCCCAGAAACCTGCTGAAATGTATCTACAAGACTGACAAAATCACTTTTTCTCCCTCTTCTCGCATAGCCATTCTCTTGGAGGGCTGAATATATGCTATTGTGTGAGACACACTCCTGCCCCCAGGCAGCCCACCCACCAGACCTCCCACCCCCAGCCCTGCCCATGCAGGACCAGGCTGTCCCCCTTCTCATTCGACCCAGATCACCAAGGAGTGGAGGACTGACTCAGTCTTTGCGTTTATCCCCTATTCCACATTATTCTCATCTTCCTCTACAGAGGAGATGCAGGCTCTTCCGAGGCCCAGGGCCCAGGTTGTTGGCACTATGGGGTCAGTGAAAGGTGAATTAGCGCCTCACAAAGCCAAGCAGAAGGAGCGTAAGCACCAGGAGCTGCTGGCGTTAGCTCTGGGGGTGAATCTGGGCAGTAAGGGTGCCCTCCTCTGGAAGCCTCTAAAGATTTTGGCTTGTTCACAGATCAGCCCATCACCACTGAGCCGACGGACCACGATCAAGGACGGGCCGGAGAAACAATGCAATTATGAGAAGATCCACAACTTTAAGGTGAGTGCTGGTTGTGTTATGTTTATGTCATGTTGGAATTATGATATCTACACTGTTCAAAAATTTGGGGTTAGTAAGATTATTAAAATAAATAAATCATATTTTTATTCGGCAAGGATGTGGACATTTAGAGTTTTGCAAAAGATATCTATATGTTTTTAGAACTTTCTTCTCAGCAAACAATCCTAAAAAATATCTAAAATATATTAAACGGCACAATTGTTTTTAGTGTTGATAATAAAACATTGTTAATCGTTTTTGGGAATGACAAATCAGCATAATTTTAATAATTAATTATTATTTAATATAATTATTAAAGCCTGGAGTAATTGCTGCACAAAATTCAGCTTTACCATCATAGGTATAAAAATGTTTTATAATTTATTGAAATAGAAAAATGTAATAATATTTAACAATAATACTGTACTTTTGAACAAATAAATGCAGGTTTGCTGAGTGTGAGATCCTTAAAAGCCATCTAAAATCTTACCAGTCCAAACTTTTTCGTAAATCTCATCATAAACTCTTTACTGACATCATGCTAAAGAACCAATCTGGGCTGCATATTCAACAGGTGAAGGTAGTTGGTCTGTCTATCTTTCGGCTAAATGCTAGTTTATTATATAGTCTCATTATGTCCTCTCTTCATTGTGATAATTTTGACTTGACATCAATTGTAATGTAAACATAACGTGCAAAATTCTGAGTTATTTCAGTCAACTATCTATATTAAATGCTGATATTGGGCATACTGAAGAAATTTTGTGCATTTATTTGTTTGCGATTTCTCAATTGTTTAGATTGAATTTCGTTTTTCTTTTCAAAACCACCAAAATTTGAAATGTTGGTTGTGGTCCTAACAAAGTCAGTCACTTCTATATTTGGCATAAGCATGAGTTTTATTATGTTTACTTATGTCTTATTCAATTGGTTATGTGTTGTCGATAAGCGTAAATCCATCAAACAAGCCTAATTGTCTAGGCTTTTAATTCATTAACAGCTGTATTGACTGATAGGATTGATCGGATAAATCAATAACCTCTTGCTGCCGAGCTGCTGAATGGCCTCTCTCATATCATGCCTTTTCAGCTTCTGAAAAATGACTGAGGCTGAGAATCAGCACAGTGTACCATCATCTGACCTTCTTTTTAAACCCCAAAAGAGCAAAACAAAGCAATCATCTGACTTCAGCGTGTTGCTGGGAAGTTTCCTTATAACATCTTCCTCATGATGTCAGCAGCAGTCATAAGAGCATCATGGCTTATTCAGTTTCACGTCCCTTATGAGAGCTCTTACGGAGGCTGTGTCCTAAAACCTAGTGAGCACATTTAGTATGTAGTGTTTTTAGGTGTTATTAGTGTGTTCCTAATACCAAGGCAATATAATTTATGCTGGCTCATGAGAGTTTTGGCCAAATGTATCAATCAGAAAGACATAATAAATGATACTTTTTGATACTAAAAGTCATAAACAAAAAAGGGAAATAAAATATCTCTATGCATTAATGTATGTAGTATTTATATATATATATAAAATATATGATATATAATATATGAGTGTGCATGTTTATGTAATATATATATATATTATATATTATGTTTATGTATTTTTTTCTTTTTATAACTTGTATATATTGTTTATATATTTGTTTTTTTTAACTTATATATATAAGTTAATATTTTATTAATTATATACATGCAATTATGTGTATTTATATACAAAATAAATATACAGTATACACACACACACACATATATATATATATATTCATTAAATATGTTAATGAGTATTAAAATAAAATCTAATTGTTAAAAAGAAGTTACATAAAATAAAAAATGAACTAAAAACAATCAAAATTGAACTGTTTTCATGTTTTCTATGTATATTGATGGCTATTTATCTGATAATGCAGAGTTATTGCCCTATGTAGGGTGCAAATCAGTCACTTATGAGGTGCCTTTTCAGCTGGAACGTAGGCAGCTCATTGGGTTTTGGGACAGCTGCTGGTTCTGGACAAAGATGAAGAGTATTCTCATTATGATATTTACATTTCAGCATTCATACATCTGGGCTTTGATCCAAAACCCTGTGTTGCGTCTTTTCTTTTGTCCATCTTTGTTGTGTGTTTTGACAGCACAAGGGCGTGCATGGGAACATGCTTTCTGTGTGACTTGGTAACAGATGCCAGACACATTATTTTCCCCTCGCAATCCTGTAATCTGACACACATATATTATCATTTAAAAAGTCAGGGCTGAGACTTCACCAGGGTCCACTCTATTTACATTGTTTCAGTACCACCCTCAGTCTAGAGGCTTGGATAGGGACTTTGGATTGGGGCAGTTCTTCCTGCCATCAAACTGGTTGCTGTCTCAGTCTTTTGCAGAGATGGTGGAGCTGACACTTCACAGAGCTACCGGCAACAGCTTCACTCGTCACCGGCTGGCATTTCCAACAGCAAATGTCATGCGTCATGTTAATAAACACGCTGAATTTTAATACATTTTTGGAGCTATGACCCAAGAGTTAGTGTACAAACACTTTGCCATGATGGTGCAGTGATGACAGACTTTTAATCACTTCAGTCACCTTTCCTGGTTCTTTCACGAAACTTGTTTGATGATTGCTTTGTGTTTGGTCAGTTGGTTTTGATTTTTGTAGTTTTATTTTATTATTATTTCTTTTTGTTTTGTTTTTGTGTTTTATTTTGTTTCCTGAGGCAAGTGGCGCTTTGAAATATTTTTATGTAATGTTTGTTTAATTTTATCTTCTGTATTTTTGTTTTGTTAGTTTTTTTGTGTTTGTTTTAAAAGTGTTTTGTTTTTCTGAGGCAAGTGGTAAACTAACATTATTTTGAAAAAATTTTTTAATATTAATCAATTTTAAATTTGTTTTCCTTGTAAATGTACTTTATAATACTTCAACAATACTCGTCAATACCTGCCAAAGTGTTATAATGCCAATGGTTGTTTATAGAAGCCTGTTTTCGCCACTAAATATTTTTTTTTAAAAAGGTAATTGCAACTTTTTATCTCACAATTTTATCACAAGTGCAAGTTCTTGTAATTATAACTCAGAATTGTCAGATATGAACTCACAATTGCAAGTTATAAAGTCCAATAAATACTGATCTTTTCTCAGAATTGAGAGTTTATATTTTACAATTCTGACTTTATAACATATGATTGTGAGTTATGAAGTCAGAATTGTAAAATGTAAACAATGGAGATTCCTATTCTGAGGTTTTTTTCTCACAATTGCAGGTTTATATCACACAATTCCAGAAAAAAAAAATTGCAATTGCAATAAAAATTTTGCACTTCAGTGAAAACAGGCTTCCATCAGCACTATGAATGCGTAGTCCGAAGGTTTCCTTTTTAATTTGTCCAGTCAAGCATGTGAGTCACGCTCTCTTAGTTGTCAGGTATAGTAAGAGATACTCTGGAAATATAAGCATTCATTTTCTGTGGAACTTTCATTATGGGCTTTAGCTGGACATGAAAATCTAGAGATGAATGAATCACTGGCCTAAAATGTATGCATGTGAGTTTTCAGTGTGTGTGTGTTTGTCTCACAATGACTGCTTTGCCTTTGGTGTAGGTGCACACCTTCAGAGGGCCGCACTGGTGTGAATACTGTGCAAACTTCATGTGGGGTCTCATCGCCCAGGGCGTCCGTTGCTCAGGTAACCCTCCACCAATCACAAACCTTCCCACACAAATCAAGTGTTCATCAGAATTATGGCTCCGGCCATATAGCGTTATTCATATCAAATTACAATCCAAAGGTGGCGTAGGATCCAGATAATTTCTCGAGTCATTCTGGTAACAATGCTTAATTGGTTGTAGAACTTTTCCAACGTGCGGTGACAACCTGAGGCTAAATACTGAAAGTGAGACCTGGGACAATAAGGGTTTTAACTAGTATGCTGATGTGTGGGTATTTTGCATTCCTAAATGACACCTGGTCCAAACCAGTTGAGTGCCTTCTGTTGAGTGTTGACTATTTATAGTGGAGCATACTGTGTACACTATAGAGTACTGTGAGAGAGGCACACCCAGGTAAACCAGGACAGTCTCCTTCTGTTAATGCCAAATGCATCAGGCTATACTTCAAATCACACAGATAAACATAAACAGATGCACACACATGTGCTGTATGACAAAGTATGACACTTTATTGGTTATGTACGAGTGATGCATATCATTTATACAATAGATTTACGATAAGCTTAAATTATTTAATGATATATAAATAATATAATAATAATATAATAAATGATATATCGCAAACTAATGATTTTTGTGGGATTTGATTTTAATCCAGGTGAATCTAGGCCTCTTTATTGTTATTTTTGTTTTATATCGTTCACTCATTATTGATCATAGCACATGAACTAATGTTAAAAGGATAGCTCAATAAAAAATGGAAAGTCTGCCCTTATGTACTTTTACGACTTGTATGTTGTATATATATATTGTCACGGTGGAGCCAACACAGACACAGTGGTAGTGACATCGCGCCTCGGAGAGGCCGTGTTTATT
>JAUMHI010000058.1:8546364-8583211 GCA_032359435.1 Enteromius unitaeniatus | reverse complement strand
ATGATCATGTGACACTGAAGACTGGAGTAATGATGCTTTGTATCACAGGAATAAATTACATTTTAAAATATATTCACTCAGAAAACTGTTATTTTAAATTGATTGATTTCACAATATTACAGTTTTTAAATAAATGCAGCCTTGATGAGCAGAAGAAACATCTTTAAAACCCATTAAATATCTTACTGTTCTAAAACTTGTGTGTATATATGTGTATATATATATATTGTATTTTAATAATTTGTTGTGATTACGAATATAATTTTTTACTTTCATGGTATAAAATCTCTTTATGCAACAAATTATATAGCTGATATTGTATTTTATGAAGATGGTCCATCACAAGTAGATCCTTGTGTTTTGGGGTCATCACTTTTGTCCTCAACTTTATTACAACAGTATAACATGACAATACAACAGTTCCACATAATGAAATTAATTGATTATCTGATTCGTTGATATCAGCAGATCAATACTAATTTACATGTTTACCTCCAAATGCACTGACTGTATAACAGAAGTAAACATGTGTTACTTCTGCTTCTTCCAGGTTTGAAATCAGAGGGTCTGTACAGAGTCTCAGGCTTCACAGAACACATAGAAGACGTCCGACTGGCCTTCGATAGAGGTTTGTAGAGGTTTACAATAATTGTTTGTGCCTTAAATCTGATGTAATCAGGTGTGTGATAGGTGTTCAACTAACATTTGGTCTCTTCACATTCGCGTACATGCTTGAATGAACTCGTAATCCTTTATATCACTGTTATTTTATCAACATGCAGCCTGGCTGGATAAAACCCATGCTATTCTATTCAAAACAATGTACTGTTGGTACGATACAGTGATTAATCTGTTACTCATCATAACTGATAACTAATTCTCCTTTGCAGATGGTGAGAAGGCCGACATCAGTGCCAATATGTACCCAGACATCAATATAATTGCCGGAGCTCTGAAGCTTTATTTGCGAGATCTGCCTATTCCAGTTATCACATATGACGTCTACTCCAAATTTATTCAAGCTGCCAGTAAGAGACTGTAACTATATATTAAATATACATGTTATAATTAACTAGAAACTTGTATTCTGTTTTGATGATCATTCGTTTTTTGATTATGTTGATCTTGTCATTAAATATTACAACACTTCAATAATTTATGATCATGAATAAATTGATTAATGATAATGAATTAATACATTTTAAAATGAACAAATGAAAATCATGTATTAAAACAGAAAATGGTTGTTTCAAATTGTAATACAATTGGCATTATTATTTTATTATACTGTACATTTAATCGAATAAATGCAGCCGTGATGATAAGAGCAAACGTTAAAAAAATTTAAATCCCCAAACCTTGGAATGGTAGTGTAACTTGGAAAAAATGAAAAAAGTATAATAATAATACAAAAATAAATCATTTTCACTACAGGTCTCAGATTTTGGACTGTACATGCTATAATGTCAGCAATATCATATATTGGCCAGTTTTAGCTGACTTTGCACAATTCTGAACAGTATTTAACAGATTCATATACTTTTGGTTAACAGAAATTACAGACCCTGATTCTAGACTGGAGGCTGTTCATGATGGCCTTCTCCAACTTCCTCCAGCCCACTACGAGACCCTGCGGTACCTGATGACACACCTGAAGAGGTAAAATGGGAAACGTATTGAATTTCTACACACATTTGCTATATTACTCCCTCAGGTGCCGGTCCCATACTCTGTACCTCACCGAGCCGTTGGGTTTTCAGGTTTTTGTTCCATTTAAGCATTCTCCCTGCGGCTTTAAAGAGTGATTTTACTTCCTGCTACCCTGCAATATAAAACGTATAAGACTGATTAGAAGGAAACAGGAAACACAATACGGCACTTTAGCTCAGTGCACTACAGGAGATAAAAAAAAACCTACACAATGAACCTTAGGGATTTGTGCTTTACCTCTAACTGGCCAAGCCAGCTTTGCCACATTTCCCCATCTGTGAAAAGTATACCTACCATGTTAATTATCAAAATTGTATTGTCTGAGGTGTTTTTTCCACATCTTTTCTCTGTTTATTAGGGTCACCATGCATGAGAAGGACAATTACATGAACTCTGAGAACTTGGGAATCGTTTTTGGTCCAACACTCATGCGGCCCCCGGACCTGAACACACTCACCACTCTCAACGACATGAGATACCAGAAACTGATAGTTCAGCTCCTTATAGAGCAGGAGGACGTGTTGTTTTAAACGGCTGAAATGAAGACCTCGTTTAAAGACTTTTACTTTTTGAAAAGCAGCCTGCCACTCATTTCAAAGATACTATGTTTTCTCTTTTGCGTACAAAATTTGGACTTACCTGCACATTTCACTCAATGTGTTTCAATTCCCCCAAACAAATACTGCTGAGCATGGAGTAAATGAACATTTGTGCTGAAAACAGAATGAATTATTACCGATGGGCATTTGGATTAAAGGAGTAATTCACCCAAAATTAAAATTACCATCAGAACCGATATGGAGAAATTTAGCATTACATATTGTTCTCATCAACTGACCCTCTGCAGTGAATGGGTGCCACAACAGCTCATAAAGACATCACAAGTAATCCACATGACTTCACTCCAACAACTTGTAAAGAGAAACAAACTTAATAAGACATTAACTGATTCTGATAATTTATTAACTGGATTATTGCAATGTATTTTTCAGCTTTTTGAACTCTCATTCTGACGGCACCCATTCACTGCAAAGCATACATCGGTGAGCAAGTGATCTAATGCTAAATTTCTCCAGATCTGTTCTGATAAAGAAACAAGCTCATCTACATCTTGAATGGCTTGAGGGTAATTAAATATTTAGCAAATTTTGGGGGCAGATTCCTTTAAATCAAATTACAGTATCTTTTTTTTTTTTTGGTCATGATGTTGGTAAATTTATGTGTGCTAAAAGGCAATGTAGTTAACATCATGTCTCGTGTAAAGCACTTTTTAATTTTACATGGAGTGTAAATAGTTAATATTTTGTTTACCTGGTGTTAATTATGCTGTGGTCGACCCATGCCTCCTTCAAATTCTATTTAGTTTGCCCCGACAGCAATTAAGTGATCTACGTCAACACCCTGTGAATGGACAAAATGGTTCTGTGAGCTTTTAGTTAGTGCTTGTTCTTTCCTCCTTGGACTTGGTCCCATTTCAATGATTTTGCTCAACAAAATGATGTGTGTTGTGTTCATCTTGGACTTCTGAGGCGAGATCAGTTATTCACCTTGAAAAAAAAAGAGTCCACGTTGTTTATTTGACAAAACACCTTTTTACAACTTCTTTGAAGATAATTCTATGAATGATTGTAATTATGATTGTAATTTATCAAATGCTGATTTATTAAATTATGTAAATCTGGTTACTTTTAAATCTTGACTCTTGGCTAAATGACAGACAAAATGAACTGAATGTGGTTTGTGTATTATTATGTAAAGCTGCGACACCTCACATTTGCAGTATGTGAAATATGCTGCTGTAATTGGTGCTAATTCAGCTCTCTTTAGGCGTTGGTGTTCTCTAAGCTTGGTTTTCTTGTTCTAAACTCAGGGGTGTGAACGGCAGCATTGTTTTAGTATCAGACAGCTGAGACGGGATATGCCCCAAAGTGACTTTTTCACCAAATCGCAGGTGAAGAAAAAACCTCAAACCAGCTTCCTGAGGGCAGTTGCTACAGCTCAACAGACCAATGAGAGAGGGCAAGGAGGGCGTATGAGCAACAGGTGAACTATAAATGAAAGAATTCATCACTCATTGTAGTTTAGACATACAGATGCAGCACTGTATGATGTTGTGAGTAAAGATATTCACAGAAAAGCCACAAGGTTGTTCTGCTGGATGCTTTCTTAAAAGGTTCTGGCTGACGATAACACACCTGAAGCTGAGGTGAGTGTTTCTGAAGCACTACAGATAGATAAATATAGATATTTTTTTTAATGCCAACAAATTAAAGTATGGTCAGTTAGATAGCAAACAGTAGTGAAAATATATTGTACAAATAAATTTAAAACCTTTGCATGCGTTTCAGTGGAAATTAAAGAATTAGACAGAATGGCAGACAGGTACTCCTGGTGGAAAAATCTGACTGGGAAAAACAAGAACCATTTTAATGAAGGCCAGCAGGAATTTGGAAATGCGACGAAACAAACCGCCAGCGACAACAAGAACGGCAATCTGATCAGCGACGACACGTACGACGACTCTCAGCTGGAGCCTTCCTTCAATGAACACACGTGCCGCAGACATTGGACAGTTTCACGGTCTGGCCGTTTTAAGGAGAAACGAAGAGTGCGGGTCACCATGCCCGAGAACAACTTTTATGACAAAAACGTCGCTGCGGCAAAGTAGCTGTAGCCAGTTTACATAAATAAGGCTGTTTACACTGCAAGCGCGCGACGCGTCTTCTGGAATTGCGTATGGAATCTTGAGAAGTCCATCTATCGAGAGGGCGGAATAATTTTGGCGCTTGCAGTGTAGAGAGGATATGAAGAAATCCATCATTCGGTGCAGCCATTCACTTCAGATTGACACCTGTTACATTCTGCAGTAACCTCGGATTTGCCTCTGCTGATCAAAGGATCTTAGAGACGCCCTTCATATTAACTTTTCACTTATTTGCCTGCAAAAAGAAAGACATTTGCTCTGTATGCGCAAGTAGCGAGCCTATTTATTTGTCTGTTTGCCCCCCCCCAGATAATTCTCTTTTTTTATTATTTTAAAAAGGGACGCTTTTTTTTGATGAAGGATATCCAAGATGTAAATCTGACCTTTTCAGTTCTGTTTGGGGGACAGTTTGGTTTGATTTACATTACCTACTGATGTTGCACCATTGAGAAGTTATTATTTTCTAGGTTTTATCTAAAATGAGTTGAGATCGTGCAGTTCCACCGGAGCAAACTACAATGAAACTGTAAACTTACGCAGATTTTGTAACTGTAATGCCATATTAAGAACTGAATGCTGTTGAGCGTGACTGAGTATATGTTGTATGCATTATATTATAACAGGCCCTGCACAGCACACACTAGTCATCTGCATTATGTAGGTGTGTGATGATGACTATGCCGTCTATCAGGCCACTTGACTACATTTTAATCGTTTTCAGTAGTTTTGCCTATTATTAAAAATACATTTTCTAATAGTACTAAATGATATTTAAGATATTCAGTTACTTTGTGTCATGGAACAGGCTAAGAGAAGAGCTCCCTCTAGTGATGGTGTATAAAATTGCAACGTCAAAAGTGGTGAGCAGCACAGAACTGATATACTTTATTCACAAGTAAATACTTACAAGGCTACTCCAGACAAATTGACCTAGATATGTTGTAAATATTGTACATTATAGCAAAACTCATCTGAAGAAGTGACACACATATTAAAAAAAAATCAACACTGAAATTTTCTGAAATAATCAATGTTTCAACTCACAGGCACTTTGGGGACAAACATTCTCTTTGAGCAGAATTTAACACTTTGCAATTGAAGAAAAACTAGTCTTCTAATACTATAAAAGTTCAGTCATACCACCACCTGAGTGTATTAAAAAAACTAAACTCAAAAAATCTGTGAATAACAGAAAACCTGACTAGAACTTCTGAAAATGGAATCTCTCTGAAAGTGAACACTGATGCTGTTCTGCAGGAGTGTTGAGTATTTATAGTTCATCGTGTTTGTAGGTGAACTCCCGAGCTGATATAAATCCATCATTATCATCATCTTCTTTTTGGAAGATGTCCTCTACCATCACTTCATGATGCGTGTCATTGGCAGCATATCCATGCTTTTCAAACTCTTTCCGCAGGTATTCTTTTACCTAAAACAAAAAGGTGTTCAGAATAACACAAATAACACCCTCACATATATTATTGGAATTGATGCTTATTAAGAACCTTTAACATTCAAGTAACCTTTCAGTTGCACAAGAAGCTTCTTTAGAATATTAGAAAGGGGAAAAAAGGGTTCTTTTAAGAATTATTCCATGAAAGGATCTTTGGGTAACCAAAAATGTACTGCATTGCTACAAAACACCTTTATTTTTAAGAGCATATCATAAATCTCATGCTTGATGGACGCTGCTTTCTGATGCACAGTTGTAAACAAGCAACTGTTTCAAAAAACCTCAGCTTTGGACAGTTTCCAGTCATCATTGAGGTCCATTTCCTGAAAAGACTCGTGTGATCTAGGCCCATTTCGGATCTCGATGATCTCAATGTCAAAGATTAGAGTGCTCTCCGGAGGGATTTTACCTGTGAATGGAGCGTATAGCCATTACAATACAACTAATCTGAGTTATAATTCGTGTAAGTGTATTTTAGACAGACTTAATGCAACATCAATAACACATTCAATAGCAGAAGGTGGAGAAAACCAGAGTTCCTCAAAAGTTTTATGCATATGTATCTTGCTGGCACACCTTTGCCCTCTTTGCCATATGCGAGAGCTGGAGGCACGGTCAGTTTCCTCTTCTCCCCTGGACACATGTCTTGAAGACCCTTGTCCCAGCCCTTGATCACCTCACGGATCCCCAACGTGAACCAGACTGGGTTTTTGTCCCCATGATGGCGGCTGCCAATTACAAGACATATACATTAGTATTAAAGACTTGAAACATGCAAACACTGTTGGAAAACTAAGCTTGAGTTGTAAGCTGTGTAGCATGGTAGGTGGTTTCTATCTGGTCTAAGCTGGTGATTTACTGGTCTTGGGTTAGCAACACACCAACCAAACAGCTAAAGTGGTCAAGATGGTTTTTTGGATCAGGGTAGCAGACCAGTTAATGATAATTCTGGACCAGACCGAAACCAGCAGCACAATGTTACCAAACATAACTGTTAAACAAAAAAGTGTATTCAGCAACAATAAACACATTCTGACAGAGCAGGGTTCGGTTAATAAAGCATGTTCTTGCAGTGTATGTTTCATGCATTAGATGGTTCATTGGGTGTCACCTGGAATGAAACATTGTGCCATTACTCTCCAGAAAGCCATCGTAGTGAACCAGAAGAATATCTCCGTATTTGGATTTACGATGACAAAGGAAAGGTTTGTATAGGACTTCTACTTTCACCTCTGGTTCCGGAAGTTTTGCTCCATGCACGTAAAAGAATAATGCAGAAAAAATGCATGTCCACAACTCTGGAATCATCTTAATATAAATAACAGTTTAACACTGTCTAACTGTTGCTAACTAATGTTTCATGCGCAACAAATTCTCATACAACTTCCCAAACTACAAGTTGTGCTGCCGCGACTACGTGGCAAGCGAAATTTCTACAGGGGTCCATCCCAAACAAGGGATGTCCGTCCGATCCGTGAACGACTCATTCTTTTGAGTCGAGTCTTTTCTTTGAATCTGTTGAAACTTTACAAACTTGAAAACGAGCAGTTCATTATGTATGACTGATTGTATGAAATATTAAATCACATGAATAAAAGATTATTACTATTTTTCTAAAAAAAATTCTAATTACATTTTGTTTTATGACCAGCTGGAAAATATCACAAATGCAATAACAGCTTTAAAAATAATAATAATAATAATAAAAACGTTATAAACGGCAGAAATGTTTAATATACTGGACATGTGTATGACTGTATTTTATATTATAATATATGAAACTTAAAAAAAACGTTAAACCTACAAAATCTTTTTAAAGAGATAATGAATTTTGTTTATAAAATGTAAATTATATAAATATGTTCTAAATTACACTTTTCAAATTACTGAAAGACATCGCAATTAAGATACAATAATAAAAAAAAAGTAATTTATTAACTGTAATATGCCGAGTTGAGATGTAATGCGATGGCTTTAAAGACTAGCATCGTTCTTTTAAAAACGATTCGGTTCGAAAGAACCGACTCTTAGACTTCAGTTCACACTCCCCCAGATTCCCAGCGTAAACGTTGCCACCCTAAAATACAACAGTGAATTATTATTGGTCAGTCTTTTTTGAGGACACGCCTTAACGACCGACATCTAATTTTCATTGGCCATTACTCGTATAGTCTCAGCACAAACCACGCCCATCCACTTCCTCATATCCAATAAGAGGTTCGCTGAGCGAAAATCCCACAGACGTCACGTACGTGGGCCGATCTTTCTGCGATCACATGGACTGCTATTCTCGAAGCCTTTACGCCACACTTTTGCGTAATCTCAAATCCCCGCAGTCACTTTGCGTCTTTCGCTTACAGTTGTCGCAGTAAGGAATTATCTCGAGTTTCTCAAAGAGACTGTGTTGGGCTCAGTCTTGCCACGACTAAGTAATGAATTGTCAAGAGAAGGTCTATCATGGAGGGAGTTCTCTATAAATGGACCAACTATATTAGCGGTATGTATACAGCGATAGTTAAAAGTTATATGACGTAAATCATGGAAGTCTGTAAAGCAGTTAGCCTCTTTGCTAGCTCAAGTAACGTTAACGTTCATGTATAAATGAAGTTAAACCTTCATCCTCTTTAGCTCTTTGATCTTTTTTTCCCCCCTGAAAAGTTTATTTTGCTCTCAATATTATGTGTGATTATGTTTTATTCACTTCTAACTATGATCATTTAAGAGCCTCCACTTGACTGGAAAAACAAGTCAAACCGTGTTATTTTCATGGATCTCAGACGTCATCAAATATATGTGTCAGTTACAGTAAAAATGTCATAACTGCTTTGTTGTTTTCTTCAAAAGGTTGGCAGCCTCGTTGGTTTGTTCTTGAGGGAGGCACTCTCTCCTACTATGACTCTCAAGAAGATGCATGGAAAGGGTGCAAGGGCAGCATCAAAATATCTGTGTGTGAAATACAGGGTGAGGAAAAGTCCATGCCTAACCTGAACAGGAAACCTAATACACGCAAACAGCTATGCTTCAGGATATCATATTCATAACATTTTGTTACGCAAGTGAGCGTTTTTTTCATCTTTGGGAACTTTTACGTCCTGGGGGCAGATTTTTTTTAAAACTAACATTCAGCTGTTTTTGTTTAATGAGGTTTTCATTAAATCTGTCTTGGGAACTTTTTTTTTATTATGCCATCAGAATGCATGTTTGTAAATTTGAACACATTGCATTTATTGTTGGAAAATGATATATAATTATTGCTACTACAACAATTCTGAGACTATATTTAATGCTAAATAAGCAGTTGACTTAATGAAAACAAAAGGACAAACAAGCATTTTATTTAATTGCAATTTATCCTTTGCACTTAGTTCCATACAATCTTAATAAACATAGTGTTTCATTTGAGATGTGGTGAAAAGGAAACTGTGATCCAATCACTAATGCTTTACTTTACTGTTGAACACAATAATAGACTAGTAAAGTAAACAAGTGAGAAGAGACTTTATTGTTTAACAGGGCCG
The DNA here is from genome assembly GCA_032359435.1 of Enteromius unitaeniatus. Classification (NCBI taxonomy): domain Eukaryota; kingdom Metazoa; phylum Chordata; class Actinopteri; order Cypriniformes; family Cyprinidae; genus Enteromius; species Enteromius unitaeniatus. The sequence continues at coordinate 8,573,826 of JAUMHI010000058.1, read as the reverse complement.
AAAGTGTCCAGAAAGAAAAAAAACACCCAAAACCTCTACTATAGTGACAGATCTCATCTTTGCTTTCCCTTTTCTTTGTCCTCCCTCTCTCCATTGTAGTTCACCCATCGGATTTCACAAGGGTTGATCTGATCATTCCAGGAGAACAATACTTTTATCTCAGGGCAATTAATGCAGCAGAGAGGCAGAAATGGCTTGTGGCGTTGGGAACTGCAAAAGCCTGTCTCACAGACAACCGAACCAAGAGAGAGAAGGGTGAGTGTTGTATTTCTGCTGTATTAAACAAGATATTCTATGTAGGTCATCTGACTTGTGTTAATATGATAATGTAATATACACTACTGTTCAGGTTGACACTTTGCAATCAGTTGAAATAAAAAAAAAAAAAAGATTTTATGGTCACTAAGGCTGCAGTTATTTTATTAAAAATGCAGTAAAACTAAAAATCCCAATTTCCAACAACAATTACTTCAGTCTTCAGTGTGACATGATATGCTATTATAGCACTTAATAACCATTTCATATGATTATCAGAGTTAAAAGGATTTAAGAAAACGTTTTGGAATAGAAAGTTCAAAAGACCAGTCTTTATTTATAATAAAAATCCTTTGTAACAATGAAGTATCAATTTTGTTACATTCATTGCATCCTTGCTGAATAAAAGTATTCATGTGCTGTATTTAATTAAAAAATTAATCAAACAAAGTATGTTTTTTTTAAATGATAGATATTTTAATAGACAATATGTGAAATGCAGGAAGTCTTTCATATGTGTTATAAATGATTTCATGGGAATTTGAGATTACATAACCCATTCATATCATGATGTTTGTTCATTCTGCAATTTTTCAAAGAGCTGTCAATCCAAGTCTGAAAGGAAGATGTCAACAATAGTCTCTTTTATCTTCTCAGAGCTCCAGGAAAACACAGAGGCTCTGAAAACAAAAATGTCTGAGTTAAGGCTTTACTGTGACCTTCTACTTCAGCAAGTGAACAAAATACAGGAAACTTCTCAAGTGGAGACAGCAGCTGATTCGGGGGAGGTAAGGGAGTCACTTACTGCACCCTTCAAGGACGTAGTTATGACTATTACACAACACACACACACTGGTCAGACATAAAAAGAGTGTTTATTAGTTCACACTTGGACTAATGAATTGTTATTGTTATTATATAGATTTTTTGTAGTTGTCTTTATCACAAAATTGAGTCCTGAACCAGTCATAATGGTCAGCCTACTCTAAATAGAAAAATGTTCTGTGCTGTGTGTGGATTTCAGGCAGCGGATGAGAATGGAAATCTAGTGAAGTCCACTTGCACCACCTTCTTGAAGACCCTGGAGGAGTGTATGCAGATTGCTAGCCGGACCTTCAATCCAGAGCTCCTGAGTCTGACCCCTCCAGGCTCTCCTCCTGTGGCTACCATCAAACCTCACAAGGCATATTAAATATAATCACTGAATGGTTGTAGAATATTTAGTCGGTCAGATCCTAAAATAATAATAATAATGTATTTTTTCCAAAGATCAAACTTACTGATCCAAGAAATCAGCACCCAGGAGAAAAGTGAGTTCAGTTAATTTTAATGTGCTCTTGTGGGTCAGATGTGCTTTTGTTTTCTTTACAATGTTTAAAACATGTGTTATGCAGACAAAAGGACTTAATAAACATCTCAGGGACATCAGCACATGAGAGCGGACCAGAAAACGAACCACCTCCATCTCCTCAAGAAAACATGCCTGCATCTCAAACAAGTATGACATCTCAAACATTAGGTCAGATTCGTGATTACGCATATAGTATTTGGCATATATAGACCTCAATTCTCGTTTCCTGTTTTGCCTGTGTCTTCTTTTTTTTTTTTAGGAAGTGGTTTAATGGAGGACCAGAAAGATCCCATGGAGGCTTCATCAAGCACACAGGAGACTGAAAAATCTGTAGGAGAGGAGAAGGACATCCCGACAGAAGAAGCAGAATTTCCCCAAGAAAAACAAGAGGAAGTCTCACTGAACCCCACACACGACAAAGAAGAAAAGGTCACAGAAGAAATCCAGGCTGACCTGGAAGTGACTGAGCCTCAGTCTGAGAACAAACAGGAAGAGGAAGATAAGGTGGACACATTCTTCAGTACCATGAGTCACAGGTATGAGGCGCCTCCGTTGCTGTGATCCTCTGAGGGAACAAGATGAATGCACTGCACACATTTACACTATTCAGAAGCTTGTGTTCAGTTTGAAAATTAGCTACCTAATGTCAAGTTATGAGCTTTTGATTACACAAATGTGTTTTATGTAAGGTCAGAATTTCAGTAAAAAAATCTAGATTGTGGGACTATAAATCTCTATTTGAGTAACATTGTGTCCTGAGTAACCAGGTGCAGCGTGATAAAGAGATCAGTCCTGTCTGTTCTGTTAAAGGTATACTGAAGGGTAAAATCTGTTGAAAGACCACACAAACCAATTTGGACTCACTTAAAAGTTCATCAAAACAGATAAAAAAAGAAATTTTATTCAAGTTGTGTTAAATTCTAGATAAATGATTGTACTTGCGTCACAAAATGTAGCTTTCAGTTGGGACCAAAAAAAACTGGATACTTGTTGCGTCTCACCTGGTTGGATCATGATGTAAAAGGCACTTTCCACATAGAGGGTACCGTTTGTTGTTCTATTACTTTCTTTTTTTAAAGCATCTAGACGCACAAAATTGAGGGAGAACTTTTAGAAACTATTGTTTTAAATATTTCACATGTCTGGACCCACCGTAAAATAAAGATATTTTAAACTTTTCCACCTTGACCTCACCAAAATACACTTATGTAATATTTTGACAAATTATCAAAGTGATATTTGATTAATTGTAGTTAAAATCTATTTAAAAAATCCAAACATAATGTTTGCTGTGTTCCACATAATGCATGAAACCATGTTACCAATTAACAAATAATATTCCTTTTCATTTTTTCATTTCATTTTTTTGTCTATGAAAAAAAAAAGCCGTATTCACTGCTATTATAAACCTTAAAAAAGCCAGGACACTTTTTTTATATAGCTCTGATTTCAATCTTCTGAAAGGGAAAAAAAGTCTGAATCATGTGGTAATTTTCATTATTGGCTGAACTATCCCTTTAATTAGAAGTTGATGGTCAAGCACCTACCTTTGCTGGAAAGACTCATATTTGTACCTTTGCTTGTGGAAAGTTCCAGAACAAAGAAATAAACTGTCTTGCAGTTTCAACACAGTGGTTTATCATGTAAACACAAAAGTGGTTCATGATTAAATGTTTATCATGGTATGTTTTCTTTTGGTCGCTCAAAATGAGGCCCAGCCTGTGATGAGGGTTTGTAGATTCTTTTGCTATTCATAATTCTTTCATCTCTTTTATGTAACAATGAGGTTAACACTTATCTGTTCCAACAGCCTTCATTGGGCTAAACCCAAATCAAAACTGAACTGTCAATAATGTGAAATGTTATCAAAGCAATGTGTCGGCATTCAGATATGAAAACCTTTTCAGTATTATATCACTGTGTGAAGGTTGTATAATCTCATTTAGAGAAACCTGTATTTAATGTGTGCTGTTCTTAATTAAGGACTGCATGTTCCAAACTGGTTATTTTCTGCTTTGGCTTTGCCTGCTTTTGTATTGGTGTTTTATTTCATCAAATAAATGTTTTATTGATGTGTGTACTAATGTATTGTGCTTGTCTGAATGTCTGTGGTTTTTTTTCTTGTAGATTTAGTGATATAATACTGGAGGACGACAGTGGTATTCCCACACAAGCCTTTTTGGATTCTTGCTATGCTATAGTACCAGTTTTAGGTAGGACACTATCTTTCACTCTTTCTCCCTTTTCCACTCTTTCGTTGCTTTGTCTTTTTTCCCATCAGCCCAGGTTTTCACATTCTCTGCTTCCATTAGAATTTTGCTTATTAAACGCTGTCCAGTTCTACTGGGGATTGTGCTTTGTGCATGTTTCGGTTCACCGTGTGCTGCTAATTTTTATTTATTTTGTAATTTTTTTTACATTTATCTCATGTTAGTCTGCACAGCTGATACCTCATTCTCCCTCAGGCATGGTCTTGCATGCTCTGATATGTCTGTATACTGGGACAGTTTGGTGAGTATCTGACCAAGAACTGAGGCAAAAAACAAGAAAATCTCTTGGCAATCAATTACAAAATGTTGGATAACAGATTTTCCTCACCTTTCTTCTTAAGAGCATACTGTATCAAGGTCATAACAAAGGTTACTGGGGAGTCATGCACAGGTTTGATACTGGCACACTTTTAAGCCTCACTTTCACTAGTTTGAATGGGCATGATGCTTCTGAAGGTGATTGGGATTGGGTTAGGATTCGTGGTGCTTCTCTTTGGGTTGTGGTGACTCAATACACTTGCACATCAGGAATGCAGTAGATCTGCGGGCAGAACTGGCACAAATTGCTATTTCACACAAATGTTTGTAAATCTTCATATCGAACCGTGTGTCACCATTGTCTCAAAGTTACTGTGACCCTCACCGATATATGTGTACACTAAATTCAAAAGTTTAGGGTAGGCAAGATATATTTTATGCTCAGGTGGCATTTCTTTAAATTAAAATACAGTGTAAAAAAATGTGAAATGTAATTAGAATTGTAAAAAATGATGACGGATTTTAAAATGTAATCTATTCCAGTCTCCTTCTGAGATTATTCTAATATGCTGATTTTGGTGTACAGTACAATTTTCTATTAATATTATCAATATCGAAAACAGTGTTTAATAATTTAGCTTTGTAATAATTTAGTAGAAACCATGTAAAAGTCTTCAATGCAGCGTTTTATCAATTCTTCAATCCTCAAATAAATGTATTAATTAAATAAAAAAATACAAATACAAATAAAAATGTACTGACCTGAAACTTTTAAATAGTAATGTATGTTTAGTAAAAAAAAAAAAAAAAAAGAAGAGCTTAACCAACGAATACTTACAGAGACTTTCTCCCCTCAGACAAGCTTGGACCAACTGTCTTTGCTCCTGTTAAAATGGATTTTGTGGGAAATATTAAGGTAAGTGTAAAGGCAAATAATGAAATGTAATTTATTTTTAAATAAGTAATAACTGTTAATAATACATGGCATTTTTTAAATGACATATGTACATGTCATTAGTATTGGGGTGAAGATGCATTGGTGCATCTGTACAGAATTTAATCATTTGTAATAATGAGCAGTAATAAGTAATTACTGTAATAATACAGAAAATATTTAGTTAAGCTCAACCAGACTTTGAGACTAACTTGTAGTGGGTTTCCTTGCATATTATGATATATGAATTATTGCTTGGGAGGTTGGAACTTTTTTTAGTAATTAACAGTACTTTCTCTTTACTTTTTCTGGAAGTCAGCATTACCACTAGAGGGCATAATAGCTTGGTCTGAGAGTTCATCCTCCTTATTTTCTCCATCAGAAAATTCAGCAGAAGGTGGTGTCCGATCCTGAGAGTTTCCCCACCCTGCAGAGCATCGTGCTGCATGAGGTGGAGACGGAGGTGTCTCAGGTGCGGAACTCGGCCACTGAAGCGCTGCTGTGGCTTAAACGCGGACTCAAGTTCCTCAAAGAGTTCCTTTCTGAAATCAATACAGGGATAAAGGACGTCCAAGGAGCTCTAAGTAAGTCAAATGATCAAATCTAAAACAGTTTGTGTTGCAAAAAGGAAAGAACACCTGCTTCAAACAAATGTCCTTCAGTCAGTGCTTTGTAACGTTCCATTTATTCTTCTTTTAGATAATGCATATGGAAAGACTCTACGGCAATATCATGGATGGGTTGTCCGAGGTGTCTTTGCAGTAAGTGTTTAAATTTTAAAGGAACATTTGTCTGACCTCCTAGTTCTTGATGTTCTTTTTATGTTTCTGTTAAGCACTGCCCTTCAGGATATAGGCTTTGACCATTTATGCTATTTATATATTTATATTATTTATTTAGAAAGTTATTGTATGGCCCTCTGTGAAGCATGTAGTTCATTCATTCTCTAGGTGGCGTAAGCTGATAATGCAATCTGCCTTCAATCACATCATCACATGACATAAGCTATCTGAGAGAATGTTTACACTTTATTTGATTTCCACTTTAGGCATTGTACTAACTATAAGTAACTTTGTAATTACATGTCTACTAACTCTCAGTGTAGACTGTTAGGGTATGTTTAGGGCAAGCAGAATAAGTTGACACTTGCAAAGTTTCACATAGTCGGTATGTTGTGGAGCCTCAATATAAATTGTAATTGGAAGATATTAACCTATTAATACTCGAATGACTGCTAGTTGACATGCAAGTGTCCTCATAAACACATTAATTTAGGTCTTTATTGAAAGCAAACAGCTGAGAACGAAAACACAGGGCAGCTTTCAAAGTGACATTCATATTAATCAAACAACAAAAGAGAAAAGTCACTTTTGTAACTTTAAGAAATTTGTAATTAATTATACATTTGATTACATTTACATTTGTCCTTTTATTGTAACTAGTTTCTTATTTTTATATAATCACTGACTGTTTACTTTTTTGGTTTGTTTGTTTTTATATTTAAGCTAGTATTAATGTTTGTGATTCTTTTTTTTTCTTCTTTTTTTCTTTTTCTTTTTCTTTTTTTAATGCTGCTGACAAGTATTACGTAATTGTGATATATAGTTACCGTGAAGTAGAATTACTCGTATTAGGATTTTGATCATATTTCCCATCCAAAACCCCTCCACCTCCCCCAGCTCCACCCATATAAATCCGCTACCAATCATTTCATGTATGCCATATGTTCACAACAGCTGGTTTTTGAATATGCTGCAAGTCTCTGTACTTGCTTTGCAGCAGTGTAACAGATGCATTTAAATGCAAAACTACTCAGAGAGTTATCAAGAACGATTGTTTTATGGCATTTAAAAATGTCCTTTGTTGTTTTATTGAAATTACCCTCAGGCCTTTCTGACGGTGTTTATGTTCATTTTAGCTGGCTCTACGGGCCGCTCCGTCTTATAAGGGCTTCATGGCTGCTCTGGTTTCTCACGAAGGCGATGAGCTGAAGGAAGGCTTCACGACCGGCATGCATCGAGACCTAGACGTCTACCTGCCAGCCATGGAGAAGCAGCTGTCCATCCTGGATGCTCTCTATGAGGAGTACGGCTTGGAATCAGATGAGATCGTGTGACTAACACAGATACACCCGCACAGCGAACAGAGCTCGCTTCTGACGGAGCTCGCCGGTTTCGGTGGTGAAACAGTAACTCTTTCACCCGCAGTGTTAACCGAGCCCGAAGTTAGCTGAAGGCAGGGAGGCTTCTGTGAGGGCAGGGCTTGCAAAGCCTGACCAATAAGAGGTTGTTGGATAATATGGCATATGCAGACTCCAGTAACAGTCATCCCTGCGAAATTTAAACGGCCGTGTCAAAATAATGCTAGCTGAGGGGGGGCAGGGTGTGATTCCAAGTGTTTTCAGGGAACAGGTGTATTTTTAGAAACCTTCAGTGGCGTGATCAAGTGTTTTGTTGACATTGGTTGTATGTTTTTCATACACTTTTAGGCATGAGAGTAATCGGCGGATGAGCAGAAGATATTGTTTACCCAGCAGTGAAGGTGTTAGTCGCAGTATCCTTATTTACAGTAAATCTGCACATGTGCTTTTCTCCTCACTTGAAACATTACCTTACATTTTTGTTTAGACATTCACATCTCATTCTAGCACAAAACTAAGAAGTTATTCTTTCTGGGATTCCGAAAAACATGCAGTGTGTTCATAAAACCAAGTACTCACGTTAAGTATATAGATCCCGTGGTAGGCCATTTTTTGCAGTGACATAATCTTAGTTTAACAAATTCACAGTGACTTAATTCAGGACTTGTAGGATCAACTTGGTGAGAGGGACCAAAGCAGAGTTTCTTCTTCATGATTTTGTGGAAAGATTTCCTATTTTACAAAAGGAAAGATGTCATGATATTTCCTTAGTGACTTAATTTATTGACTTATTTATATGAATTCTCTTGATTTTATTGTAGGAGTCACACTATGCTTAATCTCAAATCATAGGAATGATACAAATTTGTGCATGTTGCTTCGCATGTATTATGTTTTTATATTTTGACAAGAATCTAGATTTAGATTACTAAATGATTTGCACATAATATGAATTAGGTTTATATTTTATTCTAATTGAATTCCATGAAGTTTTAAACTAAAAACTAAAGACAAACATACCCTTGAAGCCGTACAGTTTTTTAACCGTATGATGTCATAGTATATTTCTTCTCTTGAACACAGAAGATATTTTAAAGAATTTTGGTAACAAACCAGTTGATGGTAGACATCGACTTTCATAGTGTAGGAAATACAACAATGTTGTTAAAATATCCTTTTAAATTCAGTTGGTTTTGACATCCTAAGAATAGCACACAGGATCCATGTTGTCATTCATTAGTATTAAAATATGTTTATGTTGTATGCCTTTTTATATGTATTTGCTAATTGTAATTTTTAAATTGTATGTCATTTATACCTAATCGCCTGCAGTGGTTTTCTTTTTTTTTATTCAAAAATATGCTATATTTCTCATAACTGAGATGAATTGTGTATTTCCAAATTCATGAGGTGACCAATAACATAACAACATGCGTTATCCCTTCAAGTGACCTTTTTAGACCGAAGTAATGTCTCATTGTCATTATGACACTTAGTCCTTCAATATCTGGATGTGGTTGCCGGGATACCCTCGCCACAACAAGGATGATCTCTAGACTCAATAATAAGGGCCGAGAATAGAAGGATTGCCTTTATGTGCACTTGTGCATGTGTTCGAGGGAGAATGGTTTCTGATTAGAAAATATCCAGAGGCAGTGGTTCATTTAGACTGTTTTGAGTGTATTATACATGACCAGTCTGTAGTGACTAAATATACTACTACAGCTGAATACAGTATTTATTATCTGACATGACAGTTCTGTCATATTGCGTTCCATACTCAATGGAAACACTTTATCTATGCAGCATTGCTCCATCCATTTCTAAGGGATGATGGGAAAACATTTGGGAGAATTTTCTTGGGCAAGCGGCACGATGGAATTGGCAACTGGATGCCAAATTAACCTCTTGCAACACCCCCAGCACTCTATCAAAAACTTCTTGGCCCATGAACAAAGTTTTCCAGTGACCTGAATGCAAGCTTCTTGGAAGAAGAGGTCTAATTTGTTTATTGGATTTAAGCCAGCCAATCAGAATAAAAATTATTTTTGATCAAGCAGCATCACAAGCTTGTGTACAACATTTCATTGAACAAGTTGATACAAACTTCAAAATTTGTTGAATGAATTGAGGTAATGGTTCAAAGCCTTATACGTACTGGATTACGCAATCAATGTCATCATCGTAAACCTACTCTAAAACATAGACACCACAACAAATGGCAACATTTGCAAAAGAATATAAATAAATAAATCCGGCTACACTGCAGACTTGGCATTTGTGTTTATAAGTATTTAGACAAGGGGTCAGTCTATGATACTTCTTTGTCATCACATGACTTATGGCATCTGTTCTCTTGCTGCCCATTAACGACTCTTCTCACATGTTCATCGAATATCAAGACTATACCAATCACATTAGCTGCAAACACCTGCTGTATGAAATATATTAGACTGCTGCAGAGATTGTGTATTTGTAGACCAAAACCAGAAAACAAGGCAAATTTTAGCACTTCCAGGGCCTTGTGTATAAAGTGTGAAGATTTCAACCTAGAACGCTCATATTTGTAAAAACTGTGTGAACGTGTTTATCGTCACATCAGGGTCTGAGCAGATGTACACTTTTTATTGTCGGAGTACTACAGGTTTTTCAAGCTGCTCTTAGAGCTCGCACTTCTACATTAAAGGATTTTGATGATGATTGGTGGTCTTTTATATGTTAATGAGGTGTTAATTCGAATTCGATAGATTTCATATCACGTTTTTTGTGCGTGTGTTCATTCTATGAATCACACATAAACAAATTTGAGAGATTATCTGCACAACATCTTATAAATGAGACCCCATGTTTCATGTTAAGTCAGTGTATTTTTTTATATATATATACATTTTTGGTTAAATGCTTACAATAAGATCTAAGGGTAGTCTGATGTAGCCAGATCTTCAGAGTGACGGCTGAAGGTCTGGGATACATGGAAGTGTGATTTTTATACTGATGAGCATTCATCTAAGATTTAAGAGTTATTGTGATTTGGCTCTTTGTTCCTGGCTATCATCCATCCATTTATTTCTAGTTTATATGCGTTTATGTATGTTGTTAATTCCCTGCCATTCTATAGCAACTTGCATGTTTGCCATTCCCTCCGTAGGTCAGGGATTTTCACTGGGGCCTCGGGTGACAGCTGGGTGCTCTCTGTTTCCTGCCTGTGAGGCCCCCTGTCCTCCATCCTACACCAGCACCCGAAACATGACACCACTAAACCTGCATTGGTGTAATCCATCATAATATATACAATATGGCAGCTGTCTTTTTTCCTATTTAATTTAATCACAGTCTATAGAGCTTGTTTCCAAAATTTCTTTGCGCATACATTCCACAAGTTCACAAATTTTGACAGTGAGTGGTGCTGGAAGTGCTTCAGGTGAGATTTTCTTTTTGTGAGATTTTGTAGGAATGAATTTGTCCGAAATTTTTGCAAGTAAAAAAAATAAATACGACTTCACGTGTCAATCACGTTTACACACTGCCTCCAAACCTCTTGTCCATCATAAACACATTTGGACCAGGTTAGATTTTGAGTTTTCACATCCGTGCCAAGCGTTCTGATAGGAAAGGATGATGAATACAAAAAAAGAAATAGTGCACTATATAGGTAACGATTTGGGACACAGTTTAGGATTTCACCAGCAGACATTTTAAATTCCAGACTATAAGATTATCAGAAAGTTTCCACTCAGCTTCAATGGAAACTCCTGGGCAGCTTTAGCTAAATAAGACCCCATTTGAGCCCCCATTTGAGCCCCTGCAAATGCAACGGGGGTCTCACCTCACACCCTGTTCCATGCGACCCCCCTCTTCAAAGTTTCATACTGGAACGTTTGCAAACAAAGTTCAAAATCAGATTGTGTTATGAAATGCATATATAAGATATTGCCTAGCTCATCTGCAGGCAAATTACTGTAATGTGATTAGTGGGTAAAGATATGGCGGTTTAATATGGTTACCGAATGACAACCATCTTCAAAAATCTGTGTACCCAACTCTGGGTTCCTGCCAACCTTTACAAACAAGCGCACACACACACACACACACACACTAAAAATGCCAGTCTAAAGCCATTGCAGGACTTTTCAGACTCCATAGTCCATTTTTCCATCGGCACAAAGTGATTCTTTCCTGGAAAGCTGTCGACAGCATGCCTTTTATCTTTCTCTGTCACCTTCTGTCTCCTTCGTGATCAATACACTGTCAATCACTGTCAGGCCTCACGCCCACATATACAGCCTCTATAGCGGCAGAGCTAGAGACTCGGCACAGAAATGCTGATGTAACTGCGGCTGGCTTTGATCTAGCACAGAGCTTAGTCAGCTACGACACCTTGATGAGCTAGAAAACTCAGCAATGAGAGTAATACAACATTCTCTGAAGGCCTTTTCTTTATGAGTGAACCAAATGCCTTTATTTGGAACACTTTTTCTGGCAGCACAGAATTAGATGAAAAATACACTATATACAGTGAGGTTATTAAGTATTTTGATACTTTTTAGATTTTGATTACTTTACGATTTTGCAAGTTCTCTTACTTAGAAATCATGGAGGAGTCTACAATTTTCAGCACAGGTTCATCTCCACTGTGAGAGACAGAATCTAAAAAGAAAAATCCAGAGATCACATTGTATGATTTTTTTTGTTCCCAATTTATTTGGGGATTACTATGTCAAATAAGTATTTGATCACTTGAGTCAACAAATTTTTATATTTGGTACAGAAGCCTTTGTTAACAATTACAGAGGTCAAACGGTTCCTGTAGTTCTTCACCAGGTTTGCACACACTGCAGGAGGGATTTTGGCCCACTCCTCCATTGAGATGTTCTCTAGATCTGTCAGGTTTTCGGGGCCCCATGCTTCACTGTAGGTATGGTATTATTGGGATGATACTCATCATTCTTCTTCTTCATAATTTCACAACTTTGCAAATGTGCTATTTGGATGAAAGTTGATGATAGTCAGTTAGATATGACAGATTTCACAGTGAATAGTGGTAGGCAAGGCTTCTTTTTTTTACCTTCATGTGATCCATCCAGTCATCAAACCTTTAATATTTTTGAATACATTTGTCATGCATCACATAACAACAAGGTGCATATTTCTTCATGAGTGTGTTGTGTTCAAAATGACGAACAACTATCCCATCATTTTGTACTAAATTGTTCACCTCTAACTGCTCAAAATCTACAGATTGGCTGTGGCTTATAGCGTAATCTATTAGAACAAATAAATGAAGACAATCCTCACAAGATTCATAGGAGAATAAAATGAATGGTTCCTATAAACAACAGTAAAAGTGCAAAAAGTTAGCTTTTCAAGCTTTATTTTAACATCATTACAGTATCAAACAAGTTTTAATACTAAAAACAGCTTTCAAATGACATTAGGACACAACATTCAGTCTCTTTTGTATTTGCTTGATGTGCAATATTGATGTTAACATCTTTCCCCAATTTCTACAAATCTGAGGATAACAGTCAGTTACAAGCTAAATGCACTTTAACTCCAAAGACGCCTGCCTGTCACAAGCCATCAACATATATGGCAATTTTGCTCTTTTGAACAAGAGTATACAATATAAACATGCAGTTTCACCAGAATAATAAATTCAAGACACTTATTACAATAATATATCCATAATATTTTACATGAAATCTACAGGTAAGTCAGGAATATCACCCCAGAAATGTAAGCAAAGAGGTTTCTGTAGCAAATGCATCATATAGCTTATGGAAAACTGGCTTGATCAAAAAACCCAACGATACTTAAGCAAGATTTCATTTGAATTTAACGGTAAGTAAGTCCTGTATGCTACACCTTAGGTCCTGTAATCACAAAGGCTAAAGCATCGTATATGCTGAGGTATATTCAGACTGGACTTTGGCATAAATCAGTTTAAAGCCTTTGAGACGACAAAAACAGTCCAGCCTTAATCCAACAGTCTATAGCCTGAATAGCAGCAAAATGCTACCCCTGCAATAGCAGACAGTACATATTGTTCAATAACAGCTGTAAAGCCTTCACATGATGAATGGTTTTTCCAACACAACCTTATGGCAATTCCAAACTATTTTGCATTTTGGCAAATTTGTAAACTGCTTAAACCTCACTGACGGTTAGGTTTAGGGGCAAAACTACAAGGCTTACAAATCGCCAGCTTGTAAAATAGTAAGATTTCTTAATAAGAATAAAGATAAGGTTGGTTTTTCCACCCTATTTTAAGATTTCAGACCCATTACCCAATAAATAAGCAGTGTTTGCTTTTGACTTCAAGATTTTGAAGTACAAAACAGCGTGGAACTTTGCTAAACTGTGGAATATGTGCACCCTACTCCACACATGGAGGTGGAGGGGTTATAGATATATTTAAGTGGTTTCCTGAGATATGATGGAAATGTTAACTAAGTGTGACCCATAAAACATACTGAGAGCCTGGAAAGCAGGGTCTTCTAATCTTAAACATCCTAAATATTGTCATTTAGTAGTATTATTTTGGTTAGTGTTTCAGTACATTTTTTACATAAATAGTCTGTGAAAACACACCTTTTATCTCCAGGGTCCAAAAATAACACCTGCCATGTGCCATACTGAAGTAAAATGTGAATTTGGTGCTTAAGTAAATGGTTTACTGGCCATTTGGGTCACTGCAACAATGCAAATTGCAAGAAACCACTAAAATGAGTATATAAATGGTTTATGAGAGGTAGCGTTTCATATAGTGGTGAGTAAGATGCTTGCAAATGTAACAAAAATGTACCTTATTTCAACCAAAATTCAAAGTCTAGTTGATATGCTTCTAAGTGTTATTTCTTGAATGCAACAATAAACTGCGCAAACTGTGAAATCCAATTTGCAAAGAAATGAAAAATGCATCATAATGAAATCCAATTAGAATATATGTTCCCATTCCAGTCGCAACTTTGGGTCACATTTACCTAATATATGTATTGGTAAACACTTTTCCAACATTTATTTTTTTGACACTGCCTTTAATTTATTTTTGAGCAAGGTGTTTGAATCATACGCAGTGAATCGTTCAGAGATGTTACTGAGTTTGACTCCATTGAATCATTTTTTGAATATGTTTGATTAGTTAAAAAATATTGAAGACACAGAAGAATGTTGATACTGTATATGGTATGTTGGCACTTCAGAACAATCAACAAGCAATGTTTGTCACTTAGACAGTCATTTGGTTTATAATTGTGCCATTTCATGTGTTCTTAAATTTAATTTTTATTCTTTAATGTACCCATTATTGGGCTGTATGGCAACAAGTTAATTTTGGACCCAGTATGCGAAACTGTACTAAATCTAAAACCTTGTCACCAGTTTGGTATAAGCCTACATTATATTACATTTAAAGATATGAGCTTTTGTTTTTGTTTTTTTTCAATTTCATGCCTGCTGACATGTCTACAGCAATCTCAGCCTCATGCAAAATACTTTAGCAACATCACATTGCATTCCACATACAGAGCACCCTATGTGAGGGAAGATGGGGTGGACCAGGAGAAAACAGCTTTCCTCTGAAACAGTACTACAGTACTTTGAGGTATTGAGAAGTCCTTTACCCATCTCCAAGAGGCAACCAACTCACCTGTTTCCTCTTAGTGTAGCCAACCACTCTGGCCAAACGTCAAACCAGGGCCGAATGGCAGGCAAGCAGAGGCTGAATGAATGGAGAATGGCATCTGAAGTCCTGTTAGAGTTCTTAAGAGCGCGAGCACAAACGTGGCTTTGCCAAGCATCCTTTCCCGAGTGAGCTACATGACCTCTAAGCATCATGTCAACAGAGTTCGGCTAATGTGTTTGTGATAATTCCATCAAAGATTTCTACTCTCAGTTTATCCACTGAATCTACGGTTTTCAGTGTCGTCGTTTATATGTGGATCTCACCAGCTCAAACAAGACACTACTTTCCTTTGTCCTCATGTGAAATACTTGCAGTTTGTTGAGTCAATGAAACAGTCAGTTGTGCACTTGAGATGTCCATAAGATCTATGCACAGAAAGACAGCGATGTTATTTGGCCAAATTTAAATTAATCAAAGCAAAATTCTTTCCAAATATTTTTTTAATATAACATTATGCTTGAGTTTAATAGTTAGAAAAAAATTAATAATATTCAAACTCTTTGAGCTTATTTTCCATGAGGGGTATTTTAGCTTCGCCCTATCCATTTTAAACGGGATTGAACAGTCTTACCCAGGCAAAAAGGATCTGCATGTGTGAAATCCAAAATCCTTTCCGTCACACTCCTCTGCCTCTTCATAGCGATATCCGTCCCCACAATATGCAAGTTTGCACTCTGGAAAAGTGACAAAAGGAGAGACAAAACATTGGTGACATTTACAGTAAAAAGCTGAAAACTATATGGTAGCAAATGTACATTTTAAGCTTTACAGACTGGACTCTGGACTGGATTTTATGAACTGAAATACTGATAATTTACCAAATTGTGTTTGAGATGTCACAAATACAAAACACCAACATGGCAAACAGACTTGACACTAAAGTAATGCAATAATCATTATTTACATATTTAAAAAAAAGTGTGCCCTGGTGTTACTACCTTGTACAGTCTGGCAAAATCTGATAAATCTGATAGCAAACACTCTGATGCATGCCAGCACATTATTCAGCTTATTACATGGCACACAAAATAAAATTTATAAAACAAACACAAAAATACTCTACTTCATGATTTTCCAGTTTGGGTATGCATTATTTTCCTAATAATTCAGTGCCTGTCTTTAAATATTCCTTAATTAAAGAAGTGGAGTCAGCTACTACATAAGTCAGCTCTTAATGTCATTTCATTAGAATCAACTGTTAGGGACAGTCATCAACTCATATGTATTATAGCACACCAGGTTACACAGAGTTGCTCTGTGAGCCCTGCACCCAGAGTACCTGTAATGATGACCCCTTAGAATTATGAGCTAATTATGAAACATAAGCCATTGGCATGGGTTCCATGTTATAAGACCTTCTCCACCCACAGAATGGATTAGGTAAACTAACTGGAATATTCTTGCCTGAGGGCCAGGGGCCTCCAAGATAAAAAATTTGGCAAAGGCAAATGGCAAAGACCAATTTGGCACCTGGATATATATACCACCAATTAAAATTTGGCTGGACTAAGCCCAGGAGGAGGACATTCCTCTGGTAGAACAGGCCCTCACTCTGCAATTAAGGCGTAAACTAGGGCTATAGCTTCAAATATCCAGCAGGATAGTCTCTGCTCCGTGACTGCCAGCCCTTTAGATTGGTCTCTGAAGCAAACAAAGAGCTGCTCTGAATGCCAGAAATGGCTTTAGCGCTCTTTTCAAACTCTAAGAGCCAGAACCAGGTAGAGTAAAGGAAGTGTTAGGAAGAGCCAGATTGGTGCTAACTGGAGTGTAGTGAACCTTAAGCACACAGCAGTGTTTTGGTTGTCGATGACTGTACAGCCTTGAGGCCCAAAATCAAGCCATGAAGTGCTGACTGACAGTTTGTAACTCACCCACTTGCTTGACCGACACTTGCTAAAAGTATGGTGATCATAAGTGAAAGGGGCCTTAGGTCAGCTAACTGGAGTGGCTCAAAGAAATGCCCTTGTAGGGCCCTAAGGACTATGGATAAGTTCCATACAAGCATAGCATGAGAACCAGTTAGGTGCAGCCTCCAAGCTCCTCTTAAAAACTAATTCCAACTGATTGGCCAACCATGAGTACATGATTCGTTTTGTCCAGCCGCTCTTGCAGAAAGGTTTACATGGATGACATGTCACAAGAGGATGAGTGGAGCCACCAAGAGGACCAAACACCCGACTTCCCTGACCAGTCTGATAACCTAAGATTGTCCTGGAGCAGCACGTCCACTCCCTGGTTCAGTCTGCCCTCAGTGAGATTATATTGTGTCCATAGAAGGAGGAATTAGTTCTAGGTAGTGTGACCTGATAACACCTTAACAATTTATAAAGGCTACCACTGTCAAGTTGTCAGAGCAGACCAGGACATGGTGCCCACCAAGTCCACCAACATTTCTAGGTAGTTGATATGCAGTCTGGAACAGGAGCCGAACGCCAGTGTGCCCACATATAGTGCTCCTCAACCTGAGTTGGAGGCTTCAGCAGACTCACCAGAACACACCCAATGTTCTGCATCTGAAGTTGGCAGCAACTTTTTCATCAGTCATCAGATGACTGCAATGGGAGAGTCCGTTCAATAGAGAAACAGTAATTTAAACGAAAAACCATCAAATGTGAGTTGTTACGCTGGGAATGTCAATTTATGGTTTTTCACTATAAATTATAAGACCACTTATTCTTTCTCACTTCCAAAACCATTCCATTTAACTGTATTTTACAGTAAATTTACATGATATTTATTTATGTATTTATTTTTTTTACAGTTTCTAAGGGAAGTTAGTGTTAACTAGTTGACAATAATTTACTCTACTCATTTTTTCATTACCAGTTTCTTTTTACAGTGAGAGATCATGTACAATAGTCTGTGAATGTACAGTTTGGCAAAATCTGATATGTGAAATGTATTTCACATGTATATATATGAAATGTGATGGCAATAACTGTGATGCATGCCAAAATATTATTTGTCTTATTACATGGCACACAAAATGAATAAAATAAAAATAAAACAAACACAAAAATACTTGTGCTTACTGCTTATGGCCGTCTTTCCAATTTGGATATGCATTTTTTCCTAATAATTCAGTACATGTCTTCAAATATCCTTTAAATAATGATTTGAGAGGTAAATCATTAATTGAGAAGAAAGAGAGCATGGTGTGCGACACAACGCCTAAAACCAGCCCAACTATGTTAAACAAAGAATGTCTGGGACAAGAGCCAGGTCCTCTGTTTAGCGGTCATTGTACAAAAATATTTGACCACAGAATGCAGTGATTGACCAATCAGAATGGAGGATTCCACAACACTGTGTAATGAATTACAAGCACATATGCTGGGGTGACATCTGAATGAAGGTGTTATTCTCGGCTTCATTTGCTATACAGGACTGAATTATTCCCATTTTAGAATGTACTCTCATATTAAACTGCATTACAGCATGTTGTTGGGAATAAGCTGTCAGCCGAAGCGCCCTCGTTTCAATCTGATACTTACTGACACAGCCATCTGTGACCACCTTATTTCCGTCATCACACTCCTCTCCGTTCTCGACTTGCACAATGTGGTCTCCGCAGAAACCTTCCTGGTCGGGATCACGCTCCATCGACTGGAACGGTGTTAACTGCAATCAAAGTGTCTTTTACAGACCTTTAAGACTAAATCACTGTGTGTTAAACTATTAAGAAATAAGATGCATTTCTAAAACAGACTGACATGAAATTCTTTTGGGAAGGTGACATATTAACATGCGACAATTCATATTTTATTTTTGCATTTATAATTAGCCTACTATATATATATATATATATATATATATATAAAGTTTTATGACATCATTTGACAATCTACATCAAATATTTGACACACTACAGGTGAATAGGGTAAAAAATATAACTTTTGTTATATATATATATATATATATATATATAATATTATTAAAACTATTATTGGCTGTTAGATATCACCACACTTCCTCCTTTAGATTAATTACAGTACAATAATGAACCGAAATGTTATGTTTAAATAGGTAAATGAGGAAATCTGTAAACCTTTTATACAACCTAAAATATGATTTTCCTAGCACATATCATTTTAACACTAAAAGTTGATAAAAAAAAGAAGCTTCTAGACAAGTAATGTGCCATTTGTCCATTTATAAATTGGATTTTGCTTAGATCACATAATGGGCACCTGAATTGGCATCCAGCCATCACTGTCTTTGAAGTAAAGCGCCCTCTGATCTTTGCGGAAGGCCAAAGCATTATCGGTCTGGAGGCGGTTCAGCTCCTGTTCGTTATTTACCACAAAGATCTGCAGCGCAGACATTAAATATTATCAACTGCTTTACTGGCAAAATTAATTGAATGGTTTTAAAATTGAATATTATCCAAAAATAACAATCAATCCAGTACAGTGCACAGATATCTGGAAATATTCAGGCTTAGTTTGTAAAGCGCACTGGCATTGCTGGCTTACCACTGGCACTCTGGGATAGCTGCCCCAGTGGTCTAAGGATGGGGTATTACAGCCGCAGCGTCCCGGGCTGCCAGGTTGTCCCTTCTCTCCTTTCTGTCCTACCATGTACAGTCCTGAAGGAGAGGTAAACAACATTAAGCCGAAGGCATAAATGTCCCTCCATGTGATGCAAAGTAATGGAGTGATTTTAAGAGCTACTAAACCTGGCCCTCGTCTATCACGAAGAGAAAGCAATTGAGTTAATATGCACAGAAACCAAAACAAGACAGCAGCTGTCCTGTGAATAAAGTGATGACATAATGTTTGTAATTCTGTGAGAAGCTTGGCCGCTCTGACCATCAGTTAAGGACATGATGTCATGGCTTCAGTCTCCTTTGGGGCTTCTGTTTCAGTCATGGATCAGGTTGCTTCTGAAGCTAAAAAGACCAGTGCTGGGATTTCCTGTGGTGATTTAAGATCCATGTGCTTCACCGTTTGCACATGGCGAATGCTGCAATATCATCATGTGATCTTGACAGGGTCATAACCACTATAGAGAGGGAAAAGAGCCCCCCACCTCTAATAATTAGATATGGCCAAATTTTCTTCATTTTAATTATTTATGTTTTTTATAAAAAAATATATATATTTTTTTATAATAATAATAATAATAATAATAATACATTTATTTTAGTTTACTTAATTCATTTTATGTTTCAAATTTTATAAACAATTTTCCCAAAGAAACTGTACTTTTTAAGAGACCACAAGAGATTTGAGAACAATTAGCACTTGTATGTAAATTTTATACCTGAGACGGGCAAACCAGGAGGGCCAGGGTGACCGGGGGCCCCCTGAGGGCCTGCAGGACCCATGGGTCCAGTTGTACCAATGTCACCTTTCACACCCTGCATCAGAAATCAATAATAAGGGTCATTTATTTCAAATGCTTTTGCACTGCTACCATGTTGTCAATATGTGTTTGGGGATGGATCACCTGCTTTCCTCTTTTCCCTGGCCGGCCAGTGGGTCCCCTGTTCCCTGAGCTTCCAGGTTCTCCTTTTGGGCCCATTTCACCCTAAGAAATTATTTTTTATCGCATGTAAGAGTCTCCTTATATCATTATAATAGATATAATCTGTACATACTGTATATAATCATAACTACCCCATATTACTAATATTTATAATAAAATGTGATAATATTTTTAGAACCTTCTGGCCAAGCATTCCAGGAAGACCCATTGATCCCTGGACCAGTACAAAAATGTAAAAAAGAAAAAAAAATGGATTAGACCAGGACCAATTTGCAGTATAAAACTAAATGCACTGTGGGAACTTACCCTGTCACCCTTTAAGCCAATTTCACCTCTGAAACCTTGTGAGCCCTAACAGGACAAGATCAAAACAGCAAAAGAATAACTTAACAATGAACAACTGGTGTAAAATTAACTGAATGATGAATAAAAGCGAGTTCACAGAGGTAACTCACTTTTTCTCCCTTATGTCCAGGTAAGCCCTGCAATAAATTAACAGTATTCAGATTAAAGTATTCTATGTCCATATGACAAGGCAGCATGACTGTAAGAGTCCTAATTCAGAAAAAAAGGCTCTCCAGACCTTGGGTCCAATTGGTCCTCTTGCCCCAGGCATGCCCATCAGCCCAGGGTCTCCTTTCTCCCCCTGTTGAAAACACAGGGCTTTGTCATGGTCATGGTTTCGAGAAAAATATTACGCAGCTCAACTGTTTTCAACACAAATAATAATCAGACATGCTTCTCAAGCAATTCTGAAGGATATATTTTGAAGAAATATTTTCTAATTCTGAAGAATATTTTAAAATAGAACACTATTTAATAATATTTTATAGCATGTTTTTATTTTATTTAAAAAATGCATCCTTTAAATTAATTACTCACTTTAGGCCCACTTGGTCCTTGCCATCCACTTGGTCCTTGTCGTCCTGGGAGACCAGGAGGGCCAGTGCGTCCCTGTTACACAAACGGCATCATTTTGCACACAGAGAAATATACATTTAAAACATCAATAACATCTTAAATTAACTGAAATTATTGTCTTGAAAACATGTTCTTGGCTTAAAGTACAATCTTCTATAGCCTAAAAGATGTCCAAACTTTTTCGCATTCTCAGATTGCTGACATTATTTTGGCTGATATATCTTTAGTGCACAGATGGAGTCTAATGCAAGTGGCTGAGAGGAGTTACCACACAAAATAAAATAATGTAATTATATTACACAAATTAAGTATTAATCGATAAAACTGATATACAGAAACAGAACTTAAAGTATAAAAATTACATCCAAAATAAGCATTCTAACAGTGGAAATAGAGTGTGTTTAAGATCAGATAGTTTTGGGTGTTGTCAGCATATAGATAAAAAGATATTGTATATTTATCAAAGACAGAAACCGTGACAGCATAAACAGTGAAAACAACACAGGTCCAAGAACTGATCCCTGTGGAACACCACAACAATAAAGGTATGTGTTTGAAGTTGAGTAATGCCTCAGATCAGAGAAATTCAGTCCAAGATAGCCAAAGTCCTGCAGAGTTCACCTTCAACCATGAAAAAATATATATAATAATCTACCTATTTAGCCATAGTAAACCTGAAGACACTGATTAGCTTGTTCAGGATTGGAGCTAAACTCTAGGACCGAACTTGCATACCCGCGCCCCAGACGAACCTACTTGACAAATCAGAGTTAAACCGTTGTAACACAGTAACATCCACTCAAATCTGGTACAGAGTATGTATTTCCCCGAATCAGTCATGAGAATTCTTCTTATGTTTAAATTTCATTGCATTTAAGCTTTGAATTACAGAACATTAGTTAACAATAACAATATTAATGCAGCACATTAGAAATGCAATTGAGACAGGCATGTGACCAAATGTAAAGAGCCTAAATGGTCCCTTTCTAATGCATTTAATGTGTGTAACACCTAAAGATGATTGGCTGTTCAATTGCAGCGAAGTAAGGACAAGGTGCGGACAACATGTCTTCTGAGTGCTCTGAGGGACAAAACAGCCATCAGAAGAGATGGAGAGAGAGAGAACAAACTAAACCAAGCCCCATCAGTCTCCTTGCTTTAATTAAATTATGTGCTAAGGGCAGGAGCCGGGCATTGTGGGAGAGCGAATGATTTATTGGGCTGCCCCAGCACTAAGCTAAATTACTATGCAATGCTGCAAAGCTTCCTACACCAGCAGCACTTCACTCTCAGTGCCTGTTTAGAGTAAAACAATGCACTAGCACACCCAAAATCCTGTGCAGCAGTTTAGTGGCTTCTCGGTTTACCCGCAGCCCCTCGGTAGGTATTACTGACTCTGGTCCCAAATGCCTTCCAGGAAACCACACAAGCCCACAATGTGATTGTGGGACAGGAGCCATGAGGATATTCCATTGTGGATTGAACCTAATGATGGTGACCACAAATGTCCCCGGATGTTTAGCTCTATGCTGTTTATACAGAAGATCAAGTGGAATCATGTAACCTGCGTATCTGTGTCAAGGTTGTGCTTGCCTTGAATTTCCTTCAGCTCACGTTATGCTGCAGCTGTAAAAGTGTGTGCATCTCTAATTTCTTCTTCCCTTTTTTTTTTTTTAAAGTAAATCCACTTATTGGAAAACAGAGGACAGTGAGTCTCACCTTTTGTCCAGGTCTTCCAATTTCACCCTAGCAACATAAAGGAGGGGAAGAGAGAACAAGTCCGTTCATCAGTGTGTTACACAGTCTTGAGCATTTTTTGTTAGTACCTAGTTATTACACAGTTATTATAATTACTATAATAGGTACATAACATATACATGCTGATTAGGACTGTAAATTCAAGTACAACCATAACAAGATTCTCATTTGTTTCCTTAACTCGCTGGACCACTTAGCCTCATTTCACTCTCATTCGTAATTTCTTTTTATGCTGTTGTGTGTTTGTATATATTTACATAATAAGTATGTGCCGTACCTTATCTCCCTTTGGTCCCTTTGGTCCAGGCAATCCAGCAGGACCCTGATCATGAAACAAACATAACTGTTTATCCAGTGCTTATCCAAAACCTTTTGCCAAAAGCCGTAGCAATTTCAATTTTAATGTTTATTTTTGACCAAGAGTATTGACTTTGCTACAATCTGTATTGTTAAAAGGGCTATATAAATAAAAGTGATTGATTGATTGACTTTAGCCCTATTTGGACGGGACTAGTTTTCTAAACTACGTTTGGGTTTCGTGATTTTCATGTACCATTTCGGACAGGACTAACATCTCTGTGTTTATTACAGAGGTGGGTGTGTCTGTTTTGTACATCTGGGCGTCACAGAGGTCAGGCGCTCTGTATGCATGCTTGCTACAGTCATTCGGATGGTGAAGCTAAAAGTCTAGTACAGAAAAAAAAAACATGTTAATGTGTGGTTACTTTATTTTGACTATGTTTTTTTATTTGTAGTAAACCCATGTTTATTTTTGATAATTAAAACATATGTAACCGAGTGCAGATATACTGATATTACAATAGCCAGTCTTAACAGTTCACATGATCTGGCTCTTTATTTGTGTTTATTTCTTATTTTCTATATCAAACGCACGTGCGGTAAGAGCTTCTACGGCATATCGTGTTAGCCAAAACACACAAGGAAACACGTTGTAAAACGAAATATCACCGGCAATCACCGACAACGCATTCAGACGGGATTAGTTTTCTCAGAAGACCACTGAGTTTGCTGAAAAACAGTAGGTAATTTGCTCTGGAATTATCACAGAGGTTGTGAGAGAAAGACAGAGACATGGCAGATTCGGACGGGATAAAAATCACCAAGTACGTCTGTGAACTAAAACCTTCTCTAATGACCCCCTGTAAAACTAGTCCCGTCCGAATAGGGCGAAAATGTATAATCGATAATGCCAAAATGATGACTGTTTTCAATCAGGTTTCCCCAAACACTTCTACCGCCTTCTATTGGTTGACATAAAAGTGATAGCCCCACCCCAAACTCAAACAAAACAATGTTCGAAGAGTCACACCATTAGAAATCCATTAGAGAATTTAATGGTTTTCGTTATGGTTAAAAAATGTGTTAAAGAAATAGTTGACCCAAAAATAAAAATTAGCCCATAATTTACTCACCTCCGAGCCGATCGAGGTGTGAGCTCACCAGAGAATAGACGAATGAGGATAGAGCAATACCAACACAGTCTCAAGACCAATTCGTACGTATTCAAACAATGTGGAAAATTCGTGCTAATTTGTACAAATTCATACAACCTCACAATTTTACCTCACAATCGTATTTATTTCCATGATTTGTCTAAACCCCAGTAATGGGTAGGTTTAAGGGTTGGAGTATATTTCCATTTAGGCTTTCATACTTTCCTGCACCATGACATTAGCAATTGTTTGGCAGTCAATTTTCATTTTTGGGTGAACTATTCCTTCAAGGAAACAAATAAACACTATGCCATTAAAATGATCAATTATTCAATGTTAGAAAAGGATGCATTTATGTTTTTGACTGATAATCCTAATAATATTCCCTACACAACTGATTACCAATGACAGATATCAAACTGTTGAGATTGGATCAAACTTGCAGGGCAGGGGTGAACTCTCTCTTGGGGTTTTGAGAGTGTGTGGGTGTCTCTCTTGGGGTTGTTTCTAAGAATGGTACGATGGAGCAGAGGCTGGCAATGGAAAAAGTCTATTTCCATCTGCTCTAAATGTGGCGTGTTAATGGCCTGCTGTGTCATTGGGGGGCCAAACTGGTCACATCCGTGTCACTACAGAAAGACGTCTGGGGAACTCACACGGATCTCACATGCTGAGAGGGTTGTGAAGGCTAATTACAGAGCTGGAACTAACCATTGTGACAACCAATACTCTCCTTCCTCAAAGCACAAACTATGCATGTGAATTGCTTTTACTTATATAACAGTTTTTAACATTAGGGTTTGTCAGGGTCTGTACACAGCTAATGATCAGTGATATGGGTCAACTCATATGTTCAGAAAAAATCAATAAGAAAACCTCTTTTATAATTGGCTAAGTTTTATATTTCTGAATTAAACCATTTTGATTTAAAAGGTAAAAAAGGGGGTGTTATATTTAAGTAATTTATGTATGTATATACATCAGGGCAATACAACTGTCCTGATATCATAATTAAAAGGGGAAAAAAATTAAAAGAAAGGCATTTTAAGAAAGAAATTTTTGGTACACATTACCAAATCAAGGCCAGGTAAAGTGGCCATCATTTGTCATGTGGTGCGATGAAGCATAAATTAATTTTCATTAACAATACCTACATTTTAATAAATTATTCATGATTCTTGTTTAAAAAAAAAAAACTTTTGTAAAACAAAAATTATGATGTATGCACCCACGTGTATTAAGGAAAATTGATTTACTTGATAGTTACACCACATGACATTTTAAAGCATTAAACTGAAACTCTTCTGGTATAAAACTAGCATAAAATGTTCTTTCTGTCTAGCTTGTCAAATGCTCTTGTACACAGTCTTTGCCATTTGAACAGTATACAAAATCAATCAAGCCTCCAAACTGAACAACTATAGATCATTGCAGTATGACATTTCACTCAATGTGGAAAAAAAGCTGCTTACAGGTGCATGACTTCCTTTTAAAATCTTGTACATTTTTGTGGCAAAAATCGATGTAAATATGCCTTAAAGTTACCCCGTTTTATAGTTGGACGTCCAACTATGTTCATCCTTAATGTGAAAATTGGAAGCACATACCTGAGGGCCAGGGGGTCCTGCTGGTCCCTGGGGCCCTGGGGAGCATGTGTGAGGTGCGGGATTGAATGGGACAATGGGTGGAACAACAGTCTCAGTCTATAAGAGAAGTCATAGAAAATTACATCTGGAACATGTTAAATAAAAAAATAGAGGTTTGCTGTCTTCACAGTTTGAGTGGTTTTATTTACATCTATTATATTTCATTATCACCATAAACTATTGTGGTCGCTTAGACATAATGTACTTATTGCCACCTTGAACCCTGTAGTACCTGGAACTTACACATGAAATCAAGGTGCTTAATGAGGGGTCATGCATCAGGACTCACCAGAGGGCCCTGCCGCCATCGTGAAGGGGGTGGAGGGAAGAGAGGGGGCGGAGGTGGACTCAGTAAACAGCAGGGGTTGAATTTCTTCCTGGTTTCCAGCAACTGGAGATCTAGATGAGGGGAAATACGGTTCATGAGGACATGTAAGCAGACACATGGTCCAGCGGTACAGTGTTTTTCTCCAATGTTTTGGAAAAGGAGGACTGTAACAGATGTCTATGCGTGTTTGATACTGTGATACTTATCAGGTGAAACGAAGAGTGCAATAAAAGGTCCTCCATTACTAAAACTGATCTGCAAATATGTAATACTGCAGCTTTTCTTAGAAATAACTTCACTTTTCACAATAGCATTTATAAGAATATGATCCACTAACAATCACTGTCAAAATGAACACCAGTCTGTGTATGCACGTCCTGATATAGACAATAAACACACACATTAAAAAATAAATTAATAAATAAAAAGATGCACAACATACCCCTACAGCTGTGGAGAAGTAAATACATGCATGCATATATGCATACATCATTTCAAATACAAAGTCCAGAAAGATGGCAACTTCGCAAAAATGAGCACTTGCCTAATTAAACGTTTCACTGCAGTGCTAGCAGACAAAACTGAAATTTTGCCATTAGAGATAATAAACAGAAATAATTCATTGATGCCTTGGGGTAAATTAATTGCAAACCTTCTTATTACAGGCCTGCTGACTCCAAATGTTTGAGTATAGCATTGAAATACAAATTGTACTTGAAATGTTCCCTGTGATATTCAAGCCAATCTATACTGGCACAAAATATACTGTATAGCCTACCACAGAAAGACCTTTTAGACAGCAGTGCACCCTAAATCATGTTATCAATATTCTGCAACTGCATTTATTTAATTTGCATGACTCATGAAATTACAGAGTCAACCAAATGTTTTTGGTTCTAACATCAGCATACCAAGCCTGTGCAAAAGTGAGTGATGTCTTACCTGTTGGACGAGGGAATATATTATCCACATA
>JAUMHI010000058.1:8530006-8544821 GCA_032359435.1 Enteromius unitaeniatus | reverse complement strand
ATGCTTTTATATTGATGCTTTAAAGCATATGATATTTGGAAAAATCTTAATTCAGCAAAACTTTATGTTCGAGATAATCTCAGTTTATATAGAATAACAGAAAGTCACAATTTTATTTACCAGATTCTGTGTGATAACTTGGTGTGACCATCTACAATGTCCTAACCGGAGGACTTGAATCTGAGGCAGGCTGCCACTGGCATGTGATGTACACACATGCATAAAATGACAGAATTAGCCTGCATGCTCCGTAGTGGAATATCACAGATGTTTTCCAGCCCCTCTTGCCTATCTGACCCTCCCTCTCTGTGTCCTTTTTCTTTTTTTCAGGACTTATCGACCACCACTACTCACAATTTATTGGCGCCTTTACTTTCCCTCAGAATTAATGGCAGAGCAATTATGAAGAGGGCCGTTTAAAAGCCTGATGGGCGAAGAAGTCTGTAAATGCCTCCAATCAGACAGAGTGCAGAACAAAGAAGACAGACAGAGAGAAAAACAGTCTCTTATGAATCGCATTTTAATTTTCCATCACTCCCCCTGGAAACATAATCTTTCAAAAAACATCAAATTACAATAATTGTGAAGTTATTAGAAAAACATTTTTTTTTAATCGCTATAATTCTTTATACAATAACAATGTACAGCAAGTAAGGCCATTTTTGTTTGTGAACAGTGGAAAAAAAAAAACTAGAAGGCTTTAATAAAGTGGCTGCTTTTGTACAATCCTGTCATTCTCACCTTTCTCAAACATTTTGAGATTTGGTAGTGAAAAAGGCTGTTTTAATATGTCTTTTGTATGCCGTAAAGTTATTGGGAATATTTCCACACCTGGAAATGTGAAGACGCTGTGATCCGTCTTCTCCTTGGCTTTGACGCTCTCTTGCTCTGTGATAAAGCAGCACAGTAATGATACTTTATAAAAGAGCAGAAGATGAGGCCAGAAGACCTCAATTACCCAGAGACAGAGATGAGCTTAAACAGAAGCCCTCTGAAGCAGCGCACACAACACTGACCTGAGATCAGGTGAGGTTCAAATGAATGGCTAAAAAGATCGGGCAAATAAAATTGTAAAATAAAATATACAGTACATAGTGTAAACTGTCAGTGCCAAATGTCCTTTAATTTGTTATTAGACATTGTTAGAATTTTCTCTGTTAAAGGAATAGTTTGCCTCAAATTATCATGTCGGTCCAAACTTGTATGACTTTTGAGGGAAGACAAGAAAAACATACATACAGTGTGTGTATATATTTCTCTCTATAATAATGAAAATAATTACTTATATACTTATATCTCTTAGCAGAATAAGGTGCACAAATCATATTAATTAATTTCATGGTGCTTCATTATTGCTTTTTTGGTGATTTACTTTCCCAGTGAAATATGAATATAATAAAATGTTTCTAATCTACATTTATTTAATGCTAAGTATCCTACAAATGCATTTACATATTATGTTCTTAATATTAAAAAAACCCTGCATTTGTACTTTTAGGCCTGGTTCCACAGACAGGGCTTAGACTAAAACCAGGATTACGCTGTCGTTTAATTAAGATATTTAAATGACTTTTATAAACGTGCCTTAGAAAAAAATATTACTGCTGTGCATTTTGTATTTTAAGATCAATCAGAGCAAGTTTCTTTCAGCTGAAACAGCTCAGACTTACATGTACTAATTACATTTTAACTAATTTTGTGCTTAATGCACTTTAATTGTGCAGACGTAGTGTAAAAGTCCAACTAAAGATATACTTAAGTATTTGAATGTTCTAAAGTGGAACTATTGCAAGTATACTTGCATTAAAATACAGATATTACAAACATCATACTATCCTCATCAAAAGTGACATTAAAACACATTTAGGCTTAACATTTTGTGTTATTACAAGTAGCACAAGTAGTACAAGCCTTGAGCGATATGTCAGGAAATTTGTTAATATATTTGAAGTACGCTTAGTATGAAATACATGCATTTAAATATACCAAGTATTCCTGCAGCACCTTATGAGCTGTTGTACTTTAGTGTTCCACATAAAAAGTCATAAAAGTCTGAAACGATGAGATTAATGATTCCAGACCTGTTATTTTTAAAGGAATTTTCTTATAGAAGGAACTGGAGTCTACAGAAATTAATTTAAATCAGTAGAGATTTAAGATCATGCACAACGTACAGTTTTTCCTTTTAAAGGAAATGGTGCCACCTACAGTAAATTACCCAAGTGTAGTGAAAGAAACAGCATTTGTTCATCCAAACATGATCCGCTCTCATCTGATATCTCTCTCAGCTCTACAGATTTGAACGTGTCAGCCAGGGAAACTCCTAGGAGATAAACAAAGTCTCATATTATGACATGAACATTAAAGACAACTAAAGTTGTGTTTACACATCAATAAACTCCACTGAAGTCGATCCTCTTTATCTCGAAATGCTTTTGTAACACTAGAAAGTTTCCATTCATCATTGGGGAAGCCCTTTGATTGTCAGTGTGACATACTCAGAGAGTTTTAGTGTTCCAGGCTGCTATGACACCCAATCCTTCAATTTGTCTGCATGCAGTTGCCAGGATACATCCAGCACAACAAAGAGGGTCACAACTTTCAATAATGGGGGTCTCATAACTTTCAAGAACAGAAAGGTCAGTTATGTTTAACGTGTGTGAATTCTAGAGGGGGAAGGGGCTAAAAACAAAGTTTGAGTGTTGAAATGTACAGGTTAAACAGGCCTTGTGATGTTATGAACTCTAAACAGTCACACATGTCAGAGGTCCAACACCGCACAATGCTTTGTCCAATAACCTAAAATGTAGGTGTTTTTTCTCTCCATGTTGTCCTATATACATAATACGTTAACACTGTGGAGTAGGGGTGGGCGACATACCGGTAGACACGATTAACCGGTAGAAATTTGTCAACCGATATAGATTTTGGTCCATCGTCTTAACCACGCAATACAAATTCACTTCGACAATGGAAGAAGCAGTGTTGCATCGTCTGTGGTGTGGAATTGGTTTGGGTATAGGAAAAGTGATACGACTGAGAAAAACGTGATTTGCAAGGTATGCAAGAGCACTGTTTTAGCAAGCGGTGGAAACGGGACATTCTAAAACGCTAAGCGTTAATAATGCTTAATGTGGCTTAACGCACCTAAAAACTGACGAGGGAAGCCCACATTGCAGTCAAACCTTCCTTGTAATAAACTACTGTCAAAGAACGAGCCCATATTCGACAGATAAAGTGAATAATATCATGTTACGCGTTTTAGAAAGTCCCGTGGGAACTGGTATACTGTCAGGCACTATGTTAGTACCTGTTGTTCTGAGGAAAAAAACATTAAACTTACAGTAAACAGTATGGTTGTTTTTTTGTTTTGTTTTTTTTTACTTAAAAGTAATGCTGCAATTCAGTTTAAATAAAATCACATTTCTTTGTGATTGAATTTTTATTTATGCTTTTTTAGATACAAATTGCTATATTGTGATATATTGTTTCGAGGTAGAGAATTGCTTCTACCGTGATAGAAGAATTTGGTTATATCGCCCACCCCTACTCTGGAGTAAAGTGAACAAACAAAGAATGCATTTATAACACTATTTATTAATAATTGTTAATGTTAGTTCATTTAAATTAGAATTATTCATTGGTTACTCATCTTAGTTCACAGTGCATTAAGTAATGTTAACAAACGCAGACAGGTTTTACAGCAAGGTTTTCATCATGCTGAAAAATATAGACACCTTGGTTGCTTTATTAAATATGATTCAGTACGTTTTATGTGATTAAAATGAGAATACACAACTAAGTAGTGTTTATCTAAATTGTTAATGATATTCCAGCTGATTGAACTATAATGTAAGGCTGTGTATGTGTGTGTAAAGTACCTGTTGTTTGCGGTCTGAAGCTGGGTCTATAAGTACATTGAGGAGACTGGGCATCTGTGTGTTGTTCAGACTCTCCTGTAGTGCACTGCGGAGTTCCTCCATGGTTCGGACCAGATACCCATGACCCCCAAATGCACTCATCACCTGCTCGTACCGTGCCTCTGGTAGCAGCGTCACCGGCGGAGCACTAAAACACACAAAGGTAAGTCTTATGTATAAGATTTGATACTTACTGGTTTGATAGGTAGAGCAGTTTTGACTGGTTGCATTTGCAGGTAAACCCAATCTTTCATCATGGAGCCTCATTTAAGTATTTTTGGCCCTAGATGTACTGTAAAAAGTTCGGGCACTCGGACTGAACCCAGACCTTTCCTTTAATGTTCTACACTCACATAGTGGTCATGTCTCCCATCTTTTCCATCTCTTTCCATGTCTTCGGATCCACTCCACTGTAGATGCCATTGTTGTTGATTACTATGATAATGACTGGCAGTTTATACCTATTCAGAATTAAGGGGAAACATAAGAGTTTATAGTAACAAAGCAAACAGAACCATTTTATTACACTGCACAAATGCCCTGTAGGTGGAGGTTTCATTCACCTGCACATGGTCTCCACCTCCATGCCAGAGAAACCGAAGGCACTGTCTCCCTCAACACACACCACTCTCTGAGGGCTCCTCTGTGTCTGCTCCAACAATGCTGCTGCGATGGCAAATCCTGGACCCACACCCATAGTGCCAAAAGTACCAGCATCTAACCTGTATAGGACATTCAGGTTACTGCACAAGCAGAACTCAAATTTAGCTGAACTAAACTAAACTAAAGTCTCAGGAAAAACCAAATGTTGTATGGCTTCTCTTGCTATTCCTGTGATCCAAACGTAAATGTTGCTTACTCATAATGAAATCGAAGTTGTTTTGTGATCTACAACAACAGCATGTGTTTTGTTGTGATCAAAACATATCAAACAATTGTGTTTTTCTTCTTATCCAAACATACAATTTGTTTTCTCATGATCTAAACTTAAGCTGTCTTTTACAATATAAACATAACGAAAGTTGTTGTTGTTTTTGTGATCACAATATAGCAGTGTTTTTCTTGAGTTCTAAACCTAAACATTTTTTGTTGTCATGGTCTAAACATAAGTTGTTTTTTCACGGTCCAAACATAAGAGGTTTTCTTGTGATCTAAACATCTTGTAAAATATATACAACCAAAGCTGTTTTTTCTTAATATAAACATAACATTTCCAACATAACAGTTGTCACATGACTTTCTCTCAGCACAAAAACTGTCGCTCTTCATTTCATCAGCCACAAACCGTTTCTGTATTTGTCCCTCAGAGCGGCCTTAAAATTTGCCATTGTCATGACAATCAACACACATCATTTTCTGTTTTATGTTTATTTGTGCTTATAAATAATATAAAAACAATTTAGTTCAAGAATAATAATTCATGTTCCCTTTCCAATTCAAGGTCTGTATCTGGACTGCTGATTGCTGTTCTTTGATAATAGGGATAAAAACTGTAGTAGCTCAAATACAGGGAGCATGGTCTCTTGTCCAGCTGTGAAAAGTGGAAGAGAAAAATGTCTCTCACCTGTGTCGTGGGAGGTAATTGAGCAGCATGGTGCGGCCGATGTCCATAGTATTTGCTCCCTCACTAACTATGACGCAGTCTTTGGGCAGGAGCTCAGAAATGTGGTGGAACGCTGTGTAGTAGTTCATGGGCAGAGTGTACTGGAGAGCAAGACTCTGTGAGAAACAATAATAGGTTTACTTTATACCATAAACGTTAAACACACCGTTCACATGTTGACAGGAAAACATCCAATGCTATTTAATGTAGTGTGTTCATATGTAGTTCATTCCCTACTAATGGCACACGAGCTCACCTTTGATATCTGAGCATTGGCAGTCATTTTCTCCTTCAGTGTCAACCACCATTGTGAATCAGAAGGAAATCTCCAAGATTTTACAGTTTCTAACAGCTTCATACAGTGTAAAAAAAAACATATAAGGGGTCATTTAATGTAAAACATGATTTTCCATAACTTTTATGCTAGGTATTTATATTAAACTATAAACATCAACACGCTTGTCGATGCGATTCCACAGATGCTTCTTCATATATATATATATATATATATATACACACACAGTGAGGTCAATAAGTATTTGATCACCCTGTGATTTTGCAAGTTCTCTTACTTAGAAATCATGGAGGGGTCTACAATTTTCAACATAGGTGATTTAGATTTTTAGGTGATATGATTTTTTAAACCATTTATTTGGGAATTACTGTGTCAAATATTTGATCACTTGCTTGTCAGACAGATTTCTGACCCTCAAAGACCTGTTATTTTGCTTTTAAATAGTCCAGCTACACTCTGCCCTGAATAATTGTTATTATTCACTTTTTTTACTGCTACATCTGATCTAAAATTACTAATACTAATTACTAATAATTATGAATATATATTATTATGAATATATATTATTATGTTATTTAGCTGCCATCAAATGTCCAGTTACCAAAAAAAAATCTTCTTTTGTGTTCAGAAGAAAAAAATCATACAGGTTTAAAACAAGGGCAGTGTGAAACAAATGATGACAGAATTTTCATTTTTGAGTGAACAATGCCTTTAACATATGACGTCCATCTATATCTATTAACACTCAGATTCAGTTTTGTCTTATATGGTCAGAGATTAAGAGGTTAGTCAAACAAAACAGGTCATTAACATAGAAAAGCCTTAAAGGTGCAGAAAAAAATTCTATTTAAAATAAGAGTAAATGATTTTTGACATTATAATAGCAACTAAATGCCTCAAAACATATTGGACAATAGGTCTCTCATAGACCATATCAAAGATACAGATGCATTGTGTTGTAAGATGATTGAGTTTATACTGTTGTTTACCTGCCTGACCACGGCTCCTATGTCTCCAAGTAGAGCAGCTGCAGCCCTCACATTATTACTAAACTCTTCAGCACACAGATCCACCTAAACAAATTTACACGAGAATCCACACTGAAGATCATTAACTGCATGTCTTTATTGCAGAAACATACTGAGGTGTAACTTACCTGAACGATCTTCACATGGGGACTAAATCTGGGTGGAAAACCAAAGTGCAGGATCCAGTTGAGTCTAGCACCCAGCAACACTATAACATCAGCCTGCAATAAAGCTCTAGGAAAGAGAGAGACAAGCATCACACCAATCCATCTTCATCCAAGATTTAAGAAAGACCATTTAGATACATATCCCCACCTGGACCTGGCCGCAGCAACACAGTTAGGGTGATCATCCGGCAGTACTCCTTTCCCCATAGGCGTGGGAAGGAAAGGGATCCCAGTCACCTCCACCAGCTCCCTGACCTCCTTCTCTGCCCTGGCATACGCCGCACCTGCAGCACGTCACAGTTCAACACTGCTTTGATCAGTTTCAGCTTTGACGATGCCATCACTTTCGGTCACTCGGTTCGATTCGGCTCACCTTTGCCGATGATGATCAGAGGCCTCTGAGCCGTTTTGAGCAGCCTGACAGCCTGTGTGATCTCCCTGCTGTCAGCCTGACTCACAGGAGGAGCAGGACAGCAGGAAACAAACCTAGAGGAACATGAACACATTTCAATGCGCAACAGAAAACAATGATCGACAAGTGATGAAATCAGACATCAGTTAGAAAGCTCTCCATCGCTAGGATTAGTGTTCATTTAACTTTTCATAAAGCTCACCTGACATTGGCCCGATCTATTTTGGCGTTCACCATGTCTCCAGCTATGTCTATGTAGGACGCTCCTGGACGGCCATAAATGCTGCTCCTTACAGCCTAACAAAAACACAAACAATCCTACTTTAATGTAAGGAGGATGAAAAATAAATAAATAAATAAAATCTAATTTAAATATTAACAAAAAACAGACTTCATTAACTGTTCGACAAATCAATGTTATTTCAGTATTATTTATTTAGTATATTATTATCAATATTATTATTATATTTTGAATTAGGCTCAAAATGTATATTTACATTTTCAGTTTTAATATATAGTTTAAGTTTTTTATTTAATCTTATTTCTATACTGTATGTATAAAAGATTTATATAACTTAATAATAACTTTCTATTTAGACTGAATTTATTAGATTTTTTTTTTCATTTAATCTTCATTTATCTTATTTATTAATTACACTTTATTTTATTTCAGCTTCAATACTGAATATGTTTTTTCAAAAACAACAGTGAAAAAAAAAAAAAAAGATTTTGTCTCTAAGTAGTTGATAAGGTTCGGCAAATGACAAAAGAGGTATTTATGGCCCCTGATTTATTACCCTTTTATTGTTTTATGACCCTTTGGAATTTATGATGTACAATAAACCGGACACTTGGTTGCGCATCTGGACTGTACACCCCACCCCACATCCTGTCATAAAAACTCACCTCCAGGGGAGTGGTATTTATTGCTGCTGTTGTAAAAAAGAAAACAACCAAAAGTCGTAAACTTTTACGATGTTTTATAACCTTTGACCAGAACAATTGTTCTGGTCGACGTAATAAACGTTCAGCGGGGGTCTTTAAATAAAGTCTGAATCTTGCTGTTAAGGTGTGGAAGTCGGTTTTCATTCTCCTGTTACAATGGCTGTGTGATGAACTTGTACCACGACGACTGTATTAAAAATGATAAAATGGTGTCGTTGTTTGTGAAAAGATTAAGATCTAGAGTCTGTGATGAAAAAATTTACTCCTGTATTCACTGTGTGCAAACGTGTGATATCTCTGTGACGCGGGATTATAAATAAAGATGCTTAAACGATGACATTGCGTTTGTCGCTTTTATTTTAAAAACATAAAATTCCAACGTCAAAATTCCAACCATTGTCTACGATCGAAAGCAGGCGATCTTTGCAACGCAATTTACCGCTTCTAACAAAGTGTTCTGTAATGTTTAAAATCCTAAATGTAGCTTTTTTGTGAGGTGTTAGGCCCTGGAGAGAGAGAGAGAGAGAGAATTTGTCCGTTTGAAGTTCGCAATATAGCTTTTATTTCGCGTGAGGGAGCAACTGGGCACCCATTGGCCTTGCCTGGTTAATTTATTGGTAAATAATTTCTTGCGATCTAGAGATTTTGGAGGGCTTAGGATGTGAAATAATGGCACTCAAAACAGTCACTGTTTATCTAACGACAAACTTAACCTCGCTTTCAAGTATGCAGTTGTTTAGATGAGTAGAATATATTTCAATGGTTTTAAAAAGACTTATTTATAGTTTATAGACTGCAAACACTGTGGGGCAAGAGATCTATTGTTTTTAATTCATGAAAAGCGGTATTTTCATCTGATAAATTTAATTCGCTGCTTATTTTTAATTGGACCTGCTCTTAAAACATTTATTCACTAATGTTCATTCTGTTTTCTCTCTATTTCAGATAACAGCAAGCTCTGGCACTCCGAGCGTTGGAGCTCAGACCCGAGGGGGAGGAGGGGGGGGCTCAAGCAGACCCCGACCCCTGCGGAGAAGGGCCATAGTCCAAGCAGCTGAAGTCACCTAGCACACAGACACATGACACGCTCCATAAACATAATAAACATTGTAAAAAAAAAAGTTAACGATTTTGGTTGTTTTCTTTTTTACAACAGCAGCAATAAATACCACTCCCCCGGAGATGAGTTTTTATGACAGGATGTGGGGTGGGGTGTACAGTCCAGATGCGCAACCAAGTGTCCGGTTTATTGTACATCATAAATTCCAAGGGTCATATAACAATAAAAGGGTCGTAAATCAGGGGCCATAAATGCCTCTTTTGTCATTTGCTGAACCTTACTAACTACTTCCCTGAACATAATTAACATATCACAGAGCTAGGCTTTACTTTACATGACAATATGTTAAGCAAACAGTTACATTTGTACATCTCTTTATATTTCTTCATGTAAGAGAGAAATTGTTATTTAAAACGTCTAAAAATGCTAAAATTTTACATTTTAAATATTTAACAAAAGTTTAACATGTTGGTCAATATTTTTTATGTTGCAATAATGAAATGTTATGTCATTAAAACATCTTTCCCTGTAATAATGAATGTTAAAATTACATATTTTTTCATAATAACGAGATGTTATGTCATTAAAACAACACATTATCTTGTTAAAACAACATATTTGTTCTCGTAATAACAACATATGTGATAAAAATGATATGAAAAGAAACAATATTTACTTTTTCAACTACGGCTGGTATCATTTCAAGGCTGCTTGGTCGAGCAGAAAACTTGCTATACAGACGACAAGCTTCAACCTGAAACAAGAAAGCATTTTAGAAACACAAGAAAAATAAATACAGGTTAATGATTCCTACAGGTACTGAAAACACATTATTGAGTATAAATTTTGAATCTGAACATGTTTGAATTTGTTGCTTAATAAAATACTCCATCCCAAATCAATACCATACTGTTTTTAAATATTAAAGCCAAATATTTCCTATCAACCTGAGGGAACTCCTGAAATGCTCCTGTGGTTTCCTGGTTCCTATCAGATGAGCCGCCAATGACAATGACCGGCCTGTAAATTCAAACAACAGAAGAAAAGTATCAAAACTGCCAATCAATTCATATTAATCTTCAGTGAATTCAGCAGTGTAGAGCTACCAGCAGTTCATGTTAGCGTTGGCCATTCCTCCGAGAGCATGAATCAGCCCAGGTCCAGACACAACCAGGCACACAGCTGGTCTGGAAAAACAATGTAACTTCATCACAAATACAGAACCAAAAAGTAACCCTGAAAAACAAACGGACATATTCATACCGTCCTGTCAAATACCCAATAGCAGATGCAGCATAGCAGGCCTGTTAGAAGAAAGAAGACGCATTGAAAACACACACAGACAGTCTTCAGTGTGATGAAACAGGAATATATTTTAAATAAAAGTGAAAAGTGAGACTGTCTTACTGCTTGTTCATTGCGCATGCCAACATACTTGATGCCCGCTGCTTGGGCGGCCATGGCCACTTCAATGATAGGCACGCCAACAATCCCAAACATGTACTCCACATTCTGCACATGGAGTCGAACAGAATTAAAGACATACCTGATAGACATACTAATATATTAAATATTAATATGTAAAAATGTTGTTTCTGGTAATCTAAGGCACAATAAAAGAAGCAGTACATATTGGCCAGGGGTTTTCAAATGGGGTCTGGAAACTCAACAGAATAATCTAGAGGCTCTGAATTGTTTTGTTTATTGTTTAAAAAGAATTGTTGAAAATTGTTAAAATTGCAAATAAAATGGATGAAAACAAAAAAGTTCATTAAAACACATAAAAGTTCATTTGATAATATTGAAACATATGTGATGATATATATAAGAACAAACAATGCATCAAAATAATATATAAATCAATACAATGATTAAAACTTTAAATTTAATAATAATAATAATAATTTATAAACGACACATCAAACAGTACGATACTATAGTAAACAATGTAATGTAGTAAACGAAACATTTTACAAATAGCTAATAATTGATGCGTATGTAAAATGTAATATTTGTAAATAAAGATGATCACATTCAGGGGACCCGAAAGCATCTGAAAAACTGAAAACGACTGGTTTAGGTTAAATTTTTAGTCAAAGTGTTACAGTCATATAAGCATTATGTTTGACAGCCCTAGTGCGCATGCGCTGCACCTTTGACACATTGTCCAAAAGTACAGAAGGCAATGTTACCGAGAAAATAGTGTTTATGCACGTTTGCTCTTGACTAACGTTGAGTGAATAATTGCAAGAAGACAAATGTTTTTGATGAAAACTCTCCTTTGCACGAAAATATACAGGAGAAAGATTGAGAAGCCAAAAAGTAGAAAAAGCCAGCTCAACACAGACCTGAGATTTGAGCGCCTCAGCGATCAGCTGAGCTCCAGTCACTTCGTCCATAATCACCTTCTCAACACATCAAACTGCTCTTCTGTTCTCCTGCTGCTCTTCTTCTGGTGTTTGTGTGCACTTCAAACAATACGAAAGCTCTTGTCTCCACCTACTGGATATATGTCGAGTGTCCCCCTCAAATAATGCAGGTCCACTCTGTCTCTCACTCATTCATTTTAGATCATAAATCAATTTATTCATGAATATAAGAAACTTTGGATATGGTTTCTAGAGATATTGTTCATTACTTAACACTAATATATAGAAATCATCAGCATTTATTACATATATAATTTATTTCCATATTTTCAATTGTTTATTTTATGTTAAAAAAGGGACCCTGTAGATCTGGAGTCTTTAATGGGTTTCTTATTGTTACTTTAAATTGAGGATGGAACATAAGTAGAAAAGAGCAGACTTTAAATATTTGACCAGACATCATTCACAAAGCAAGTTTGTCTCATTTTCATTCCACTGTTTCCATTCTTATTTATTTAGTAAACAAATAAAACTACTTCAACTACAGAGGAATTATACTTTTGAAATAACCAATACATATTGCATTACTTGCGTATGAACACAAAATGACATGTTTAGATTTTATCAACTAGACTCAGAAAACCGAGGAGATACACATCAAGAAAAACAAACGTGTCAGTTTTACTATACCACACATCATCACAAACATAATGACTCGAACATTTCTCAAGCTATTAGATCTAATATCTGATTTGCATGTTAGACATAGTCAAGCTAAAAATGAAATCTTCAACTAAACATCATAAATGTCATTGTGAAGAAAGAGGTTGTACTTGTCATAACCAGTATTTTCTACATTGCTGTTTTTGTTCTCCTTCACCCTCGTTTTCCTGTTCATGGCTTGAGCTTCACTCTCTCTGCCTTCGAGATAGGACTGGAGAATCTGGAAAAACTGTCATAATATTGGACAGATAAATATTTAAACATATCTTACAAAAATGCATTATCTGTGAGCATTTTAAGACCAAACAATGACAATAATGTATTTTAAGATATCTCAGTGCAAGTTTTTTCCAGTTTAGACAACTCTTAACATTTATTTTAATCTAGGACTAGTCTTTAACCCTGTTCAGGAAACTGCCCCTACCTGTGTCTGTGTGTGTGTGTGTGTGTGTGTGTATAAGTAATGAAATGTACATTTAATCTTAATATATTTTATCATGAGAGTGATGTGTGGTTATTTAGTATACTGCAAACATTAAAACATGCTTAAAAAGAGTCATGTGCGTACACGTGCTGTGAATAGAGACATTTTTTTTTATGTGATGATGATGACATTCAGTCGTTATGCAATCTAAAACAGTGCCTGTAGTTGATTGGGAGTGTGTGATGTGTGTGATTTCATGATCATGTACTATATTCTGACAGGTATAAAGCAGTGGTGCATCAGTGTCAGGTGTGCAAGAAAGAGTTCAGGGGGAAGACCAACCTCATGTCACATTTCAGAACACATTCAGGTAAAATACAGTACCAAAAAGATGATTTTTGTTCCCCCTGAAAGAAATTATATACCTTTTGTTCAGCATTAAATTGACCAAAGGTTACGGATAAGATATTTATAATACTTTTGAACTTGAAATCAAAGAATATCCAAAAAAAAAAAAAAAAGTACTACGGTTTCTGCAAAAATATTATTAAAAATAAGCTTCAAATTAGAATGATTCGTGAAAGATCATGTGACCATGTGAGTAATTAGGCTGAAAATTCAACTTTGATTACAGTGCTAAATTATATTTTACAGAACATTCACATAAAAAAGTAATTAAAAATTGTAATAATCTCATAATATTGCTGTTTTACTGTACTTTCAATCAG
This sequence comes from Enteromius unitaeniatus, assembly GCA_032359435.1. Taxonomy (NCBI): domain Eukaryota; kingdom Metazoa; phylum Chordata; class Actinopteri; order Cypriniformes; family Cyprinidae; genus Enteromius; species Enteromius unitaeniatus. The sequence goes on along the minus strand of JAUMHI010000058.1, from coordinate 8,531,147 downwards.
TCTTAGTGACAGCAAACTATTAACTATCAACAATTGTAATAAAAAAAAATCTAACAAGCAATAAAAATAATTAACTGATAGAAAACTTGTAATGAAAAAAAAAACATCTAAATTGTTATGTTTAAATATGCAAATGAGGCATTACCTAATTGAATATGTACTTATTTGCATACTTTTCCAGGACAGAAATTTGAACAATTGAATAAAGCCAATATTTGTTTGGTAGTTTCATTTTGTTGACATATTAAAGTCAAAGGTTTTCTACAAAGATTTTCAACATCTCTTTATGACACTCACACTTATGACATACTATCAACAGTCAGGTTTTTTTTTTTTTTTTAAGTCATTTTATTTTAAGGTCCACTTCTTGATATTAACAAACCATTAACTCTAGCTTTTGCCTCAATAAACTGCTAATTTGTTGCTTATTTATATTTAAAAAATTAAATTATAATATGTAAAATCTGGCCAACGCATACATGAACAGACAACTTAAGACTATAGATAGGAATAAAACAGGCATGTACTACTGAAGTAAAGATTTCTGGCTCATGAGAAAAAATGCTTTTAAAGGTATGTATTGTCTATATTGTAGTGTAATTGCTTTAAATTTTGTTCTCATCAGGTGAGAAACCTCACAAGTGTGTGATCTGCAACCAGACCTTCCGCATCAAGAAGACTTTGACCAAACACATGGTCATCCACTCAGACGTACGTCCTTTCAACTGCCTGCACTGCAGCGCTACCTTCAAGCGCAAGGACAAGCTGAAGTATCACGTGGATCACGTGCACAGCGGCCGCCCGCTCGAGCAGCAGCAGCAGCCCTCCTCCAGCAAACTGACCGAGCCCAAACCCTACCACAACTCACCCAAAACCGTGCTGCAGAGCGTGGCGGCTGACGTTTGTGTCCCTGTGACGCTCGTCCCCATCCAGATGACTGAGGAGAGCAATCTGGCCGTGCACGAGACGCCGCATGGGGTCCTTCCAGCTGTGAGCCAGCAACAGCAGACCAGCTACCAGTCCGCCACCGAACTGGTCTTCTTAGAAAAGTACACCCTCACACCTCAGCCGACCAACATCGTGCACCCGGTGCGGCCCGACCAGATGCTGGACCCCCGAGAGCAATCTTACCTGGGAACGC
>JAUMHI010000058.1:8494759-8529906 GCA_032359435.1 Enteromius unitaeniatus | reverse complement strand
TTAATTTTTTACACATTAATGCTAAATATTTGTACAATTTTGTATGTTCATATATATATATATATATATATATATATATTTTTTTTTTTACATATTAATTGTAAATATTTTTAACATTTTATATATATATATATATATATATTTTTTTTTTTTTCTCCATGTTTTCAGGAATAATCTGTGTATAAACTCAAACGAACAAACATATATATAAAAAAACATATATATAGTATTATAAATGTTGATATTAATAAATAATACACATTATAAATATAGATAACAATAAAACTGTCAAATTTGTTTTATGTAAGTAATACTAAAGAGGGGATTTATGACTCAGTGTTGGAGAATTTTATTTTATTCTTTTTAAGAAAACAGCCTTTAACACTACATGTTTTAAATTAAGTCTGCAGATGCAACACAATAAACACCTTAATAAATAGTGTTTTGGATAGTATTTCTTTTTCCAATAGTCTGAAACAACACATTAAGATAAAAAGAAGTTAAGTAGTCCAAAATAGTGGAAGGGGAAAAAACTCTAATATGAAACATGATTCTGAATTAAAATCAAATGTATTTCACACATTTGCTCACTATAAAAATATGATAAAAAAAACTGTCTGACTCACCAGGGTCCTGCTTTGTGGGTTACTCAGAGACTTCCACTCTTCATTCGAGAGGTCCGACTCAACCGAGACCATCAGCAGTGTCATCAGAGCCAATACTGTCAACCTGGATGCGAAACACAAACACAGAGACATTACACAGTCTTCCTCGGACCCCCTCATTGTCTTCACCTGATGAAAGAGCTCACATGTTTGCAGTGTCTGTGATTGCCAGGTCAGTTTGTAGTTGGGTTGCCTCGGTTTCCCAAAAGCGTTCTGCCCCTGCTTTTATACACAGCATAAGAGGCATGCCATACATGAACAATTTGCACCTTCTGGCAAATTGGCATTTTCTTTTTTTCCTCAAAGAAAATCTGGACAGACACTGAGTGCCATAATTGATATAATTAACCTGATTGCGTCATCATGACTCCCTTAGAGACATATAACTCAGAATAGCCTCTTATAATGATGGTGGTATTTATGGCTTAACCTTTAAAGGGGCATGATGAATGTAAAAAACTACCGGACATATTAGTGAAATACAGGAATCGAAATTGTAGGAAATATTTTAATGAATAGAGTCAAAGGCAAATGTTGACAACCAATTATTATTTTGCACTAACAACCAGTAGTGTGAAAGTTCAAAGGGAGACTTTTTTTTCAAATTGCATATCCCACCGAGAATGACAAAAAAAAAATACTTTCGTTTTTTTTTTTCAAATTCTGCTGCTGTTATCTATTGCTAAATAAAAGATCAGTGTGTTCTGCTTGTCTATGGGTTTTTATATTTACAAGATCATTTAGTACAGGGCTCTCCAATTTTTTTTAATTCAAGATAATTTTTAAAAATGAATATCCATGTTATACATTAAATCTCTTATATAATACAAACTTATATTTAATATGACATGGTATAGCCTAATAGAGTACATGTTAAAATGTACTGGAAATGTTCAAAAAGTACTGATACACACACTAAAATAAGATTCAATTTGGTCTGACATAATGATACTAAATAATATTTTTTATGTAATGTACTGGCTAAATATGGTTATCACAATAATATAAAGTATATATTCTAAAGTTTAAATAAACAAATAACAGATTAAATTAATTCAGCTGACAGCGAATAAATGTTCATCTCTTGAGGTTTTCCAGAATTTTTATTTAATTGTAATATTTTGTCACAGTAATAGGGTCATTATAGAGAATCATCACGGGGGTCAAGGACGTCTGAAGATTTACAGCACCATCCCAGTCCAGACAGATGAGATAAACCCTTAAAATCTCCTCCTTCTGGTAGTGTGTGACCTTTCAAGAACCGTTTGAAACATAATAATTGAACTCTCAAGACCACTTGAGCCATTGTTTTTTCACTTGTTCATTAAATTCAAACGATATAAATAAATAAATAATCCACTGTATTTGTTATATTGTTTTTGTAGCCTTTAGTTTTCACAGCAGCATTCGGATTGAACTATACACCTTTTCTTGATGTAACAATTTGACGCAGATTTGTAAATCCTAGGGGTCTAGAAGTCGTTTTGCTGCTGGTAATTAGTGGAAAATTAGTGTCTCATCATATTGTTTTAATGTGTTATCTTAATTATGAACGCACTGGTTTGTACTGTTCTTCTCCTAGTTTTCGCTGCTAATGAACCGGAAGTCTCACCCACTTCCGTGCTAAAAAAGGTGAATAGATGATAGCATTGCAGATTTGCATTTCCTTGAGCTCTGGTCCATGAAGACAAACAACTGATTTTTATTCAGGGCTAATCCTATCACTTATATCCTGACTGAAGAATTATTATTAATTTCTGTGAATCTGAATGTTATTGGTTTATTATCATGCCCCAGAAGTGCACTGAATCTATAACGCTTTAATTCCACACTTAAAGGAAGTGTTTAGATGGACAGCTCTCTCTGTCTGAACTCTTCTGCACTCTGTCCAGCCAGAAAACAAAAAGACTTTTTACACTTAATTACAGACAATTTTAGAACACATTAAAACATCATTGCAAATACTAGTATGAGAAGCCATGTGTAAGATATAAGCAGTATATTTAATTCTATTAAAACTTGATAGGTAGCGTATCTTGTTTTTAAAAGAGAGAGAGAATATATATATTGCACAAAGGTTTAGTACTTGATGTGGTGTTTATAAATATGGTTTAGCTATATGTTCTGGGTCCGGTACTATATTATTTTTATGAATATTACATTGACAAAGCTTTTTAAGTTGAGCTAGAAGTCTGATATATCCAGGTTTCAGATTTTCCATGACTTACATGATTTTGTTCAGTCTGACAAGACAAATATCAGTTATTAAAAGGGTCAGAAAATTATAGAATACATTGAAACACCATTAACAAAACTGGTAGAAGAAAAATGCTTTATTATTATTATTATAGGTGTATGAATATTAAGACTTATAAGTGGTCTTAATACTCATGCAAATAATATGTAATATATGAAGAGTGAACCTTTTTTTTCCTTTTTTAGTAGCCTGTTATCATATTTTTATTGTTTTCTTGTGTTAATTTCCTGTATTTTCTAACCTAATCAAAATAAACATACTGCAGCTTGATTAATTGGAATACACAATCAAAAAACATGCTTTCTGAAACCTAAAAAACAGAGTTGCCTGGTTTTGCAAATAAACTCTAAAATACATAATAGGCCTAATACAATATTCATGTGAATAATGTTTACAATAGCTTTTTCTTTCTTCACTACTGAAATTTAATTTGCAAAAATGCATTTGCAGGTTTTCCTGTAAATGGTTTTCATAACGATGCAGTCTGGGGTCGGGTATTGTTTGTATTTTATAAATTAATTTCAGTGTGGTTAGAAAAAACAAAAACAAATAAATCATTTACTTGCCGCTAAATAACACAAATCAGCCTCGATTAAGAGCTGCTTGTGTGCAAACTAGAGCCTCAAAAAAAAAAATGGTATGGGGAAGCTCAAGATTTACTCGTCTCATTATTGGATGAATCAGTATTTTTGAACGAATTTCTTCAATAAATGATTCAAATACAAATACATTTTAAATAGCCTCTTTTCGTTACCAAAAAAAACTGTCCACAGTTAGACGGAACTGTGATCGATAGACGGAACTGAAACTTTCATTTTACAACTATCCGATTTTTTTCCTATTCTCAACCCTACCGCAGTAAATTTAGTGATAGTCATTGCTAACTTCATTTGACAACTTTTAAAGGCAAATTTCTCAATATTTAGATCTCAAATTTAGAGTTCAAGATTCAAATAGTTCTATCTCAGCCAAATATTGTCATCTCCCAACAATACACCCAATACATAAAGGGAAAGCTTATTTTCCAAATGATGTACTTACTCCAAATTTTGGATGACTGGTTTTGTGTTTCAGGGTCAAATAAGTTTTGTACATTTTAAACTGCAGCTTTAAACACTTCATAAGAAAAATAAAAGTACTTCAAAGTACTGAAATCATTTATTTATTTAATCAACCATAAAATATACAGGAATCTCTTGTTGTGAGCAGGGGGGCAGCAGCGGCCATTGACCGCACCAATCACTCTCCTTTTACCCCCAAGAAAAGGAAACCGATCCATGCTGACCCCCGCTCAGCTGGGAAGCTGTATTGAACAATTTCCAGTTTCAATCATTCATAAAATCAAAGCTTGAAAAGAGACAAACACAGGTTTCTGACAGGCCGTCACAGAAGGATCGAGTGGTTTCGTTTGCTAAATCAAAGCGAGCACACCTGCCCCAAAAAGTCATGTTAATAAGAGCCAGAAAAAATATAATATATATTTATATTCATATATCAACATACAAAGAGATCAAATGCTGTTCTACCATTGGTTCACACAGTGTTCCTCATTCCAGAGCAAAGCATGCTGGGAGCCGCTTGCCTCTTCATTTTCAGTGCTTTTCACAGACGTAGTGTTGAACTTCTTGTGCATCGTAGATTTGTTCTCTCAAGCTGCCCCTTCCCTCCATACAGTAATTTATGAAGGCACAAAATGATGATGAAATATGGAAAGTAAAAAAAAAAAATATATACCATAGATAAAAATAATAATTTATCCTAAAACTGAAGACGGAGACAAGTTAAGCATTTTAACATCACTCATGCTTGTGGCCAAAAGCATTACAATGCTGATGTTCATGTCCTCGATTTGCCCTTGCGCTTTGAAACTACTGAAATGTGTTTTATTTATTTTTTTATATCCCCCTCAGAGGGACAGAGAAATTGACAGATATTAAAAATCGCATTTTAAAAAATAAATCATTTCTTTCCGAGCTGTAAATGATCGATTTAGAAGTGCACACTGACTTGAAACTGTTGAAAGCATCGCAAACATCCCAGTCTTTCACGAGGGAGGATTTGAACGTCCAATCCCAGTTGCACTATGACAGTGTCAAACTGCTTGTGCAAAAGTTGGTCCCAGGCTGCCGATTCTTGTCTTTTATTGCCATGTGGAGAGGTCCGCCCACTTATCTGTCACATTTGTGTAGGCCAAGATGCGCTGGCAGAGGATAAGGGGGGGTTGGGGGGCTGGGAGGGCCAGCCTGCTGTGCCTCATACACGTGTGTGTTGTGTGTAGAGACTCTTAAGGCTCTGCGGAGTGGCTGGCCGCTGGGTAATTAAGACAAGATGTGCGCCTCTCCTTCCCTCCTCGTCCTCAGTATGTCTCTGAGTCAGAGTCGTTGAGCTCGTCGTCCTTGTAGAAGCCGTCGTGGCGGTTGATGCTGTTGAAACTGCAGTAGGAGCTGTGTTCGGAGCGGAGCATGGGCAGGCTGTCGAACGTGACGCTTTTGGTGGGGCTGGTGTAGTGATTGATGGCACTGAACGTGAGGCTGGGCACCGCACCTCCACCGGGAGACACTGGCATCATGGTGGCCAGGATCAACGCCAGGCAATCTGCCACGTCTTTGTTAGGAGCACAAGCAAGGGCTGGAGTGTAGCCTATTAGAGAAATGAGAGAAGACTCGTCAGGATGCACAAAATAAACAAATAAATATATATTATGAATTGGAAAATCATGGATTTGTTTTGCTTATTTGTAAACCTTGTTACCAAAAATACAAGTTCATAGTTTAAAAATTTCCACGATTTCTTAAATTTCACTTTCAACTATAAAATACCAGTAAAAAACAATTCTAAAATTCACAGAGAATCACAGTAAATCATATAAATTCACATAAAAGTGCCATTCAGACAGTAAAATTCTACCAATTCATTTCTTTATCTTAAAAAATGCAATCTTTTGTGGAAAAATAAATATTACTTAGTCTGTTTTATTTTTTTTTAATAATTGAAAATAATAAAAAAGTAATTTGCTCCTGAGATAGCTAAAACACCAGCCCCGCCCCACGACTGACAAAAATAACAGTGTTCGCGCGAGCAGGTGAGAGGATTGAGCGCAGGACTGATCTGTGAGGGTTTGAAATGAGCTCGCGGGCACCGTTTCTTCGCATGTACATCTGTTTTCCTCTCACGGAAATGATTTACTGTGCTCGCCAGCATCAGTAGTGCGCTCGCTTATTAATGGCATAGATTTGCCGCTATAGATTAAGTGTGTTTTTCGTGAGCTGGTTGCTGCTGCTGCGGCCATCGGCGATGGTATCGTCTATCGACCCAACCCTAGTAACAAGTCATGTTTTATTATGTTTGAAGGCACTTCACTTTGACAGGGCTGTCAAATGCATACAGATGCATTCATTCCTAAAACTTGTTCATTCCTTTCTAAGACATATTAATTTGTGGCTGTTGACCATGATTCATCAAGTTTCCCAAGAAAACCCATGATTTAACTTTTATGCGGTAACAACTGAAGCGATAGTAACAAAATATGAATCTTGAATTTCCCTGCGTTTACCACATTATGTGAAAATTATCATTAAAAATTTAACAATAAAATATAAAACTGCGAATCTAAAACGAATGAAACAGCGAGGATTTGGGGAAAAAAAACATTAATTTCGTGACCATCCATCAAAACAGAAGCCATGTTTGATTCGATTTACATGCATGCGCTCAAATTGGCATGAATCCATAGGCATGGTTATGAAGCATCATTTGCCTGCTAACCAATTATATCTCTAATTCTCTTTGCACCTCACTTGTGTCATAATACTCACAGGGGAATGTTTCAGATGGGTAACAGGAGATTTCGCATCACAGCCCCACGCTGCCCCATACATTAGTTTGAAATACTTCATTTCAAATCCCGATCATGTAAATTGCAAACATTGCTCTGGTGTTTTAAAAACAACGAAATCCTTGTTCAGAAAAAACAGGTGTGTTCAGCGGTGTCGGTGGCGGTTTTGAAACAACGCAAAGTATAATGATCCTGCGCATAACTATAGCACGCTCTCTGAATTTTATCAGTTGATCATAATCACATCTATTGATTTTAAGATCCGAGCCTTTTATTTAGACTAAACCCCCTTTCAATCGGTTGAGGAAGCTGGCATTTGGAGATCTATTTGCCCAGGTGCATTTTGCAATATTAAGGTTAACGGATTAATCAATTAATTGATCAGCATTTTAAACAACAATCAATTGTGTAAATGATCGAAAATTGATATCCCTAAATGAACAGAAAAAAACAGCTTTTATTTAGTTACCCTTGCTGAATAAAAGTGTATATATATATATATATATATAAAACGTTTACATACATACTACTAGTTAAGAAATGTGAAATCATTTGAAAATGGATTAAAAAAATAAGTGTGTGTAAAATTGGATGACAGAATTTACATATTTAAATATATTCACACATTTTAAATTGAAATAATATTTGACAATAATATAATAAATGCAGCCTTGATGAGCATAAGAAACATCTTTAAAGATCATTAAATATCTTACTGACCCCAAATTAATGTACAGACTTCCATCGCTTAACATTTTAAACAAATAGCGAAATCTATAGTCATGATAAGTTTAGAAATCATCAGCATTTACCATTTTCATCCACGGCAAGCACACTAGCACCCTTAGCTAGCAGTTCTTGGACAACCACAGTCAAGCCATTCCTGGCAGCAACATGCAGGGGCCTGGAACATGATCATTTAATATTAGGCTTAGTTTAGTATATTTTTGTAAATCAGTGCAAGTGCACAATTTCTGTGTGTCGACCATACGTTTGTAAAGCTGCATTGGTGGAGTTGATGAGGTTTCTGTCAGTGATCTTCTCCAAGATCAACAAGGCACTGGTTTCATGACCCTATAGACATCAAATGAAAATCAATGAGTGACAGTAACAGTTATGAGAACATCACACAGTCTATCCTAGATGCTTACAACTTAGAAGGAATTAAGATATGAGAGAACAGTGTTTTATACCTTACTGCAGGCCAGATGGAGAGCAGTGTTTTTGTTGGCATCCTGTAGTGTGAGATCTGCTTTCGCACTGCTCACCAACACCTCTGCCAAACACAGACAGACATCATGACATGCCAAAAAACAAACACTAACTCAGCCGACTAGAAAAAAGAACATTTGGGGTTTAAGTGTCAAAGTCCTACCGACTGCATTAGTCTGGCCGTTCTCAGCAGCCATCATGAGTGGCGTTTTACCTCCAGCATCCACACAGTTCACCTGCGCGTTATGACCCAGCAAGAGCTGCAGACACTCCACATGATCGGTGAAAGCTGCAGCATGTAGAGGAGTCCTGTCAGAGACAGAAAGTTACAAAAACACTTTATTTTAAGGACCAATTCTCATTATTAACTAGCTGCTTATTGGCATACATATACCTAGCATATTCACTTAACCCGACCCCATATCTAACCTTAACTACCTTACTAACTATTAATAAGCAGCAAATAAGGAGTTTTTTTTTTTTTAGATTATAATACTCAATAATTAATAGTGAATGTGTGTTCCCTGTTATAAAGTGTTACCAAAAATAATTGTTTAACATGTTTTTTAAGAATTTGTTAATGTCTATTTTGGTTTGCATTTATACATTTCCATGTGAAAAATTTTACATTTACTAGAAAAACTACATAGAATACAGAATAGAACTGCATAATTAATTGGTAAAAGATTGTGACCTCGACTCGACCCCCCACACAGTCTTAATCCAGTTTTTATACGATTCAGCCAATTATATTTTCAAGGACTGTAGTACATCTCGAGATAACACGCAATGACTCACAACACGTCACATGCGGTTTTGCGCGGGCAGTGGCCAGATGTACTTGTTACGCCGGTTTCACACCGCACGAGTCAGCCCGTGTTAACTTCACTTTCCATACGCAGAGCAGGATACTGGCAGCGTTTGTCGCACAGCTGAATCACAGATTGAATAGGCTATATTATCTTTTGTGTATCATTCTGTAAAATTAATAAATCAGTTTGGGGGTTCAAATAGGCCTTTGGAAAATATAAAGGACTCACTATTCTAATGTTCAAGGGTAAATCTTTAAAATGAAAAAGTTCTCCAGAATTGTGATCTTTATTATAAGCAAAAAAACAGCTCTAATGCCGAATAATTTTGATTAAATTTCCACTGCTAATTTAGCTTTAAAAAATGATTAAAGTATTTATTTATATTTTGAATTGGCATCCATTTTTGTGTGTTCAGTTTAATATTTTATTTATTATATATTTTTTCCTTATTTACTTATATAATAAGTTATGTCTGTTATTTTATTTCAACTTTAACTAAAAAGCTTTGCTTAACAATAACAGCACTGTTTTGTTTACCACAGATATTGCATTAAAGAAATTAAATGGCATTAACTCTTAAAAAAATATGACCAAAAATGAAATGAAAAAGTGTCCTCATAAGCTTACTTGATCTTAAATAAACAGAGTAAGACCAGTACCTGTTTTTTGAATCATTTGAATTGACGATGGCAGGACTAAGTGTGTCTATCAACATCTCAGCTGCTCCTTCATTGTCGTTTATACTGAAGGTCATAAAAAAAAAAAAACAGCTTTAATCTTTTGCCCTTTTAAATACAAACACATACCAACCCAGACCAAATCCACTTACACAGCACAGTGAAGGGGGCTAAAGGTGTTCCCTTCAGTCTTATGAAATAACTCCTGCTCCAGCAACACTTCGACACATGTGTCATGACCTGCAGGGAGAGAATTTTGTGTAACAGCAGTTTATATCGAACAAGCTTCTGAATTCCTGCTAAAAGAAGAAAAACAAAGTGAGACATGGTAATCCTATTTTGTGACTGTGGCGGTTGGCATTTCACCTTGTAGAGTCTAGTCACAACAAGCCAGATCTTTGAGATTTCAACAAGGAGATTTTAAATTGAAACTGCATTACTATGGACCCTTACCCCGCCCCCCAAAAAAAATATAAAAAGAAATGTGTGTAATTTCTCGGGAATAATGCAAGTGAAATCTGTATATGCATCTGTACAACATTTTGCAACGAATGACAAACAGACACCAAAGTGCCTTTAACAGGGTTCCCACCCTTTCTGACCAATGAATTTCCATGACTTGTTGTCCAATTGATCACAAATACTAAATTATTATCATCATTAAACAAAAATTGAGAGGATTACCATTTGTATGCAAAGAACTATTCCTTAAAATAAGTTTATGCATAATAATTATGCATAGCAGTGAATAAAAGTCCCTAAAAAGGCAAACAAGCTTAAATCTGAACGTTTCGACTTCCTGAGCCTTTACCAGAATCCCTGACACTTCACTGAGATTGGGAACCCTGCATTATTTTCATCAGATTTGGTGCAAGCAGGCCTTTAAACGAGTAGGGTGTATCGATCTGTGATCGGCAAGTGCGTCTATTCACCGTTGTAACAGGCCCAGTGCAGGGGCGTGTAGCCCTGGTGGTCAGTGATGACAGGAATGGTCTCTACTGACTGGGCAGCATGCAGAAGGCCCCCCAGAACCCCAACGTGGCCACAGGCGGCCGCAAGGTGCACTGGAGAGCGCCCCCTACAGTCCCGTACCATGAAACTGGCACTGTGCTGCAGCAGAGCCTCCACACACTCCTCATGGCCCGTCACCGCCTGAATAGATCAACACACACAACCATGAGCCACGCTTTGAAGCACTAGCACAGGTGAGAGCCAGAGCCGATAGAAAAACCAAAGAGAAAATCAGTCACGATTTACCCCTCTGTGCAGAGCAGTGCGGCCCCATTTGTCTTTGGCATCGACATTGGCTCCTTTATTAATAAGGGAGTAAACGCAGTCTGTGTGTCCACCCAGCACTGAAAGCATCAGAGGCGTCCTGAAAATCAAATATATGCATATGACTCCGCAGTCTATAATTTCCATCATTCGGAGAAACTGGACAAATAGTCTCATGTACTTACTGGCCAATCCCATCCTGAATGTCCACTGCACTCTGCAGGTCAGCATTTCCGATGAGCAAACGGAGACATTCAGAATGACCATTCGTGGCTGCAAAAGATGACAGATGTGCATATGATGAGATTGTATGTCCATACACGAACAATAAAACATTCTGGCATTTGCAAAAGACTGATATACATCCACCCGGATGATACATCTGCCAACAGTATCGACCTTGTGCCTGCTTGGCTGATTTACAACAGAAGTGTTAGATCTGCCGTGTGTTAAGAATCCATAAACAGCTTTGTCAATAGAAGCATTTTCTATGCTCCTAAACCTAAAATGCTATGCTATTTACATATAAAAAATTGGGCTTATTAATTTCTAATAATTGTCATAATCAAACGCACAGTTTTTTGTGTAAATGCATAAATATTTAGGAAAAAAGATCAAATATGGTTTCAAAACTTTTTGCTTGTAATTAACCAATACAAGTTATTCAGATTCCTAACTGATGTGTGTGTGGTCACAAATTATGCAAATAACTGAATGTCATATAATCTTGTTGGTCTTTGTACACCATACCAGCGGCGTGGATGGGGGTGCGCTTCAGGGTGTAGTCTTTCACTAGGATGGACGCCCCCTGGTTGATGAGCACATCCACACATTCAACGTGGCCTTTGAAGGCAGCCAGGTCCAGCGGCGTGTGTCCTTGTGCTGTTCTTACATCCAAATCCAGCAAAGACTGAACCAGTACCTCAAGAGCCTGGTGATGTCCGTGATATGCCTAAAAATTTGAAATATATAAGAACCCAATCCAGAAAGCATAAGACAATTACAATGTTTCCCAACATTTGGTGCACAGACAAGATGGAGACTGGACTCACAGCCAAGTGGAGAGGGCTCACAGGTGCACGTACATCAGAGTCATTTAGGATGTCTGTCCCTGAGGTTTCCATTAACTTCAAAACAAAACACAACAGATTATGTCTCATCACCCAGTGACAAACTTAGAAAGGGTTAATGTTCAGCATCTCAGCACTTACCACATCTAAAGGAGTTTCACTCGCAATCTGATGAAGAATACAGAAATATATTAGGCTGAAAATAATAAAAACAGACATAATCGCATGTATTTAAGTCATCTCACCAGCTCCAGACACAGGCGGTGTCCATAAGCAGAGGCGTAATGCACTGCATTGTAGCCCTGATTGTCTCGGATCCCTGGGTTGGCATCATTCCTCAGCAAATATTCCAGGCACCTAGTTAGTGAACGAGAGAGACCAGTTAACACATGTTGTTGAACAAGCTATGCACACCGTTCACTCACATGCAATACAGTAACTCACTTTCCATCTGCATCAGAGGCAGCGGCGTAGTGGAGGGGGGTGCAGCCCCTCATGTCAAGCTCATTGACATTGGCTCCTGAACCCACCAAAGCAAACAGGCACTGGTAGTTGCAGTTTGCAGCTGCGTAGTGCAAAGGTGTCCTAAAGAAGAGATTGTATGCTCAAGCCTCACAATCAAAAATGTGCATAATGAACGGCTACAGAAGTGCAAAGTAAACACACCTTCCGAAGCGGTCCTTCCTGTTGAAATCTGCCCCTGTGTTTAGGAGAAGATTTAGACACTCGAGGTTCCTGTGGTAGAAAACACATTTTAGTCAGATGAAGCAAAACATACTTAATCTACGTGAATGTGTTGCACTAAATTGGGCAGTGACAAAGATATTCTCAATACACACACACACAAAAAAAATCTTTTAAAGGCTTAGGAAAAACTTACTCATTGATGCTGGTTTCATATTATGTACAAATTATTTATAGCATTTAAATGAAAATGTAATGATTTTTAATTGCAACCACCAGTAAACATATTAACCATAATAATATTTTTTTTGCATTCAAATTACTCTCAAACAAACTATTTAATTATTTTGATTACATAAAGTGAATACAGCTAACACAAAACAAAAAAACATAATTTATAATAATAATTATAATATCATAATTTATGTTATATTATAATTTTTTTATCAAAAAGTATTTAATACAAATATCATTAACTACAAATTACATATTTTTTACACATTTTACAATATGAACTAAACTTGGCATAAGTAAGGTTAACAATTATTATTATCGTTGATAAATGTTTTTAAAATATAAATGTCTTGTTATAGATATTACTACATATAAGATATTACTTTGTATTTGTAAAAATATTTATGAAAATATTTGTAAGCAACATAAATCACTCAAAACTAGTTTTTTCTCAAAAATTGTATTCTTTTAATATTTGTATACCTCTGACATTTACACCCTCCAAGAAATATCGATAAGTTGTAAATAGATTGGGACCAAGAAAAACTGTCATCACTGACAATAAAATCAAAAATAATCTCACCCGCCAGCAGCAGCAGCATGTAAACAGGTCCTTCCAAAGTCATCAGGGGTGTCTATATCAAAGCCTGGAAGACAGAGACTTGTTGTTACACAGCAATAAATTATGTAATCCATGCGCAAAAAGTGCACTGGCTGACTATCTGAGCAGTGATAGGGCTTACCTGATGACAGCAGCTTACGGCAGCAGTCGGAGAAGCCGCTGAGAGCAGCCAAATGCAGTGGAAACATGCCATGAACTCCCCTCCTAAAAGAAAGATCCAATGTTACAACCAGACAGACAGGAGCATCTCGCTGTGCATGCAAGTGGGATCAATAAGAAAATTCGTGGGTGTCTGAATAATGAATTTCCGCCTACATCTATACTTCCACAGTTCGATGCATAAATGAAACAAAGCTGTTATATTTGCTAATTAGCAAGCACTTGGGAATTCTTACTTGGCTGTATCAGCTCCGTTAGTGATCAGTGTGTTGATGAGAAGCTCGTGTCCGTATCGAGCTGCGATGTGCAGAGGAGTATTCCCATTCTTATCTTCACAGTCTATCTCAGCACCTACACATACACGAAGCAAACAAGGCGCTTTCAGATACTGCGGGTTCTGTAATGGAAAATTTCAGAACTCAGGACTCACCATTTTGAATGATCGCCTGAGATCTCGAGAACCTCCCGTGGATTGCAGTCATATGTAGAGGAGTCTTACCATCCTTACTCTGCAAAACGAAAAATAACCAAGTTACTATGTCCTTCATTGGTGGTTTTTACCACACATGTGCAGCCATAGTAGAGCTCTCACCTTGATATTGACATCAGCTCCATTTCCTACGAGCAGCTCAAGGCAGAGCGCTCCGTGCCGTGAGGCGGCGGTGAAGTGCAGGGGTGCGAAGCCCTTTTCGTTAACCTGGTTCACATTAGCGCCACACTCGATCAGCTCATTCACCACCACGTCCTGACCGTTGTAGCATGCCACATGCAGCGGAGTGTTCCCATACGCATTTGGCTCATTCATCTGTAAGCACGTACACAGTTCAAATGTTCAGACATTCACACTTCAGTTTAATTACTGTATGTCTAAGCAGAGGTGTGCATCAAGTGTAAGCATTGTGGTGCAGCCCAGTTAGTTACACATGCCCTTCATTAGCACAGCAGTCTACTCTTTTTGTTTGTTTGAAGCGGATCTCTAGATGAAAAGATTAGCGTGATGCTATCTGAACCCTACTTGGACCAAACCACCCACAAAAGTACAAATGACTGCGGGAAAGCAAGCCACGTTGTGAGTAAAGCATTTCATTACGTTCCATTCAATCCAATTGACAGCCACTTTGTTCACTTGCCAAGATGAAAAATCTACTTGCTCACTGCCAAAATGGTTACCATCACGTGGCACTAGCTCTAATCAATATGAACAGGCAGGTAATTAGCATTTTTGAAAATGTTGGAATTGAATTCCATGAAAAACAAGACACTTTTTAAAAGATGCAGCAACGGACCAAATTAAAGCAAACTGCTTGAGACTCAAACTATGCAAAGATTCACAGAAGAGTCTATTAAGATATGATGCACTGTAATGTATTGAATAATGATGTATGAATTGGAGAAAGTTAAAAAGAACAATGTCTAGTTTAAAATGTTTTAACTAAAACACACAAAAGACATTTTTACAACAAAACAACATTTACATGAATAGTGGCTGACCAACAATTATTCTTTTTTTTTTCTCCATTAATCGGCATCGGCCAATATTTTTTTTCTGTTTGGCTGATAAATGTCTTTATTTTTTGACAGCATTAGGATTTTTATTTTGAGAGCACTAAGAATGCCAGAGCTTAAGCTTTTGTCAAGTTTTTTTTCAAACTGATTCACTTATCTTCACTTTACGATTGTCTAATTCAGTGAACATTTATTTCATGGCAGCATGTTTTCTGCCATTTTCAAATTAAATAGTGCTATATATCGGCATCATCCAGCTAAAAAACAGATTAAAACAACTAAACTATTTAAACCATCTCTGTACTACTCATGAGCTGGAAGTCATGCTGGAAAAATCACATTGTAAGTGTGATTTAAAACTTTGTTTTTTATATAAAACTTAAAGGAGTCATGAACTAAGAAATCTAAATTCCCTTGATATTTTAATATAAAAAAGGTCATTTTACTATAAATCAAGCATCCTGTAAGTTTCAGAACTCAAGGCTTTCTCATTAGTCTAAAAATAGCTTATATTAAAGGGGTCATACAAAAGCAATTTTCCACAAGCTAATATGATTCTTTAGGATCTAAATGGAACAGCCACAAGTTCAGTCTGTGTGACACGCTGCTGTCAATCAACTATTGTGGGAGTGGCCTCTGTCTCGGACATGCATTTGAGAATGGCTTGATTTCAGAAGGGGCCACTTATTCTTCTTTTAATTTAATAAAAATGCTAGTGGATCTTTTTCATTGTAGGGCAGTTGTGTAAACACACTCCCAACACACATTTCAGTCCAAACAGCTTGAAAAAGTGCATGTACCACTGTATGACCCCTTTAAAAGCAGTCTGCCAAACATGTATGATGTAATAGTGTGGCTAGACACTAAGCTCCACCCACTAACTTGTGCAAGTAGTGCAAACAACAAGAGAGGTGACTGCAGGTCTATGAAGGTCTTTCTTCTGATCCCAACTTTAGGAAAAAGTGAATTAACTATTTTTAATGAAGTTCTAGAAGGTGTCAGTAAGAACTTGGTCCTTACCAAACAAGGAAAAATTTGACGTGGGATTATTAGAAATAGTAAATCGGTTAATCACCAATTAAAACTTATTTACAAGCCGTAAATTAAAGAAGAATCATAACATTAGCTCTATGACAATTTTTTTCTTATAAAACGTAACTCCCATTATAATCTATAATGTACATATTCAATATCAGCCGGTAGACAATGTAAACACTCACATCCACTCCTAGGTCCAGCAAATACTTCACTACACTGATCATCCCGCTGGACGCTGCAGCATGGAGGGGTGTGTAAGCTTTCTTATCCTTACACGTCACCTCAGCACCATGAGACACCAGCAGCTTGACCACCTCCATGTGACCTGAAGGGTTGAGGGTTTAAAAAGGGTTTTGAATGTGTACAAGACCACACATATGGTTGTGCAAGAGACTGGAAAACAAATAATCACTCTGTCTCACCCATGTATGCTGCCCAGTGGATTGCCCTTCTGTCCTTCTTATCAAACGCATTTATATTTGCTCCCCTGGATAGCAGTAACCGCACCATCTGAAAACACAAAAACATGCATTAAACTTAACAAAAATAAAAATCACATTTGCAGTTTGTAAAACAACAACTGAATTTCAATAATGTTAAATATTCATCTCTCCATTGTACCTCGAAGTGCTTTATGAATTCTGAACCGTAACTTCAACGAACCCACACATATGCAAATGGTTGTTCACTAACCTCCAGGTGGCCACTAAAGGCAGCGTGGTGCAGAGCTGTGCGTCCAGCCCGATCTGATACATTAACATTGCTAAGCAGTGGCACCAACGCCTCAGCGCAGCGGACCGCTTTGTTAGCAGCGGCCACATGTAGAGGAGTCTGCCAGTTCTTATCGCGAGCGTTCACATCGGCAGAGTGCTTCAACAAAACCTGCACAGTCTCCTGCAGGGCACAAGGTCACAGGAAAAGATGGATCACTTATTTTGAAGCATTACTTTTCATTTTGTTCCTGTAATTAGTGGTTGCATATTTTCACAAGTTCAAGCAAGTCACAATTTGTCAATTTACACACGAGTCAAAAACATTAGTGGCTGAAGTTTCAGATACAGGTTTTTTTGTAAAGGTAAATTTAAGACCTTTTAATGACCAAGTAAAAAAGAAATTAAGGAATTAATTGAAGACAACACAAGACGTCAATATGTTCTCTTAAATGTATATGTCTAGCGAGCAGTTTAAAATGACAATGACTTTTTATTCACTTTACAAAATAACATTTAATTTCTTAAATAGCTCTGCTCCAAAAACCTAGAAAATGGAAATAACTTTTACTGTATCTTCTACTCACACTGCAAATATATTTGATGCATTCTCTCATTTTAATTCATTTTTCCAAGATCTTACAACTACCTTAACTCTGGAGTTTAAGGCAAACGTCAGTTAATGGTTTGTTAATAGCAAGATTGGGTCCTTAAAATAAAGTGTGACAAAATATTTAACTTTTTTGTTGTTGAATATTTGTTTGTATCAAAAGCACATTAGCTTTTGCTGAGCTATCAGATTTTGGCATTCAGTGCAGAAATTATGGTAACGTGACTATTCTGTTCTTCAGAAAGCAAAGTTTAAGCAAAACCTACAGAAATCAAGTGTGTGTCTCTGTGGTTGTAATACCTCACTGCAGGATGCCACGGCGCGGTGCAGTGGAGTCAGCCATTTGTTGTCTTTGGCATTCACCCTCGCCCCTACATCACAAGCAAAACATGAATAACAGTATAACAATACATCAAAGCCACATTTGAAGACACCTGGAATCAAAGGGAGGAGATACAAGAAGCTTCAGAAAATATGTTTCGTTATGATGAATATTCCAGATGCGTTTACCCGATAAAATTAACAGCTCTATAATCTCAGCATCTCCTAGGTAAGCAGCTGCATGCAGCGGTGTCCTTTTCTCATTGTCCTGAAAGAAATAATAGTTTATTTATTATTAAGTGACCCAATTCGAAACATAAAGCTCAATTTAAAATCCAGCCATTTTTTTTTTCTTACTTGGACATTCACATCCTCCTTCTTGAAAATGAGAGAGCGTACTTCATCCGGATCAACATTGAAAATAGCTTTCAGCAGGGCAGGCTGAAAGACAGAGAGTCACACAACTGGTAATGAGAAACATGGCCAAATCTGAACCATGACATTTCATTTGTGTCCGAGAGGTGAACTTTAATGCAGAGTCTGAGTGATAACTTGTTTGCAATAACAGGGTAAACATGGTAGAATCTCTTCCCTGAAGACTTACAAACTGACAGCAAACCGAAGCAACAGTACCTTGAGGTAGTGCTGTCATGAGACTGCCCGTGTATCGCTTATGTAAGTGCATCCTCAAGTGCCAGAGTGATTCTAAATAAAACCAGCCTCTGCCTCCTCGCTTTGTCTTTTTGAGCTGCAGTGCAAATTGACCCTTCATTCTTTAATCATTCAGTCAATTTTCTTTCCCTTAAAGTAATTTTAAAGAAACATGCTTTACTTTCAGCAAACAAACATTTTTATTTTAAGAGAGGGATTATAATAATGTTGAACTTTTTTCTCAAATTACATCCCGGAATTTCACAATTAGGCTTCCAACTTTGCCGCTATAATAAATATATATCGCTATTAATACTGATGTTTGCTGATTCCATTTTCCCCCTAAAAAACTACAACTGAGAGCATTAATAAAAATAAAAATAAGTACTATTTTCAATGCAAAAAATAAAATTTTACATAAAACAGCATTGTTAAACATTACAACTCCCCAAACCTGGACTAAGTTACAGATATTCACTTCTAAACAGATAGATTCTAAAGTAGATATAAACCCACCAGTAGGCAGGTATTGAGTCATTCAATCAACCAATTCATTCAAATGGCTGATTCACATAGAAACAAGGCAAGTGATATGAATAGGTTGAATCATTAACTTACTTTCAATCAATAATGAAACACCACTGTTGCTCAGAGACACAGAGCAGATCTGCTGTGGCTTTGATTGGAACTACTTTCATCAGCAAAACTGAGCAAAAACAGTCAATACTAAATCACTTAATTTAACTTCTTGTTTATTGTATAAAATCAATGTCACACTGCAATCGTGTTGATATAGCATCTACAGCAGAGGACCACACCGGGTGCCCCTCCTGTCAGCTAAGAACAGGAAACCGAGGCTACAATTCGTACAGCCTCACCAAAATTGGACAACAGAAGATTGGAAAAATGTTGCCTGGTCTGATGAGTCTCAATTTCTGCTGCGACGATGGTAGGGTCAGAATTTGGTGTCAACAACATGGATCCATCCTGCCTTGTATGAATGGTTCAGGCGGGTGGCGGTGGTGTAATGGACATTTTCTTGGCACACTTTGGGCCCCTTAGTACTAACTGATCATCGCTGCAACGCCACAGCCTACCTGAGTATTGTTGCTGACCACGTCCATCCCTTTATGACCACAGTGTACCCATCTTCTGACGGCTACTTCCAGCTGGATAATGCATAATGTCATAAAGCTTGAATCATCTCAGACTGGTTTCTTGAACATGACAATGAGTTCACTGTACTTAAATGGCCACAGTCACCAGATCTCAATCCAACAGAGCACCTCTGGGATGTGGTGGAACAAGAGATTAGCATCATGGATGCACAGCCGACAAATCTGCAGCAACTGCGTGATGCTATCATGTGATGCTCCAATATGGCCCAATATCTCTGAGGAATGCTTCCAGTACCTTGTTGAATCTATGCCAACTCGGTACTAGCAAGTGTACATTTGTTTTACCCCAGTATGCATCTGTAACTTCCTGTGTTGCTCATTTGTTTTGAATTCACTTTCATGAACACATTATCATTCACTGTTTACACTAATTGCAATAAAATGTGAATCATTCTTAGACAAAAAATGTTGGTGCCCAAATTTCAGTTTCAGTGCTTTATCAACAATAATATCATCACCACCATGCCGCACATATTTAAAGGAGGATTTGGCTATGACAGAACAGAGAGTCCCTACCAGAACCACATCAAAAAACTACAAATGTAGAAAGGTTCACACACTGAAGCAAACATTACCGCCACTTGAAGGACGAACAAAACCAGAACCATATTCCAAAAAATACATTTTAACAAGGAAGAACATTTAATTTTCAAGATTTTAATCAAGTATTACAACAAATTATTAGATAAATGGTTTGTTTTAAACTAAGAGGAGAATCCCAACCATTAAGGAGGTTCAAAATAATAGAACATGTTCATCATTAATTGAAAAAGGGATGCAAAGCATGGTGGGTTCCACCAGCATGGAAAGAGCAGATGGTGCAGACAGCACAGATCTGCTCCAAACCGGCACAAGTTAATACTGGACACCACAGTTCCTCCCAGCTTGCGTTACTGGTTTATCAAGGACACAAACAACTAATTTTATGTTTATTTATAAATATTTATCCAGCTTCAAACAACAAAAAGAATACCAGTTCCAACAGGTGAAAAAAATAATAAAACCATAAGTGCATCCATATCAAACCAAACCTCTGACTCCAGTTCTCCTCTGCAGAGACCCATATGCTTTGCATTTTTATCTCTACAGATATTCCATACTTTATCAAAAAAGCAGTGGTCGAGAACAAAGCACATGTCGTCCGCATCTCCTGCAGTACAGGCTTGCTGTGACTCATGGGAAGTATGTGCACTATGCCCGAGCTACAGGAAGTGTTCAGTCACACATTCTTGAGTGTTGTGAAATGGGATGCAGAAAATTGTGATAACAGCCAAGTGTTAATTTGCCTCAGGTTTCACACCACGCACTACCCTTGAGAATAACAGCATTGGCAAGGCACTTAAATTACATGCGCAATAATATACAGGTTTTGAGAACTTTTGTAAATCACGCATGCTAGATTTTTTAAAAGACATTTGTTTCACTAATGCAAAAAAAAAAAAAAAACCCCACATCAACAATGTAGAGTTTATCAACCTAGATCTCCTCTGGCTTATCTAAACCAGTTAGTCCCAGTTCAGGTTGTCAGAGGAAGGACAAGCTCACACTGGGAGTTGTGAGAACATAACAAGCAAGCACTTGTGCTTGAAGAAAGCTTCATTTGAAAACACTCCTTTAGTAGCTCTAAGCTGAGACAAGGCTCTATTTGTCACATGTGGCCTGCGCTTTAATTGTCTATTCAAGCGATGCGATCGTGTTCGGTCTCCTTTAACAAGCTCCTCTAGTTAATGCCATCACCATGGAGATGAGCGCTTCTGTATCTCCTCGTCCTTCCTAAATGGAGACCTAGTGATGTAAACACGTGTGTGCATGCACAAACACTAAAACAACATGATACTGAACTCTCTGTCTGGTTCTGAAGGTCAACTGAGAGAACAACAACATCAAGGTCTTGGGTTTGACTTCACCTGCAATACACTGCATGCATGTAAAAGCAGGGCTCAAAAATATTAAAAAATGCCTCATGGCCTGGGGCTGCAGATAATAATACAGTTGTTGTCACAAAGTTTGCAATCATTTGCATTTTTTTTAAGTGTTACAAATAATTGCTTAGACCGCAAAGACAACTCTTATCACACTTGAATAGAAAATTACACCTTTATGTCAATCATGTCAAAATGCTCATCTTGGCAAGCATCTTCATAAACAGTCAGTCAGTCAGTCAACAGTCATAAACAAACAGTTATGTTTTAAGCTAGCAATCACAGGAAGGAAATCAGGTCTACTGTAAATACCTGATGTTAACTTTACATTAGCTAGGCTAGTAGTTATTAGTATTGAAATTGGCACTGAAAAATCCCCTCTTCCTCCCCCTATTTTATTTATTTATTTTGCACAGCTAGTGAAATTGACAGCAATTTAAACTCTAACCTGACAGGGTCAGTCCTAATAAACATCCATAAAAGACATATGTAAGTAAACGGGTGCAATATACCATGGAAAATCAGAAATGACATGCATATTAAAAAATAAAAAAAGTGTTTAAAAAAAACTGATACTGTAGAAATAAAAGTAGAAATGCTCCAACTCTAAACATTTAGTTATTCTGGGAGAGAAAGTAATGTAACAGGTGAAATCTATGACGTAATTTAAAAAAAAAAGTGGCAGTGTCATGTTTACAAAGGTCAAATATCCAGAATATCTGACATCTTGTAAGGTCACACTATTCTTGAATATGCTCTATGCTAGAAATATCTCCTAAAAAGTGAATAAAGTTGACGTAAAGACCAGTTAAAACATTTTAAATATGTTTTAGAGCTGCGAGGCTTGCGATGACTGGACTTGTGCATCGCTGATGGACGACCGTACACCTGTCCCGCACAAAGTTGTCAGACCGACGTTAAAAGTTATCCTTTTACGAGACTCAACTTCACATCCATAAACAAAACTATTCATCCAAACCAGCTCCGCGATATCACAGCCAGCAGTAAAAAAAATGTTAACCATCAAACCTCACGAGACCAACTGTTGCCCGAGCAATAAGACAACAAGTAATCAGAAGACCAATACGGTTTATTAATGACTTACTCAACAGAAAACAAACAGCGTAACGTTACACTTAATCGGTCACAAGCCGTTATACTAAAATCGTGGCTCGCGGACATTTAGCTTAGCTACTTTAGCTACTAGACTCCTTCTGCACGAGATGACAAATACTGAATTTCGCTTTCTTTTTTGCTTGTAACATAATGTAGCACGCATTCGTCCTCTCAAACGGCTTTAGTTAAGTGACTTTGGACAGTTTAGTCGTCTGTGAGAATGCTGGGTAGTTCACTAGCGCGTTAGCACTTGTTAGCCTGACTCGGCTAGCTGTTTCAGACATCACTCACCTGGTCTCTAATTTTGAGAACCACCATGTTTCGATGCTCTCTTTGGATCTCATGCAGAACTAAACGGATATTTTTCACCACCACCACTTGAACGCTGATGTTTTGTTGTCGGTAAATCTAGCGTTTCCAGTAGGCCTGGGGTTTCCTACTTGCCACTGATGAGCAGGAGAGAAAACTCCATAACATTACCGCCACTGCTGCCTCGCAAAGAACGGAGACGATGATTGGCCAGACAGAGGTTGGGGCGACAGTAAAGCGAACGGTGATTGGTTCAAACCTAGATGGGGGAGATGCTCGCTTGTGAACTGTGAAACGCTGTTGGATGTGTGTGAGGTGCAGTTTAACAGCAGGTTTTAGATCGGTGAAGGAAGAAGTGCGTGTTTCTCTATTGCAAATGACTTCCACTTCAACTTTTTAACATTGTTGT
The DNA here is from genome assembly GCA_032359435.1 of Enteromius unitaeniatus. NCBI lineage: Eukaryota > Metazoa > Chordata > Actinopteri > Cypriniformes > Cyprinidae > Enteromius > Enteromius unitaeniatus. The sequence goes on along the minus strand of JAUMHI010000058.1, from coordinate 8,506,634 downwards.
TGAATACAAAATGCATTACAGTGAATACAGATTTAAAGTGATGGTTCATTAGGGTTACAGTTGTTTTAACAGTTTCTTTTAGACTAAAGCAGGACATTTTCATATTTAAGCACTTTATTTAAGCCAAGGACCCCAATTATGATAATTCTACTCTTCCTTTTCCACTTTTTCCTGTTTCTACACACACAATTGATAAACATGCCACTATCAGTTGTATTTTTAAAAGAAATGGGAATAAAATCCAGTTTAACAAAATGTACGTTTTCCTATCTGATTCTAGAGTTAAAAATGGCCATAAAAATAATAAAAACTATATTTGTTGTGTGGAAGTATAATAATGATAACATTATTATTTAAATGACCAACTAAACGCCACCGTTGGGTACAATTTTACAAATGCATGGCCGTATAAAACTGTCGAATTATAAGTGACTCAATTCTATTATAGGCCTGTAAACTAGCAAAAATTTCAGCAAACATGGAATATATTATTTTAGCCCTTTTCCTCATTGTGTCTTCAGTTTAGTGTTACAGGAAATACATTGAGATGTTTTCATAGGTCTGTGCAGAAAACAATGAAACCGGTTCCTTGTATTGTTTCTTAAAAGGAACAACTCATCAGCTGATAGTTGCTATAGTAAATGAAGTTGTGTTAGATAAGAAATAATAGGTAGGCTAGATTCGGTTTTTTTAGAAAGAGAATATACATTCATTTGGACTGAACGAGGCTTTAAGAGTCGATTCAACCTTAAGATGATCGTTAAATAATCGAAGCACAAATAAGAGTCAGTTTCATTGTGGTGCACCAGATGACGCTAAAGGTGTATTTAAGACTTTAAAAACAGCTGTTCTCCTGCACCGAGTTCAGCGCTAAACAAAGAAATAACTGGCATGACTTTAGGCTAATAGCGATTTACAGAAACATGAGCCTATATAACTTTGTAACTTCAGAAGGTGCATTATAATGTATAGACTAATATGCATAATATATATATAGATAAATAGTAAATTGGTAAATTGTTGTAAAATGTCTGACTCATGGCATTAGTGAACAATAACTTTTTAAAGCATATTTAAAAAAGAAAACAACATTTGCCACTTTGGGCTATTTCTAAGAGACTAATATTTCTCTTCAAAATAAAAAGATAATACATTTTTTTTAAGTGTTTATTATTATATTATGCCTCCAGTCTTGCACATTATATACAGCTGTGGAAAAAAAATAAGAGAACACTGCAGAAAAATCAGTTTCTTTTGGGATTTATTCTTAAAAATCTCACCTATACACCACTAAGAAAAAACAATGCACGATTGTTTCATTTTTTTGTGAACTGCCATCATTGAAATATTAAGGATAGAAGCAACTTGATGCTCACTGATTCCTTGTACCAATAAAACTAGGATTGAGGCCTTTTTTACTTTTCACTGTTTTTGGCTTGTTTAGTGTTTATTTGTACATTTCTAATTACTTTTGAAAGACTTCTAGCATTCTACCATCCAACTGGTCACACTGCAAGAGGAAAGTGTTGATTACAGCAGTGCTTTTTATACATTTCTTGTTAAATACAGTTGGATTCAGGTGCTCACCAAATAAGTACCTCAATAAACAGAATGAAGTATGTTTGTGTAGAAATTTAACAAAAACTGGCATGAAATGCTTAGAAAGCTTAGAATACTTAGGAGTAAATTGCAGTGGTCTCTTATTTTTTTCCAGAGCTGTATATATATATATAATTCAGTTATATATATATATATATATATAATTCAGTTATATATAATATGATTATATATTAGAATTCAGTATAATGCGTGCATGCTTGTACCTCCTCTTTTGAACCTTGTATCTGCATCTTTGCTTCTGTATCTTAAACTTTACAGTCCACAAAAACTGTTTGTACACTGTTTGTTTACACATACTGTAAAAACATTTATACACAAAAACAGAACATTAATCAACTTCAAAATCAGTTTCCATTGATTACATCTTAAAAAGTGCCAAAATTAAGAGCAGTATAAACTATAATTCATTGCAGCAGTAAAAAGATGTAAACATTTATTGTTTAAACATAAAAAATCTAGAGTTTGAGCTTAACTTCGTCAGAAAAGGCTTTTAAAGTGGATGAAAAAGTACAATAGACTCACTGCAATGTTGGACATTGCATTTTGCTTAACATTTAGTTTTTGTTAATTAAACTGGTAATGCTGATAAATAATCACTACTGTCAGAAAAACAAATTCTGTACACATGTACACTTTTGACAGTGTTTAAAGCAGATGATTCATGATGTCTTGAGTTTACAGCATTACATTTAGTAATATGTTGACATTTACAGTCATTTGTAGCATATGTTTTGGGTTATTTATACAAAGTAGTTCACTTAGTTAGGTGGTAAGCAGGTGGTTAGTGGGTGAGGGAGGGGCTCTGATCAGAGTCAGACTGTCAAAACAAAACACTAGTCTGTCATTTATTGACTGCGAGTTAGAGCATTGTTGTCAGACTAAGTTAGCCAGGACTAATGTTAGTAGGTTATTATTAGCGAATGACTACTAAAAAATCCGGAGAGCAAAATGTGCGTTTGTTTGAGTGGCAGTGAAGCTTTAGTTAAGACAAAACTTAGCTAACATTAGTTTGACAGATAGCTTGTCAGTTTAGCTTAGCTATGACAGGGACGTGTTTATACCCCAACCGCTGGGTTTTAACTGTGGACTAACGCAGGTGAATGCTTCCGATTTAAATAGCACTGCGGGTTAATGGTTAGTTTGTAAGCTTATAGTTTTGAGCAAAAGCTGAACTCTAACCCAAGGCAGGTCAAGGTTAGCCTGCTAGCACCGAGTATAACCACTGACTAACCACAAACCTGTTTCTGTGGGAGTTATGAGCACCAGTAATATTTATGCAAGTCGCAAACGGAGGAAACCTATCCAGAAAAGGTAACAAATCATTGTTTTACTCAGGTCATGCTTAGATGTTTAACTTAGTTAAACCTATGCATTCTTCTTACAGTCAGTCTGTTTCTCTAGCAGACACGTGACTTATGGCATAGTGACAATATTTGGTTCTGACTTTATGAGTTATGAATGCTTATTAAATGTGATTGTTCTTCGTTGAAATGATGTTATCGCTGCGCTTTCTCCGATACTAGTCAGGCTCTGTAGGAAAACTAGTGCCTAGACTTGAGCGTGTTTTGACTTCTCTGAACGATTAGTTATTTGCATCTGTTACGTGACAAACTAACTAAAAATTTGAATATTCCATTATGTATCTTTGGCTGCAATGTAATGATTTCCTAATTTGGAATAGTAAAACTGACTATTATAAAAAATTAATTCCGCTCAAATCAGGTAAATTGTGGATGTCATTAAGTGTTTAATTTCTATGCATTTTTGTCGGGCTTGTATTTTGTGACTCATTTACTCAACATAAATTGTCTGAAGCAGGTTTGGGCAACTCAAGATAAACTATTTTCTGCAAATTATAACTCTACTTTTAATCAAACACACCTGAGCAAGTTAATGGAGGTCTTCGGGATAACTGTGAAGTTAAGGACAGGTGAGTTTGATCAGGATTGGAGCTAAACTCTGCAGGAAAGTGGTTGTTGAGGGTCAGCAGTTGCCTGCCACTGGTCTGAAACCGTGCCTGCGTCCCAATGTGAATAATATCCATTATGAAATGTGATAGTAGTAATTTTCAGTATTGTTTAGGGCAGTGGAGAGTATGCACACTAGGGCACATGGCTCAACTGTGTTAAGTCAAATGAAAACCTAAACCTACAGTAATTAACAAAATTAAACATTAACAAAATTGTCATTCATTAGGGACCCGCTAGCTGATATGATATGGGTCTGAGTTTACAAGCTGTTGCTACACCTCTGAAGGTCACGTTTCCTTCCTAAGACTTTTTTTTTTATCAGTTGTTGGTGTTGTTTTTTAGGTCATTTTAGGTCAAGTGAATGATAAATAATCTTCTTAATGTAAACGCACTTCTGCCAAATGAAGAGCTTTCTCAAATTTGAAACTTGGAGGTTGGCTTTTTTCATATTCGGAAAATTGCATTAAATCTGAATATATTCTCCATTTTTAGTGTGCAGGAGAAGGAGTCTTCTCCTGAATGTGTCAAATCAAATCCCTCCAAACGACATCGGGAACGGCTGAATGGAGAGCTGGACAGGTTGGCCAGCCAGCTTCCTTTCCCGAAGGAGGTTATATCCAAACTGGACAAGCTCACCATACTGAGGCTAAGTGTGAGCTACCTGCGGGCCAAAAGTCATTTCAATGGTAATGCATGACAAACACAAGTTGCAGTTGTTTCGTTGTGGTATTGGTGTCTGACTGCACTTAAAGGAATAGTTCACCCAGAAATGAAAATTCTGTCATCATGTACTCACCCTCAAATGATGACAGAATGAGCTATTCCTTAAAATGTATGGATGCAATATAATCAGTTAGTTGATGCCTATTTGAAAGATTATAATGTTTTCTGCAAGCATCATACTACAGTCATTTTTAAATGACAACATCCAAAGACAACACGTTTTCTCCCCTGTGACTGATTAAAACGAATTAATCATCATTTTAAGTAGTAAGAAAACCAGCCCCTAATTCTAAATAACCTCAAAATGTGCATGTTTGTTTCCTTATATGAGTGTCTGCCACGTCTCAAAGCTGTTTACGGTATATTTCCCTCTCAGTGGGAAAGAAGAGGAGCTTTTTTAAATGACAGGATGCCAATGGGGTGCATCAGATCTTGTGGAAAGTAAAATATACATTTGTAATCATATGCATAACTTTTCGGTGGAGGTCTGGTGAGAACTGCAACAATAGCATTTTCTTTCAAAAAGCCAAAAAAACTGCTGTTGTTTTGACAGGTACATTTCACTTAATGATCACCCCGAGGCTGATTCAGTATACTGGAATATGTTATTGAAGTCATTATCATAAGAAGTTTACCTGGCTTTAGGCAACAGGCTTTTGCCCTCGACATTAAGATATGCAAGTAGGACAGAGCAATGCATGCAAGCAGTTCCTCCTTTTGTTTGTGAAAGATTGAGAGCTTATCACAGGACATCCCGGTCCCTCAGCAGTTTTATCTCGGGATGACCCATATTTGGATAACACAAGTAATATGCAAAAGGAATTGCTTTGTAATGTTGCTGTAATAATAGAAAAATGTTGGGATGGGTATGTTTTTTTTTCTCTTTCAGCTGGCCAAAATAAAGTGGCACAAAATTTAAGGCACTGTTGGTACTTGAGAAAAGATTATATAGTGATTATGTAGAGTTACAGTATGTAATGCACACAGTAAGATTGAGCCGATAGCACAAGGACAACCCTAAATATTGTTAAATTCTGCTGATTCAAGCTATTTAATATAAAGAAAGAAAGTTTTGTTGAAATTACAAGAATGGCTTGTGATAGTTAAGCATCAAACAGTAATTAATGCTTTTTTATAATGTCATGACATTGTGCGTATGCATTCATAGCTTTTAGTAAAATATAAAACAATATTAAATTAATATTTATTAATTTAAAAGGTTTGATCAGTAAGATATTTTAATGTTTTTGAAGGAAGTCAAAAACATGAATAAAAAAATACAATACAACAGTTTGTAAAAAAAAATATTGTAATGTTAATAATTTTAATAATAAAGAGTGTCATATTATATACTGTCAAGTTTTATAAATTTAATCACACTTGCTGTATAAAAGAACTAGGTGTTTCTTTTAAGGTAATAAACATATTGTAAAATGTAAAAAATATTTATATTTTAAATATTTATTTAGATGTTCATTTAACAAAGAATCCTGAAAAAAATATTACACATTGCAAAAAAAAATCTTTATTTTTGTTTAATAAAAACAGCCTTCATGTGCATAAGAACCTTCTTTAAAATTACTGAAGCTACATAAAGGTAAAATGTTGGCAGGACAAGAAGAAATCTGAACTTCCCGATCAATCCTTTGAACATATCTCTAAAATGTTAATCATTACCTTGTTTAATAACAGTCCAAGAATTTAATATCACAGTTTATATAGTACATGCATGTATTTCAGACAAGCCTTGCACAGTTATGCTCTCAAAGGTGCAGTTGTATATCCTTATTAAGATTTATAAATGCAATAGTCCAAGTTTTGTTAAGCAAGAAGCTGTCAAGTAAAAAAATACCCAGAACTGTTTTCCAGGGAAGTTACTCAATCATTATTTATGGAATTGGTCAATATGAAATGCATATAAAAGGCCAGGAATAGTGGTTGAATGAGTTTCACACCTGATGTGAACAGCTCATGTTCTCCCTTCTATTCTGACTAATGCAAAAGTTTGGCCAGCATTAAAGGGATTTGTGAGAAACTTGCTTGTGATTTTTGAGGGTCATTACTCCTACTGTCTGGGGGCCAGTGCTGGGGAGGGTCTGGGTTTGCATGAGCAATTGAAACCGACTTACTGACCTTTTGACGTCAGTGAGAAGTTATGGAAAACCAAAATATTTGATAATTGCTGACTCCAGCAGCAGACTTTGACCTGAGGTGTTGTGTGAGTAGCATCAAAGACCCTCCCAAGGTTTGATGTGAACCAGTGGGTGGGGATCTTTAGAGTCAGACATTGACAGACATTGCATGAGAAGACTGCAGGAACAACATTTGACCCTAATGGTTTACTGGCACGCACTACCAAATCTAGGGAGTTGACACAATGACTGTTAGTCACCCTTTCATAGATTTAATAGATTAACTGTTCTCTTTTCCTGGCAGAGTCAGAGTACTTTTGTGTCTTCTTTCCATCTTTAATCAATTAGTCACATAATTGGGTCACATTTTTTAATGGCATTTTATTTTATTTTATTTTAAAGCAAGTAAAGCCTGAATACAGCTCATGTTTGATGTCAGGGTGATGTACTGCAATCATAATCAAGAAGAAAAATACACATTTTAAATGAATACTTACTTAAAGAACAAATGTTTACTTTTATCATAAGGCAAAAGGAATTTATTTAGTTTTTTTGTACCTTAAAATGTAGTTGTTTTCTTTTTAGTTTTATATTATTTGAATGAAAACCTACACTCGCTCTTTATTTCAGTTGTAAAGAAAAAAAATATTACTTTTTAAACTTGATGATGTATAGAGTTATTCTTGAAAATATATTTATTTTAAAATTTTAATATTTATTCTGAATCATGTGAAACTGACATGAATATAAAAAAAGAAGGTTTCTACGTATTTTTTACAGGTGCTTAAAACTACATTTAAAATAGTTTTTTATTATTATTATAGGCACTCTTATTTGTTATCGACCCAGTGTCTGTGTTTTTACAGAGACTGCCTTCTCATTGTCATTGCATCTCATAACCACTCCATAAGCAAATATATCATGTGATGTGTGCCAAGCATAAGTGTATTGTTAACCACTGGGCATTATAATTTGCTTTCAGTTTTTGATATTACAGATGCTAAGAGGTCCCCGTTTCAAGTAGTCATTTTTGTACATTATTTCAGATTTTCCTCCCACAATCATTATTGATGCAGGAACTTCTTTTTAACATAAGTAGTTTTGCTCTTGTTTGATTATGCCTGATCAAGGGCCCTCATATGATATTATTACGTACCATTAATTGTTATCCATAACTTCCTCATCATGTCTTTGATAAAGAATGTGTTTTATCTGTAAGCTATTGAGCAAAGCCACTTTAATGATTGTTTGCTGTTGCAGTGACCCTGAACTCAAAGAGCTCCAACCAGCTAGCAAATAACACTAAACCACACATACAAGAGCTGCCAGAGGGAGAATTGTTGCTACAGGTGAGCTCGTGTGTTCTGTAAAACCTTAATGTTTGAATCAAACAACACCGATAAGACAAAACCAAAACCTTAGAATGCTATTTATTCTTTATAGGCTTTAAATGGCTTTGTGTTGGTGGTCACCTCCAGTGGCACAATTTTCTACGCTTCCTCCACCATTGAAGACTACTTGGGGTTCCATCAGGTTTGTACGCTGCAGCCCATAAGGTTATGCATTTATGAAATGGTTTTCAGGCACTTTTTATTCAAAAGAGATTATGATTATGTGTGAAATTCCAGCTTCTTTCCACAAACATAATTCTAGTGTGAAACATGATGCAGTTGCAACATGCTTCAGAAACCTTCCTCAACTCCACCTGTATAGCTCTGCCACGGGGTGATTCATGTATGCTATGGGGGTTATTTCATATAAGTTAAGTGTGCAGCAGCAGTATTTCTTAAATGCTCACAGCAGCATGTTATGCATGTATTGGCTGTAGCACGTCTTGGTACTTGCTCTGCAGCAGCTTATCAGATCTATATCACCAAGACCAAACACATTAACACCATTAACATGCCAGCCCCTCTGAGAGTTGTCATGAAAGAACTTGGATTACTATGTTTGGGTGCCAGAAAAAGCAGGCTCTGAGCACATTTAGATAAAACCAGGAAGAAAAAAACAGCATTGAGATTCAGATTTCTTAATTCATTTTGGTACATTTTGTAGTTGTAATGAGCTGCTGTGAATCTGCTTAGAGTGAAGCCGATGTGATTGTTTTGCAGTCGGATCTCATCCATCAGAGTGTTTATGAGCTGGTTCACACTGAAGACCGGGCTGAGATTCAGAGGCAGCTCCACTGGGCGCTCAACCCCAACTGCACCCCAGACACCGGACAGCTAGTGCAAGGTAGAAAATAACTAAACATCTCTCCAGACAGACCATGAGCAGACCTGGGCATTGTGCCTGAAAAATTCTGTCCCCATTCCATCAACACAAAGAGTCAAAGAAGATAGATTGCTTGTGTCTGCAAACAAAGTTTGACCAAATTCCATTGTGAGAGACAAAATGTCCTAATCTACAATTTTCACTAAAATAAATCCATGCAATGTCATATTAAAACAATATAAAATAAAATTGACTTCTTCGCAATGGATCTGACATATTGTCATTGTTCAATTTGATAAAATATTAAATGTTTTTTTTTATATTACGGGCTTTGTTTTTATGTTTTTAACCAATACCTTACTGGATTTTAGAAAAACAGAATATTTCATAAGATGGTTTTGAGTTATATGTGCTCATGAGGTTTCAGATTTGTATGTGTAACAGGCTCTGATGGCTGGTGTTCAAAGGCTGTGCCAGTTTGCTTTGGTTTCAGTTTAGGCTTTTTATTCTCAACCAAGCTGGATCAGTTTTCATTAGAGATCTAACACTTGGCAGTTTGAAAGGCCTGTTATTGTCACAACTATATACACAGGACAGCTGTCCCAGACAGCGCACACACTGAGCAATAATCCAGCCATCAGCAAAGACTCTGCTTATATATGATATAAATGGCTACACAGCAGGGGCATTATCTTCCAGTTTTTAATTATTTAAGTATGCTTTTCTGTGCATTCAAGTTTTGTTTCGTTTCTGTCAAGCTTCTCAGGATGCACCGTTGCTTCAGACATACTACTGTCCAGAGCAGTTGCCACCAGAGAACTCCACCTTTCTGGAACGAAATTTTGTTTGCAGGTTAAGATGTCTTCAGAACAACTCATCTGGCTTTCTTGTAAGTTGAAAATGATCATAAATAAGTTAAAGTCAATAAATAAATGAAAATATGCAACCCTGGACCACAAACTAGTCTTGAGTCACTGGGGTATATTTATAGCAATAGCCAAAAACACATACAGGTGCTTGTCATATAATTAGAATTTCTTCAAAAAGTTGATTTATTTCACTAATTCCATTAAAGTAATTCCAAGTAAAACTTGTATAATTTATACATTCATTTCACACAGACTGATATATTTCAAGCATGTATTTCTTTTAATTTTGATGATTATTACTGAAAACTAATGAAAACCCCAAATTCAGTATCCCAAAAAATGTGAATATTTCTCAAGATCAATACAAAGAAAGGATTTTTAGAAATCTTGGCCAACTGAAAAGTATGAATATGAAATGTATGAGCATGTATAGCACTCAATACATAGTTGGTGCTCCTTTTGCTTGAATTACTGAATCAATGCGGCGTGGCATTGAGTCGATCAGTCTTTGGCAATGCTCAGGACCCAGTTTTTCCAAAAATTTAATCTGGATCAAATTGGTCTGGATTTGGAAATCCCATGTTTTGCTATCCAGGATTAACCGATCAATCTTACTTTTATGCCAGTTCTTTAAAGGAACATTGGGTTGGATCACTGTGATCCAAATATCAAATTTCAGGATTACCAAATCCTGTTTACCATAGCCTTAGATGGAACTAACAGTGTGGCTCAACAAAAAACTACAGGTAGGAAAAATAACAGTGGCCACAAATAGCCATTTTTTGTTTTATAGAGCTATGAGCAACAGTGACATTTATTTGACATCCGATAGCTTTGATATTATTTTGTTGTTGTTGTTTACCATATCTCAATATCATTATATGTGACCTGCTTCACATAGGCTTCAAATATGAAGGAATTTATATATCATCTTAACAAATTACCCAAAGGGCAGGTTTGATCCAAATCAAATGTAAGCTTGGACTGATCTTAATTCAGAATCCCTCTTTTACTTTTGAAAAACCCATTTCCAAGATTTGATCCAATCCATGATCCAAAATCCCACTGGATTACGTTTGAAAAACTGGGTCCAGGTGTTATGAGAGTCCAGGTTGCTCTGATAGTGGCCTTCACCTCTTCTGCATTGTTGGATCTGGCATATCGCATCTTTCTCTTCACAAAACTAAATCTATTGGGTTAAGGTCAGGTGAGTTTGCTGGCCAATTAAGAACAGGGATACCATGGTCCTTAAACCAGGTACTGGTAGCTTTGGCACTGTGTGCAGGTGCCAAGTCCAGTTAAAAAAATGAAATCTGCATCTCCATAAAGTTGGTCAGCAGCAGGAAGCATGAAGCTCTCTAAAACCTCCTGGTATACAACTGCGTTGACCTTGGACCTCAAAAAACACAGTGGACCAACACCAGCAGATGTTATGGCACCCCAAACCATCACTGACTGTGGAAACTTAACACTGGACCTCAAGCAACGTGGATTCTGTGCCTCTCCTCTCTGGGACCCTGATTTCCAAAGGAACTGCAAAATTTACTTTTATTAGAGATCATAACTTTGGACTACTCAGCAGCAGTCTAGTTCTTTTTGTCTTTAGCCCAGGCGTAATGCTTCTGACGCTGTCTGTTGTTCAAGAGTGGCTTGACACAAGGAATGCGAAGCTGAAACCCATGTCTTGCATACGTCTGAGTAGTGGTTCTAGCACTGACTTCAGCTGCAGTCCACTCTTTGTGAATCTCCCCCACATTTATGAATTGGGTTTTGTTTCAGAATTCTCTCCAGGGTGCTGTTATCCCTATTGCTTGTACACTTTTTTTCTACCACATCTTTTCTCTCCCTTCGCCTCTCTATTAATGTGCTTGGACACAGAGCTCTGTGAACAGCCAGTCTCTTTTGCAATGACCTTTTGTGTCTTGCCCTCCTTGTGCAAGGTGTCAGCAGTCGTCTTTTAGACAACTGTCAAATCAGCAATCTTCCACATGATTGTGCAGCCTACAGAACTAGACTGAGAGACCATTTAAAGGCCTTTGCTGGTGTTTTGAGTTAATTAGCTGATAAGAGTGTGGCACCAGGTGTCTTCAATACTGAACCTTTTCACAATATTCACATTTTCTGGGATACTGAATTTGGGGTTATTAGTTATTAGTTCAATTCAATTTAAATTTATTTGTATAGGGCTTTTCATGATACATATCATTGCAAAGCAGCTTTACACCAAAGTAATGTTTTACAGTATATGTAATAGTAGTTTGTGAAGGTACTGTGGCGGGTACCGATCAGCGTCGCCCTGGCAACACAGGACTTACACCTGGAACCAATCTGCCCGGGCCAATCGCTC
>JAUMHI010000058.1:8466306-8494659 GCA_032359435.1 Enteromius unitaeniatus | reverse complement strand
AGGAGCTAAATTATTAAGTGCCTTATAGGTAAGAAGTAATATTTTATAGCTGATGCGGAATCTAATAGGCAGCCAATAGGCAGTTGTCAGTTATTATCATCAAAATTGAAACAAATAAACACTTGAAATATATCAGTCTGTGTGTAATGAATGTATACATTATACAAGTTTTATTTCTTGAATGGAATTAGTGAAATCAACTTTTTGAAGATATTCTAATTATATGACCAGCACCTGTAGTATGGGTCAAAATTTGTCTTCAATGCCCAAAATTTTTAAATAAAGATCATGTTCCATTAAGATATTTTGTAAATTTCCTACTGTAAATATATGAAAACGTAATTTTTGATTAGTAATATGCATTTATAAGAATTTTCACAGTATTTAGATTTTTTTTGCACCCTTAGATTCCAGATTTTTAAATAGTTGTATCTCAGCAAAACGTTTTTTGTTTATTATAAATAAGTTGATATAATTAATTTATAAAAATAATTTAATATTTTTTTGAAATATATATTATGTGTGTGTGTGTCTATACAGTATATACAAAATATATTTACACAGTGCGCATACATATATTATGTAAACAAAAACTTACAAACTTTGTATGCGACTAATCATTTGACAGCAATAATTGTAAGAGATTTTACTTTGTTGATTTTCTTGATTTCCTTGATATTAATATAAAGATTACCTGATTTAAGAAAAGGAATTCATAACACATGCAAGTCTGATATTATTTACAGTACCAACCAAAGCTTGAAGGAAGTCAAAGTCTAGTCAAAACTCTCCTATGAATAAAGTTTAAGATGTCAAAATGATATACAGCATACCGTAACAGACCGTAAGCTAAAACTGTCTACAAACAAGTTTGAAAGGAGTCTATTCAAGGAGTCAATTCTTTGCAGAAAGTGTGTGAGAAAAAGATGAATACTAAGGGATTTTAAAACAGTGTGCACCTCGACAACCCTGTAATTAAGCATTTTTGCTGTAAACAACCATGTATTACACATCACGTTTTTTTAGGAGTACTAATGATAATGTAATAATCTAGAATGAGGGCTGAAGTTACTACAATTATCATGTGCTTCTATATACAACGTAATTCCACACACAACAAAAGATAATTTTGTTAGTTTTGTTTGAAGTAATATCAGGATGACTTCCCCATGCCTTTGAGTTAACTACCTGTGCTGGATCATTTTTACATGTAGACTTCTCAAAAGCTACCTTTATCAGACTTAAACAACACAAAATAAGATATTTTGAAGAATGTTGTTGGTAAGCAAACAGTTGAAAGTAGCTATTAGCTTCCAAAGTATTTTCTTCCATATTGATGACAAATTTTATTTTTGGTTGAACTATCCCTTTAAGCACCACTTAGCATTTTAATCAGTCTTTTAGTACAGCCAGCAAACAAATATTCTTAAATCATGTATCTTATTTATATATTGGTTTCAAAGAGAGGTCACACGGTCTTGCTTATCTCATAAAGGAAGTGATCAAGTGAATGCAAGGTCTGGTGTTATATCATGAGAAGGCCCAGATGGAATAAAATTTGTGTGTGTTAATTTATGGGTAAAATTAAATGCTACTGTATGAATTAGCATAGGGCTAAATGTATTAAATATGTGGCTTGTATTTTTATAGGCCATGAGCTTTCAGGGGCGTTTGAAGTTCCTGTATGGGCAGAATGAGAGGACAGCAGATGGTAAACCCGTCCCTCCTCAGCTGGCTCTGTTTGCCCTGGCCTGTCCTCTGCAGCCGCCTTCCATACTGGAGATCCGCACCAAGAGCTGCTTTTTCAAAACCAAGCATAAGCTGGATTTCACCCCCACTGCGTGTGACGCAAAGTAAGATAACCTCCTCTACCAGCATGTGTGAAGAAACACTGGATTTATTCTTTGTCACTTTAGTTTGTTTCAGTTGATTGGAGAGGCAATTCTATGTCTTTGATTTGTGAAATTATAAAAGTTAAAGATGAATGAAAGTAATTTTTTCTAAAAAAAATGTATTGGTTTGTGATTTGGTGCAGTGTTCCTTTGCTTTCCCACTGTCAGTATCTCTTACGTTCAATGTTTTTTTGTTTTCCACAGAGGGAAGATTGTTCTTGGTTACTCGGAGGAAGAGCTGTGTTACCGCGGCTCAGGCTATCAGTTCATCCATGCAGCTGACATGCTCTACTGTGCTGAGAATCACATACGGAGTAAGACTGCCTTAAATTAATGTGGATAAAGAAAATACACTCACCTCACTCGCTCCCAAAACTGTGTTTCATCATTGCTTGTGTTAGAGACTGGAGGTCTAACGGTTGTGGAAATAGCTGTATTTCTCTGAAAGGGACCATTTTCCCCAAAATGGAAAATCATATATTCATCCTCATGTGGATTCAAAACTTCAACATTTAAACAGTAACATTTAAAACACAAATGACCTATGATTGGTCAGCATATTTATCCATTCATCAACTACAATTTTTACACTCCTAAAAGTGCAAAAATATGACATTGTCACGTACGGTCCGCTGTAGTGTGCGTGTGTGCGTGCTTCTCAGCTGGGCAAAGGAGCGGAAGGACACGGAGCTTTGAACTTAAACATTTATTAGAACACGGAGAAAACAAAAGCTGACGAGGCAGCGAACACACGACATAAACACAAGCGAACACAACGACATGTAACTTTAACATCGGACAAACAGAACTGGAAAACAAGGGCTTTAAATACACAACACTTAATGACGGGGGTGGGGACAGCTGAGGACACACAGGTGCAATCAATGAAGAAATCAAGACACGACAACCGGAAAGACCAAATACGGACATGGACTAGACCAAACAATACATAAGGACAGGGGGAAAATGGAACAGACCAAACATGAACTCAGACACAGACAGAAACAGACACGGAACATGACAGACATGATCTCTTAATATGATGAACAGATGTATTTAATGAATAAACATTGATCAACCTGCATGCAACTCAAATATGCTTGTTTGGGACATGAGAAGCAGTGACAAATATACATATACTATATATATCTACTTACCTTTGAGACTGCTATAATTCTTATTTTTAATAGTGGCAAAATTAGTTGCAGATTTTTCACATGACTGAATAATTTCTGTCCCCTACAGTGATGAGGACGGGTGAAAGTGGGATGACTGTGTTCAGACTGTTGACAAAACAGAACCGCTGGCTTTGGGTACAGTCCAACGCCAGACTTGTCTACAAAAACGGCCAACCAGATTGCATCATCGCCTCACAGAGAGTCTTGACGTATGCCCTTATTTATGGCTTCATCTATTATCTTTCGTATTGAACAACCTGTAAATGTTTACGTTGTTTCTTATTAACAGATAATTCTTATTAATATGTTTCTTATTAATATTCATACTAAATATGTAAATACAGGTAATTTGTTAATTATATTATTATTAGCTGTGTCTAACTTAAAGTCAGTATTACATTAAACAGATCTTTTCTTCCAACATGCACAGTGTAATCATGGAAAACAGAAAAAAGGGTAGATTTTGAAATTGGATTTCAAAAGAAGAATGTGAGAATTCAGGGGTGAGGTTTAAGTGAATGATAGAAGTCTGGCATACATTGACTGACGTCAAGGGATCCTGCCAATTGACTGAAAACGCCAATGCCTAGCCACTCCCCTTACATATGGGTACATTAGATGGCGGCGTGCAAACCATCATTAGCTTTCTGATTACGATCAGGAATATTCTGCCAGGTGAGTTCCCACGGACTCCTGATCCATCAAGCAAGCCCTGTGGAGCTTCTGAATGTAGTTGCTGGTTCGTCCTACTCCACAGCAATACCTTCCCGAACCCGTTTAAATAGTCAGAATATAAACCGTTATTAAAGGTGTAACATAGTGATTCAGGACAAGCCAAAAACACGATTTGGAAAATGAATTCATAGTGTACATGGTTTTTATATAAATTTCGAACACAAAAAGGTCTTCTTTCACTTTTCAGTGAAACAATATTGTACATTCTCTTTTGACTTATGCTGGACTTCTCTAATCACTCCTCATCAATTAGTCTGTTTAAACAATCCCCCCTTTTTTGAAAAACAACTACAAATTCACATTCACATCAATTTCTCTCACACTTCCCTCACATGGCAGTTTTAAAATTTAAGTTCAGCTTTAAAAAAAAAACTCCTCTTTGCTTACATTGAGGATACTATAAATGTAACTGGCAGAGATGAGGTCATAATATTTGTATATTAATTGTGATCTGTGTACTTATGCCTGTTCAAATGCTGAATTATAGTACTTAATTTTTTCTTATCTATAGTCAGCAAAGGCAAATGTTCCTTAGGTGTCTTCCTTGTAATGAGTCATTCTGTCTTCTGTAGGAATGAGGAGGGTGAGGAGAACCTGAGAAATCGTGCTACGATACTTCCTTTCAACTTCACTACAGGAGAAGCTGTTCTCTATGACATGAGCTTGCCCAGATCTCAGGGTAACACCATACCTTCTGACAGCATTGCTTTGGATGACAGTACCCAAACCAGAACCACTGGGACTGTAGACCCTGACTCACTGCTGGGCTCCATGCTGAAGCAGGATGAGTCGATTTATGTGTGTCCTGCAGACGATCAGTCTGTAACAGTACAGGGTTTAGAGAACAAGGATATTGTTGGGTTCTTCTCTCATAACTGGCAAGAAAGTGCTCTTTCACTATCCGAAAGCTCTCTTTTCAAACGAGAGCCAGTTTTTAACTCTGGAGGAGATGAGAGTTGTGAGATACTGAACTTCATGGGGAGTTTAGGGATCAGTCCAGAAGATCTGAAGTTCCTTCAAGATGAACTGTTTCTCAGGGTTGACCTCGGTGGACAGAGTGACATGACAGACCTCACAGATGGCATCTTCTCCTACGTACAACACTCGCTCAAGATGAAGACAGACTGTATAATATCTGGTGACCGTCTGAAGGAGAGAGATCTAGTTGAGAAGCCTATGCAGACCTTCACACCTCCACAGGAAGTATCTACATTACACTTACAGGATTCAAGTGATTCTCTCACATTAGTACCTCTGCAGCAGCAGATGAATTTCATAAAAGAACATCCTGAACCAAACACACAACATTTAGCACAGATACAAAGTCGCAGTGAACTGCAGGCCGTACCAGATCTCCAAAACGATCCTCACAGACACCAACACTTAATGTCTCAACCATACAACGGGATAGGAATCACACCATGTGAAGTTTCACACATAACAACCCAAAAACACCAGGTTCAGATGATTAGCCAGCAGTTGCAGTACTCATACCTTCCACCTCTCCAACTCCTGGAGTGTAAAACACTCAAAAGTGCTCAGGCTTGTGGAAATCTCCCTGAAGGTCATGTCAGCAACACTCGGCAGGTTCCTCCTCTCTTCCAGTCAGAGCTCCAGCAGCCTGGATGCTTTTACCTGGAGTCACCTATTCCAGATTTGAAGCAACCTTACAGAAACCATCTGAGCACTGTGTCCTTCAGCTGCTCCCAGCAGCACTCTTCACCTTATATCACTGCTGGTGACACAGGTATGAGCGAGCTCACTGCTCAGGACCTTGAAGTGTTGCTCAGTGGCCTGGATGGTGATGTGGAGAGGAACGGGCACTCAGGACCAAACAGAGGAGTGAGTGCCCTACCAAATCTGGATCAACGAGATTACATAGGGCAGGTAAGAACCTCATTTACCTTCACTCTTAAACATAAAGTTTCTTCATTGTCATCTGTGGTCCCATGAAGAACCATTAACCTCAGTGGAAGCTTTCCATTGCACAAAAGTTTCTTTATAATGGAAAAGGTTTGAAAATGATCTCTTTAAGTGCTGAAAACTGAATGAGTCTCAGAGAAACAAAATGATTCTTCCATGGCATTACTGCAGAAATCCATTGTTATAGTTTACTTTACAGTATGTTATTATTTACAGCCCATTCAGTTCAAGCCTTTTGCTGTGAGGATGTAAAATGAGTGCTTGAAAAATCTCAGGATTTAAAGGGATAGTTCACCCAAAAATGACAATTTGATGTTTATCTGCTTACCCCCAGGGCATCCAAGATGTAGGTGACTTTGTTTCTTCAGTAGAGCACAAACAATGAGTTTTAAATCAAACCGTTGCAGTCTGTCAGTCATATAATGGACGTCAGTGGGTACCAAACCTTCTAAAGCTCTAAGAGTTAAAATACACAGACATACACAAACATACACACTACCAAATTAAACCCTACAGCTTGTGACAATACATTGAGGTGTTAAGACATGAAAAGATCAGTCTTGCAAAAATACGAACAGTATTATGTTCTGCTGAAGAAACAAAGTCACCTACATCTTGGATGCCCTGGGGGTAAGCAGATAAACATCAAATTTTAACTATCCCTTTAAATATTAAGACGATTTTAATTAATTTCTATTCTAATAATAGAAAAGCAATTTGTCTAATCAGTTTCAGAATTGAGGCCACACAAACTATGCAATGGACAGTAATACGACACATCTGGAACAGCATCAGAACAACAGCAGACCTCATTCAAACCTGGATACTTGTGACTGGTCAGCTGACAGTTAGAAGAAACTTCATTCATACCTATCAGAGGTCATGATGCTCTGGGATGGGATGTTCAGTGGCTGTGGTCATAAAAACCCCTATGGCCTGGGCTAGAAAAGAGCACCAGAAGAGCACGCACAGGATGAGGAGGAGGAAGCAGAAACTGGGGTTGATGGAAAGGCTGAAAATGGACAAATGTCCTGTGGCTCAGCATGACGTCTAAGATGAATGAAGAAGCAGCCTGTTTGTATCAGTTAGATACCAGAATCATTCATCAGTGGCTTTTCTCTTATATGAACAGTGCTGTCACAGTACTTTGATAAATCTCTCTTTAAATGTCTCTCATGAGATGTTGCAAATCTATTGGCCTGTCAAAAGTGTGTCCCAAAGCAATATACAGTGTGCACTAACTGTAAATAGCCTTTAGCAAAATGCCAAAAAGCTGCTATTTTTCAAATATGCAGTAACATTTATATATAGTACAGCTATCCAATGTGCTGCTATTCACATACTAGCTTGTTTAATCTGTAAAATTAAGTATTATTTATTGATTTATTTGGGGTGATTCACTTAACGCTCTGACTTCCTTGTAAGCAGTATTTTCAGTTGAGCTGAGGATTTTCTTTTGGTTTTTTTTCCCCTTCAATATTTGAATAATTCAACTTTTTTCTTCTTGGTATAGCATTTCATAATGATGAGGAGTACTGATGGGTAATCAGGGAACTCTGTGGGTCTCCATAGACTGTCATTTGTGTAGTAATTTATCATTTATTCTTTGAGGGAAGCTATTAAAGACAATCAGACATATGTAGCACTTATGAACAGATGAATGCAGCTGTTTTTAGCTTCACAGGAGACACAGACTTTGAGCAAAGAGAAATGAAAGGATGTTTGGTTTCTACAAAAATGCTGTATTCATAAAGCACTACTGTTAAACAAGCAGTTGAGGTATTTTGATGGATGACCAAAATAACAAAAGACCAAAACTTGGAAAACTAAACCTTTTAAAAAAAATATATAGTTCAAATAAAATGCATTTTGTTTGAAATAGAAGTCTCTGACATCTCATTGTAAATGTCTTTCCTGTCACTACTGATGTGTACATTGCCCTTTTCTTAGAAATGTGCCTCGCAGAAAAATGTACGACTATAGTTCAATAAATCTTTTACAAAGCACATTTGTGAACTTAAACGAGAATGAGTGTGGTATCATGGAAAGAATTTGAGATGATTGAGTTTTATGATTTTTTTTCGGACAGTTTCAGACGTTTCCTGTTGTTTGTTTCCTCTCTGATGATGCGATACCGCCCTCTGCTGGTTGAAAAAGTATTTACAACTTTGGGCTGATTAGCCTAGCTACAGTTTCTCTCGAGTGCTAGAACACAATTAACGAAACAATTCACCATTTTCTCACTATAAACACAATCTCAAAACTACACTCCAACTCGTGCAAACTTCCAGCTCCAAATCAAATAGTTTAGTCAAAAAATATTTTGTCAGACTCAAACGCTGGCTTCAGACGATACACAAACCTGTCAAATAACACAGAGTTTCCTGCCTAGAGAACACTAATGAGATCAATTCAAAACACTGTTACAAAAACCTCGTTTTGGGAATGTTGCTTGTCAGTGCCTGTTAGTATATGACACAGGTTCAGATACTACAGTAAAATTCAGCAATAAACTTTCAAGTTTACTTTCATTACACTACTGTGAAGCGATCTAGTAGGTAAAGCAGTAGAACAGAAAAGTTTGAGGACAAAAAACTGAATAGAGAGTAAAAACACACTGGAAGATATTGTCAGTTACTGTAAGTCAATGAATGAATTCATTCAGCATCCTCAGTCACTGCATTATTGGTTGTATTTGTTTGTATTAAGCAATTTCTTAAGTCTATTAAGTTCTCTGCCTCCCCAAGACAGCCATCTCTTAGTTCTGCAAAAAAAATATACTACTTAGCTATAAATCAGTTTAACAGTTAGGAGTTTGAGGGTGTACAACATGTACTTCATTATTTACTGAACATATAATGAAAGTTCTCTCATCTGAAACACTGCTGCTGTGTACTGAATTATACAGAATGTGTAGTACTGAAACCTTTTAGAAGTGCCTGTAAGCCAACTTCCCTCACCGTCAGTCCATGCTGAAGAACACGGTCAACTATAGTGCTTTGTATTTCATCAGGATCCTCCACCCTTCTCATCTCCCACTACCAGGATTCCTTTTCCAAAACACATCATCACTTGTGCTCTTGTTCATATTACCCTGAGATTTGTGTAAGGTTTGGTGTTTCATGAACTGAATTCCTGAATTTTTCATAATTATTTTACTGTTTAAATTATGCAAAACACCTACTGTATATACATTTCAGGTATGTGCGAAATCTAGAAACTGACTTTCTTTCTACTTGAAAATTATTTTCAGCCAATGTCTACTCATGAATGACAAGTTAATGGTCTGTCAGAGCAGCTGAGACCGCGTCTGACTAATGTGATGGATATTTCGATATTTATAGAGTACAGTGACAGATAAAATAGATTTTTTACTTGGGTTAGGAGAAGAAATGTGTATAAAAGAAAGAAAGAACGTTTTGTGAGTCAGGGTTATGTTTAGTTTTACAACTAATGGTGTCATAGATTTGGGGACCGGCCCATTCAGAGCAAGATAATCCCTATGGATTGGGCTCCATAAACCCAATAAGCCCCTGCTAACACCAGATGGAATTTGCCTTCAGCAGGGCTGGAGGTTCCCACAAATTGAATTAGTAGACTGACAGCACAGAGAGGGTGGAGGCAGGCCGGAGGACACAGGGCAGGTCAAGCCCACTCTGCCCCCTTCACTGCTTCTGTATTCACTCCTGTTTGAGACCTGCTGACCTCCGAACTTTATACTTCCTGCCAGGTTTATGCGTCATTGTGTTGATGAACATGTGTGATCACCATCATCTTTCTTGTGTCTTTCTCTGTCCAAAACAAAAGGGTCTTTCTTCGACTGTGTACACAACAGACAGCTCTTTTGGATTACATCTTTTTATATCGGCCATGATATTTAAGTTGGCTCATTATATAAGAAACTACAATTGTGAGCTTTACAACATTTTTTTTATTTACAACATTTCTACGCACAGCTACTTATTGTAAGTATATTGCATAGCAATGCAGCCATAATCTCACATTTCCACCAACCAAATCGAGTTTAAGATGCATCCACTTCATGAAGAGTGTGCATACTGAAGATTAATCAATTCAAAAGATGGCTGCTATGAAGAAGCCAAAAAACAAAACAAAAACGAAAAAAAACTCCATAATTCCCATAACTTTTATGCTTAAATTTGTTATTTTATAGTTTTGAAAACTTTACTATCGCTTAAAATGTGGGAAATAGTAAAAAAAAAAAGGCATGACAAAACTGCGTATTCAATATTTGTGTAATAAAGAAAGCTATGCACATTTATTTCTTGTGAGCAAATTAATATTGCTTCAGCAGAGCGGTTTAAGACAGATCTGAGAAAAGATGGGGACTCTGAGTCAAGGGCTCAGCTCAGCTTCTGGGAGACTCCCAGGCCGTCAGCATGAGGGATAGCAAACAGCTGGTTAGAGGAGATCACAAACACACACACACACACACACACTCTCACTGGTTCTCCAGCTGCTGGACGTGAAAGAAAGGAGAAGGTGAGAGAAGAAGAAAGGAAATAAGCACCAAGAAGAGCAGGAGGGAAAGTCGGATGAAGAAAGGACACAGGGTTCAAACAACACCTTCAACGGAGGACCACTGGGCTTCCAATTTGCTCCTAACAAGCATTCAGGCAGCATGACGTGAAACGTGACATCCCACTGGAGAAGCTCAGGAGAAGGGTGACCCTCTTCTGCAGCCGTCAGTAGTTGGACAGAAGCTGTAAAGCAGGCAGAGACAGAGAGGAATGCGTTTGAAGTGACATGTAAAAATGTGAAGCCCCCGACAGCTGTGGATTTATGACGATGACAAATCTGTACATAATCGGTGCTAATCGCAACCCCCCCCACACACCCCCACCCTCAGGAGGGATGAAAGCGTCCCTGTCCTACTGCGATCCCAACAGACATCAGTGACAGACGGTGAAGGAATGGGAAATACCTTGATGTTATGGGCCATAACTGATAATTCATGTCTTTAAAGTCAAACTGGCTGAAGACTGGCTGAAATGGACCTAAAGCTTTTTAGTTGTGATTTAAACAGTAGGTGGCAGTCTTCCTCTTCCTCAAATTCTAGTGAAAGCCAAAACGGCAGGTGCTTGATATGAACTTCTGTGCAGAATGAATTTCCCACTAAATCATAAGCAGACATAATAAACATTTAGTGCAGCCAATATACAGTGGCCAAAAATTATTTGGACTCACAAATAAAAATGAGTGATTGTCTCAGCATTAAAGAACAAAATATCAAACAGGGAATTAAAAGGATAGCTTTTTATTATTTCAATTAGGATTTTCTGTAGTTAGAATTTTACAAATGGCCACTGTTAAATGTTTGGTAGCCAACATTCTTTAAAATATCTTCTTTTGTTTTCAAGAGAAAACTCAAAAAGGTTTGGAACAAGTAGAGGGTGAGTAAATGATGAAATAATTTTCATTTTTGGTCAACTATCCCTAATTGTAGACAAAAGAATCAAATCCCTTTTTTGTAATTTAAATAAGAATAAGGGTTTGTAATTCATGCAGAGATAGATACTGTAGATAAACTAAATAAATTTATTTAATTAAACAAAATTGAATTTAATTTAACCTCTTTCGAATAGGGGAAGAATTCAGTATTATTTACTGAACAATCTGATTCACTAGAATTAAGCAACCTGATCTCACGGCAATTCGTACATATTTTACGAGGTGGCTAATTCCTATGAATTTATACGATTTCTTCTAAATCGTACTTATATTTTACGAGTTTCCAATTCGCATGATTTTCTACAAATGACCTAAACCTAACCCTGCCACACAGGGTTTTAGACAAATCGTACAAAATTAGTATGAATTTGCACGAATTTGGCACCTCGTACGAATAGGTTGTGAAATTGTGTTGGTATGAGAGATAACCATTTGGCATGAACTGATTCACTACAATGAATCTGACTTTTCAGTGCAAGAAACAACCATTTAGCATAACCTAAATTACTTAAATGAATCACTTTCGTTGAGCAAATGTATAATAATTACATGAACAATATCTACATTTAAAACACCTTCAGTAGTCATTGTAGGTCATTTGAGCAGAATTTACAAGTGCCTCTTGGAGTGGGATTCTGTTGTTTTATTTGAGTGTCATCAGTCAATTATTGAAGTGTATTATTTGCCAACATACATACATTTATACAGAATTTAATTTAGCATTTTATATCAGTGACACCTTTTATACATAAAATAAACATCATATTAAATGTATTTGACATATTCTGTAAAAATTACATGACACTTACAAGGTTCTTGTCTCGGGGGGGTCATCTCATCTTATATCAGTAGTGCACCATGGCTCTTTTATATTAAATCGAAAGTTTTCAATCATTTTGATTAATAATACATTGAATGTTGTATCATCTTGTACACGCTAAACTAGTCTCCAAATATGTTACAGTTTATTAGTAAATGTTAATATTTTGGTTTTGGGAGTCCCCAGTGACAGGTTGACATGCATGCAAAGGTCAAAACTTTCATTTATTATAATATTATGCAGTTATTTTTACCTCACTTGCTCTGTTGCTTAAGGACTCCCAAATGATTAGCGCAACCATTGGGTTTTTCTAACTTTGCACGACGAAGGGTGAAGGACGAATTAAAATTTTCGTTCAAACTAATGTGAAAAGACCCACAAGTGAGCGTGTGATATGCTAATGTTTAATGTTTTAAAAAACGACTCCTTTCAGTGATTCAACTTTATACACTGCACACTTTCAGATTTAAAACTTTGTATGATGTTTCCATTCACTTTGAGCTGTGTTGCACACTGCATGAAAGGTAATTTTCAAAAATCCATAACGGGGGCACTTTAAAAAGATGTGCACGTTCTTTCAAGAAAAAATCTAAAAGACGACCAGTTAAGCCTTTCTCTGCTCTTTTGCCTCATGTTCTAGTATGTTTTTGAGGCCGCAGGGGATATTTAGTCTCCATCAGAACCCTCGTTCCCAGACACAATACAGAGCCAGGATAAACACCACTGTGTCAGCCGTACACCTGCACAAACCGACTCGCTCCCCCTCATACTGCAGCACAATAAACTACATCATCCATCAGAGAAACTCCCTACTGCATCTCTTCATCCTCAGACAAACGCAGCGAGAGGAGATGGTATGGAAAATGTGCATCCTGGGGGACTTAGGATTTTTGTTTATGAGCAAGGCCTGCAAACAAATGTGGCGATGGTGATGGTAGTGGAGGGAAACTCTCAGCTTGTGTTGACATGCGATTCAACGCAGTGCTCCTGGCTGGAGAACAACGCGTGAGGTTAGACACCAGAATAAACTTAACACAGACATTAATCAGACACCTGTACGATATACACTAGGCCACAAATTCAGTCAAGTGAGGTGGTAAGAATATAAAACATTTTGGAAAGAAGAACAGCGCAAATAGAGCAGCAAGTTCAAAAACACCACTCTATAATTTTACAAGATGCCCCTGTACGAAAATAACTCAACCATACGCTGTTATTTTGAGGCCATTGCATGCAATAAACTCAGGAGACTGAGATAATCTAAGCGTGAATATGTTGTGTATTTAAATACATTTACTTGCTTATCATGAGTAAGTAACAGGGGAGTAACTAAAATAGTGCCTCTTCTAATTTAACATGGTTTTACCATTGGCTATTTTCCATTATCTCTCATAGACACGCATTCAAACCACAATAGTAGACACAAAAACATGTCCACCATCTTGAGTTGGTTAATGTGTTGTCACTCACTGTAAAAATAAATGATTTTTCCAAGATGCCGCAACATTGCACAGCTTCTGGTTTTAAAATCCCCTGAAATTTAAATTCCCCAAGAAATGGGATAACCTTCACAGTGTTACGAGGCGGTCCTCTGTGGCGCTGTCCGACCGCCATCAGCGGGGACTTTCCCCGGAATACTAGTTTCCACCCGGACCACTTTTCACCGAACACCTCGGGGAACTTCCACCCCAGGTGTTTCGCATTATTACCAGTAGTTAAGGGACCCACAGACAACAGTACAACGCGAAGTTTTGATCGTCTTTGACAATTCTGAGCGTTATTGGATTACCTTTCGGACTGCCCTGTTTATTACCTGGATTGTTTATTTCGACGTTGAATCTTGCCTGTTGCCCCGAACTATGCCTGGACCTGGACTCTGATTATTGCTTGTTGCCCTGAAACCTTACCTGGACCTTTGTGGATTGATTCTAGTCTGATACCCCGACCATTCGCCTGTTTTACAGTACTATCTTTGCTCTGCCTTCTCTATTATATCTGCTCCCAATGACCACAGCATTTATGACTATGAATGTGACAATAAACCATTGCAAATGGATCTACCGTCTGTTGGCCCATCATTACAGAAAACTTTGCCAAACCCGTATCAAAGTCATTCGGGAAGTCACACGCCAGGGCTCTATGCTGCACACACATCACCAGCAGTTAGAGAAGCTAACTCGTTTGTCCGAGGAGATGGGTCAAACCTTGCAATCAGTGAATGCTTCCATTCAAACACTGAGCGCCGCCATTACATCACAGACAACCAACGCTCCAGCAGGTAGCCTGCACCACTGACCTTTTCACCACAAGCACCACCAAGTACCAGTCACACTGCTAAAGTATCACTTCTCGAGAAGTACGATGGCTCACCAGGGAGATGCGAGCTTTTTAATGCAATGAAACCTTTACATCACCCGTCAACCCGGCAGCTTCCAGGAGGATGATAGTAAGGTGTCGCTGGTGTACTCGCTCCTGACTGGACGGGCATTGGACTGGGCCACAGCGCTGTGGGAAGGACAGGCCATGTCATTCTTGAGCTATGCGGAGTTCATGCAGCGCTTTAAGGATGCCTTTGATCATGCTATGGATGGGCGTGAGCCCAGCGAGGGGATCTTTAGCTTGAAGCAGGGAACCAGCTTCGCCGCCGAATTCACTTTGCAGTTCCGCACACTCGCTGCATGAACCGGATGGCCTCCCGAACCACTCAAGGCTCTGTACCGTAAGGCGCTTACCCGTGAACTCACCTCACTCCCCTTTACAACCGAAGCCATGCAGATTGGTAAAACGCATGTAATGGAGGATGAACACAGTAAGATGATCAGGGACAACCTATGCCTGTACTGTGGAGAAGTGTAGAACTCCACAACCCTGTCCCAACCCGAAACGGAGAGCATGCGGAACTACATCCAGGAGGAGCTGGCTAAGAGCTTCATTCGACCCTCAACGCCAAACTGACAAAGTGCGAGTTCCACCAGACCCAGATCGCCTTCCTTGGATACATCATCAGTCATGAGGGAGTCACGATGGATGAGAGCAAAGTTTCATCTGTATTACAATGGCCTCGTCCCAAGCCTTATAAGAACTTAAGGCCCTCTTCACCACAGCTCCCATTCTGTGGCATCCGGACCCTGAAAAGGAGTTCGTAGTGGAGGTGGACGCATCCAACACCAGTACTGGGGCAGTCCTTTCAAAATGACATGGCAACTGAGGCAAAATGTACCCCTGTGCCTTCTTTTCCCATAAACCTACCTCAGCAGAGCAGAACTATGATGTGGGAGATCGAGTGCTGCTCGCCATGAGGGCCGCCCTGGAGGAATGGCACGAACTGGCTCAAGGGATCAACCTTACCATTTCTGGTTCTCACAGACCATCGGAATTTGGAGTACATCCGAGGGGCAAAGAGGCTTAATTCCAGGCAAGCAAGATGGTCTTTGTTCTTCTCTCAATTCGACTTCATCACCTATCGTCCAGGGTCCAAGAACGGCAAAGCTGACGCCCTCTCACGCCAACATGATACAAACTCTGACTCCAGACCTCCAGAGCATATTGTCCCACCTCTGCACATCGTGGCTCCAATTAGGTGGAACATCATGGCAGAAATCAAAGAAGTCTTGACTCGAGAGTCCGCTTCTCCAGAATGCCCTCCAGATCAGACATACGTACCCGAACCCCTGAGACAAAATCCAGCCTATGAACCGGGTCAGTGGGTGTGGCTCTCAACCAAGGACCTCTGCCTTCAGAGATCTTGCCGCAAACTCAATCCCAGGTACGTAGGTCCCTTCCAAATAGACCGTCAAATTACACCTGTGTCTTTCCGTTTATTCCTACCATCTCAATACCGTATCTCACCCACTTTCCGTGTGTCTCTGTTAAAGCCCGCTGATACCCCGAAAGGACAGAGTAGCCTAGAGGAGGCTGCCGACCCGGAGGTTCCCCCCCTGATCATCGACGGAAAGGTATGCTACCGAGTCCACGAGATCCTGGACTCTAGGCGTCGGGGTACTCAACTACAGAATCTGGTGGACTGGGAGGGTTATGGACCAGAGGAGAGGTCCTGGGTTAACGCTCGGGACATCTTGGATCCAATACTTACCGAGACCTTCCACAACCACCACCCGGAAAAACCAGCTCCACGACCCCGCGGCCGACCCCGACCCTCTCGCTTCAGGAGCCACTCGCAGGGTGATGCTGTCCGACCGCCATCAGCGGGAACCTTCCCCAGAATACGACACAAAGTTTTTTTGACAA
Organism: Enteromius unitaeniatus; assembly: GCA_032359435.1. Lineage (NCBI taxonomy): Eukaryota > Metazoa > Chordata > Actinopteri > Cypriniformes > Cyprinidae > Enteromius > Enteromius unitaeniatus. The sequence goes on along the minus strand of JAUMHI010000058.1, from coordinate 8,478,391 downwards.
TTCTGAGCATTATTTGATTACCTTTCGGACTGCCCTGTTTATCACTTGGATTGTTTATTTCAACGTTGAATCTTGCCTGTTGCCCGAACTTTGCCTGGACCTGGACTCTGATTATTGCTTGTTGCCCTGAAACCTTGCCTGGACCTTTGTGGATTGATTCTAGCCTGATACCCCGACCATTCGCCTGTTTTACGGTACTGTCTTTGCTCTGCCTTCTCTATTATGTCTGCTCCCGATGACCACAGCATGTATGACTATGAATGTGACAATAAACCGTTGCAAATGGATCCACCGTTTGTTGGCCCATCATCACACACAGTTGGAAATGTGTCCTCATTATGCTCCGAAAATGAAGGTCTTACGTGTAATTAAAGAAATAGTTCACCCAAAAATGTAATTTCTGTCATCATTTACATACCCTCAAATAGCTCCAAATCAGTCTTTGTTCTGCCAAACACAAAGGAAGATATTTTGAAGAAAGTTTGTAACCAGGCTGTTTTGGGTCACCACTGACTTCCATAAGTATTTTTTTCAAAATATCTTCCTTTGTGTTCGGCAAAACAAAGAAATTCATACAGGTTTGTAACTACTTGAGGGTGAGTAAATGATGACAGAATTGTGAAAATTTATGGTTAAAATTTTAATTATTATGGTTAATAAGCCAAAAATGCACTTGCAAAAATGTCATGTAAATGCAGTAATGCATTTTCTTTTATTGGAGTAAAGTCATATAGCATAAGCATGAACCAGTCTCAACATTCTCCGATTTAGCTTGCATTCTGTTGAGTTATTATACTGTGCATATGCACTAACACTAACATCGTTAGTGAAGAGACCCAGCCATCACCTTGCAGTAAAGAAAGAAGTAAAGACATCACAAAAGAAGACTTTATTGTGACTCAGAATGCGTTCTCATTTAATGAAGCAGAAGCAGAAGTGGTTAAGTCACAATGCTGCATTTACAGTATAACTGCATGAGTGGATAATAGCCTATATATATAGCTTTATGTTTCAAGCTTAACTTACAACTGAAAAAATAAATGTATGGATTACTCAGAGTCAGATACGCAAATGATTTTCCCTCTACAGGGAAATAACCTGATTTATTAATGAAGCATGTAAACGCTGCTTTTATTAGATAACTAGTGTGGATGTAAATGAGCTCAACGACATATTCTTTATTTACTTCATAAACTACTGTATCCCTTTACATAAATACTAAAGGCACTATGATCCTAGACAGAGTGACTGGCTTGACTAACTATTAATAAGTAGCAAATTAAGAGTTTATTGAGGCAAAAGTCATAGTTAATGGTTTGTTAGGGTTAGAGTGTGACCGGATATTAGCATCCACACCAAATCACAAGCGTTCTGTTTATTAGGATTGTGTGTTGCGAATTGAGCATCTTCAACTGTAAATGCTCCAGCTCTTTAAAGCAGAATGGATTCTAACTGGCTGTCAAGATTTTTATTGTTCATGTTGATTGTCTTTTATTGTATATGTAGCAATGAAGCAGTGTTTACACAGATGTCACTATCAAGCCGAGCAGTTTTCTGTTGGTCAGTGCAGCGTATTCGCTTGACCAACTTAAACATGAACAAATAGGCAAATGGAAGTTTTTTCGACCTTGAACAAAACTCCCAATTGCTCAGATTCGAATATTCTGTCCTCCAGATTTTGTGGAGCAACAGTAAATTTGACCACATCTTCATTCTTGCAAAATCTGATTAATTCTATTGAAAAGCATCATATAAACAAACAAAATAAGAATATGTTTAGATTTAACTTGGCTTTTGTAAAATGTATAGATCATAATATATAAATCATTTGATAATAACTATATTATAATGTTTATAATACAGCCAGTCACGTCTCTGAATAAAGGTTTAGTAAAAGAGAGCTGTTTTTTGGGGGGGATCAGGAAATATTACATTAAAAAACTTTTGTATGACATGAAATTAAATACGTGATGAGCTAGTAAAGTAGTAGATTACACACACACACACACACATGCACAAACAAAATATCTTACACTTTCTGTCCCCAGATCAACATAGTCTCACTTTCACTCAAGTGTTTGGATGATAATTAATCATGGTTCAGCAGTTCTGACAGAATGTGTGATGAATGTCAAGAAATTATTGGTGACTAAAAAAAAATCACAGGGACAGCTCAGTGGGAAGGTCTAAATCAGGTGAGACATGGCTAACAGAAATCCCTTGGGATAGAGTATTTAAATAGCGATAATACATAGTCAAAAGGGCTCTGGTTCTGTTGGCTCTCATTAAATGTAACATTTTCTGTAAATGTGCAGCGTTCCCGACACAGAGCAGCTTTTGCCTGATGAAGCCCAGCAGGTGTATGATTCTCCAGTCAGATGGCTTGAGGGGGCAGTGTCACCGCCATACTGCCAACTACAGTCCTCGTGAACCCAGGATCATTCTCACCACAGAGAATGTGTTTGTGTGAGTTGGAAATGTAAGAACAACATATTCCAGCAAGTCTAGAATTTTCTTTGGATACATAATGGCAACTCTTAATGACTCTTTCTTATAATTATGTGTCAGAACGTCTGAACTGACAGCGCAAGTGCTATTTATATCAACACAAGTGGTTAATGTTGAGAGGGAAGTATTGTGGGAATTATTGCTTTGTGTAAAATAGCATGAAGATTCTTTGGAACATATTTTGTGTTCCACAGAAGAAAAAAAAAGGATTTGTAAATTGAAGGGGAATAATAAATGTCTTGGGTATTCCTTACTATGACTTTAAGTGAGAACTGAAAGCTTTCAGAGTAGCAACATCGTACTTTTTCACTTCATAATGATGCTAAGATTTACTCACTGATTCAAACTGTGCATTACAGTAACAACAAATGAGGCAAATAATGGTTTCTGTGAAGGCACTAGAGCCGTGTTAACATTTAGACCACCAACAACATGATTGCGAGTTTTCAATGAAAACTGAAAAGCTAAATAATCCATTGCACATCTGCAAGCGACAGTGGGATCAGTTTATTAAGCAAATCGCTTGAGTAAATGATTCAATGACTCATAATTTATTGTCACGTACAGGTTTAATGGTTTAAATGAGTCATGAACTGCTTTTGTTTTTTTTTATTTTGTACTGTTCTCTGAGGTTCACTTATAAATCATGATGTCTACATAAAAAAGCCATTATAATTTAGAAGTAATAGGTTATTTTCTTTACCCCCTCATCTGAATGCTCTGTTTGAACAGAAAGTTAACACTGATATTGGCCAACAGTTGTATGTTTGACAGCCTTCATCCTATATCCTGTGTCTTACGTTAGAAACACCTGAATAATCAGTATATACTGTATAAAAAATTCTGTAATACTAGAATAAGCAATAGTGATCACATAATCAAAACTTGAAAAATCAGACCAATGTAGTCGACACAGCATCGCCATTTAGTTTCCATCTTTCTGAAAATCCTTTGTCAAACTGTGCCTTGTTTGTAAACAAAAGTGATTGAAAGTGATTAATCCATGGCGGGGCTAAACAGGCGTTGATCTTCATCTGTTTAGCCACACTATGATGTCATAAAGTAGTACATTCCAAAACATTTTGGCGGACTGGCCTTAATATAGACTAACAAGAGAGTTCTGAAACGTACAGAATGTTTTTATAACAATAAACCATTATGTCAAAAGATCCATGGAATTTAAACTACATTACCCATGATTCCACAAAAATCTCCACCAATCAGAGATCTCCCTAAAGGAGATCAAAGTTTGAAATGATGTAGTTCACTTTGTAGCTGGTTGGTTTAACGAAAACCTTTTAAATTCCTTATGAGAAAAATTTGTGGGAAAATCCTTACAGAACTAAAAACTTCATATTAGCACATTTTCAGCCACTCAGCCAATCAAGTTCAAGGCCTGGCACTAACTGTCGTATTATGCTTTTTATTACTCAGGTGTCTTAGTAGGTGTTACCGAAATATGTTGCAGTGTTGAAACCGTGAGTTTTCTGACAGTAACGTGGGTCTGTGAATGTGCTGTAATGTGTGACAGTAAGTGAGAGGCATCCAGTGACTCACATCACTGCTGTTTCAATCCTTTCAAACCACTGAGACTGGGAAAGGGGAATTGTAAGAGCGTGACTTTTTCATATCCTCAGATAATTTTCAGAGACCTTAAAACTTCAGATAGCCCTCAGACACCACTTCCTCCACCAGTGACATCCTGACAGGAATCCTCAGTGTATGAGTGTGTATGAATGAGTCGTGTGTGCTTCAATGATCTCAGACTCCTACTGCAACAGAAAAGTGATTTCATCATGAAGATCAAGAGTGGTAAGTACACCAGATACTGCTGATAAATAGGGCGAATGGGAGCATTATGAATAAATGAAACTCATAATCATAAAATTAAAGATACATCCATTTCACATGAATACAGTACATTACTTTAGAGGTAACACTGAAGCATGAATCACTGTTTATTTTCTATGTTACACACAAACGTGAATTTCTCTCAAAATGTTACTAATAACAGGTTTTGGTAAAGGCTATGAAAACTACATGCTACACAGAACCTTTGGGGCATCAGGATGGGGCAGAAGAAGTCACCCCTTTCCGTTTAAAAGTTTAACCAGGCCAGGCTGCTCAGTCTGGGGCTATGGTGAGTGAAATCTTATTATCTGTCTCTCTGACAAGCGCTGAGTTTTTGTGTGAGTTATGAAATGTATAAAACATTATGACAGACAAATCACTTACTCAGCAAAACTAGACAATACATTCTATCTGTTAAATGGTAAAAAAAACAATCGGGTGCAACTGGTCTGCGTTGGTTTCCAGGGCGACTCTAATGAGTGCTTGGGCGGCTTGCCCAATAAAAATAAAAATAAACAATTACTGCTGTAACACAACACTTTTTTGAAAAGGCTCATTTTCGAACTCACCTGGAGTTAAACAGTTGAGTTTTACCATTTTTGTATTCTGCACTTTTAGCTGCAGCTTAGCATGGATCATTGAATCTGATTAGACCGTTAGCATCTCACTCAAAAATGACTAAAGAGTCTTAATATTTTTCCTAATTAAAACTCGACTCTTCTATAGTTACATAGCGAACTAAGACTAACGGAAAATGAAAAGTTACAATTTTCTAGGCTGATATATTTAGGAACAATACTCTCATTCCGGCGTAATAATCAAGGAAATTTCCATACCATGGTCGCAGCAGGCGCAATGATATTGCGCAGCACCTGAAAATGCTGGGGACTATTTTCATGTGCTGCAGAAAAGTATTGCGTAATTTTATGATTATAACACTGGAATGAGAGAGTAATCCCTAGCAACCTTTCATGTCGTTCCAAACCCGAAGGGCCTTCTTTCATCTTCAGAACACAAATTAAGATATTTTTGATGAAATTAGATTTTGATTTGATTTGATCTTCTTGCCGATTGGATGGCCGAAGATGTTTTTGTTGTGGTGAACATCCTGTGCCCATAGTGTTTGTTTTGGTATTGCAGCCTCTCTGTTGTCTTTCGAGACCAGGTTTTTTCCCAGTGCATTCAGAGGGCAGACAGCAAGACGATCAAGGGGTGATGCATACGGTTTGAGATAAAAATGAAATCGAGCTAAAATCCTGCAACATCGCATAGAGCACCTTTAAGTAACATCTGATATATTTTTAAATATATAGTATAAGATTTGTGTCTGAGAGGCACTTCTTTCACTGCTGTTACATTTGTAGGTAATTAACAAAGCATTTATAGTATTATGACATCTTGTGCATCATTTACAGCTAATTCTATAATTATTACACATTGATGTTATAAGTAAAACCTTAATAATTTCAATTCGAGAATGATTTCTTAAAATTCAGTTTAAATACTTGACAAATGGATGAGGCTGTTTTATGTTTATTTATTTATTCATTTTTTTTTTTTTAAAAGAGCAATAAACTGATCAGAAGTAAAGACAGTAAAGAAATGTCCAAATGTTACAAAAGATTTCCATTTCAAATAAATGCTTTTCTTTCTTTTTAAAAAAACTTAATTGAAAGTATCAGCAAAAAAAAGTCCATATTACAAAAGATTTTCATTTTGAATAAATGCTTTCAGTTGAACTTTCTTATTCATCAAAGTAGGGGAGGGGAGAATCACAGTTTGCACAAAAATATTAAGCAACAGTGATGTGACACTAAGTACTGGATTAATGTCTGCTGAAATGAAATTAATTACAGTGTAATATTTAAATAGGATTATTTCATAATAGTGGCGTAATAGTAATATTGTGTAGTAATAATGGGTTAAGTAATAACTATTGCAAAAACAGCTTTTTTATGTTGTAATAATTTCCCTATATTTATTCGAATGCATTTCAGACCAAACAAAATGCAGCCTTGCTGAACGCAAGACACTTCCTTATCAACTTCTTTATCAAAAACATATAAACTCCAGACTTTACTCAGCTCTTTTTTCCCCAACTTGTGTATCCTCTTGATTCTTCATTGTGAAGTACTGGAGTGTGGGCAGGGATTTGTTAGCTGTTATTGTGAGAAAGAAACTTGCATGGGGAAGTGCAATGCGCTTGAAAGAGGAAACGCTGAAAGCTTCACACATCCTTGCACAAATAGGATAGTACATTCATGAGATGTCCTTTCACGAGCTTCCTGTGTGACTCGAAAAACTGAAAAGCTTCTTTTGTAATTTCTCGGTTTCTCAGAAATTAAAGAAAGACACGTGTAGTAGGCCTTCTTTTTCTAAATGACTGATTAAGCCAGATCAAATGAAAGACATATTTACCTCACCCAGCGCTTTCTATACCGAAGCCTGTCCCTCGAAGTAAATATTTCTTTGTCAAACTGAGTTAGGATGTAATGAACCCTGTCAATGAGTCGATTTCTCACTCGTGGTCCAGTATGGATCATGAGTCGTAGTGCACCCATAATGATGATCTTACATACGTACCAGTGATCTAATCTTAGATTGAATCCATTTGGAGATCAATCAATAAGAGTGCAGACAGGGGTGGAGCTGAGCAAAATGAGAGCTATTGTGCTCTATATTGGGAGCCATTTCAGGCTTGACGCAGAACATGGTTTCTAAGCAACAGCATCAGATTTTAAAGTAACAGAGCTGTCTATAATTCCATAGCGGGAGGTAAACAACTTACCTGCATTCACCAGCACACATCCCTGAACGCACAATATACAGAGTAGAGTCTTTTGGCATGGACTCGCTTTGGTAAAATACGCTCTTGGGATTAAAAGAAGCCCTTAGGCACTTGTTGATGGTCAGTGCCATCTCAATCTACAGAACTGCACATGGAGTGGCTGGATTGGGTGAATTAAACTGCGGCCAATGAGTTTTGCCACCTGCTGGTACAAGATGAATAAAGTCTGCGATGTACTGCATCTTTCGTTTCTATCGAGGCTGCTATTTATAAGGCTCGTTCATGTGAAAAGATGCAAATATGGACAGATTTTTTGTGTTCGAGATAGAAAACGTGTGCAAAAATGTGTGATAATTCTGTGCAAATGCATCTGTGGTTTGCTTCATCTCTCAGCAGCAGTGGCCCTTCACACATGTCATGCTCATCTCTTTACTGCTCCTGTGCTGGCAGAATGGAGACGAGCCCAAACGACAGGCACACAGCTATTTGTCTGCTTACTTCAACCTTTATGGATATGCCATATACTTATGTCACAGGAGTTGATTTGCAGATTTAAATTTCATTTTTGAGGGTTGCATTAAAAATGTCTCGGAAACTTAGTTAGTCTGTTTATTTATTGACTTTTTTTGCTTTTATTTTTATTTATTAAATTAGCGTGAATTGTGTGAATTAAATTGTGTGAAATAACTTGTGCATTTGACACAAATTATAGCTCTACAAGTTGCATTATATTTTATACTGTATATAATAAAAATAAACCAAGTCAACAAGCCAGGAGAGAATGCCAGTTTTTTATATATATATATGATTTTTATAAATAAAAAGAAAACACATAGATTAGTTAGTTATGAAATTAACCACAGCGAGACAAGAAAGTCCAAAATGTTAAAAATGTAATTTAAAATTTGGTATAAATTAAAACAAATCTAAAGAAAAATAATGACTTGTATGTATGCCCATATTGAGAGAAGTGAATTTCAAAAGGAAAAAAAAAAGAATATAAATCATACAATTATTTTAAAGAAATGTATAGTAAAAGTGGACAGATGATAGCATATAACATTTTAAAAACATTGGCTTTTTGGGAATACCTCTGCTTACAGTGAGGACTGACACATTGAGTAATAATGAATGTAATTAATTATTACAGGACTGTCTGTTAAGCTGAGGGCAACAGAGGTCTAAAGCAAAGAGAACTAATTCTTTCACTCTCTGGAGGGTCATAAAGGCCTAAATGCCTCAGACATTGAAGGTTGAGTTATTTTAGGGTAGGCCTAATTTACTACGCCTTCTCTCATCTCCAGCTAATAATCTCCAAAAAAGACTTGAATTATTGAAATTAACTGCAGTATAATTTCCCAAAAATAAACGCTTTGTAATTTGGCCTAGCAGGATGTTAACTATGCAAAAACTGCTTAAAAACAACACAGATGGAATGCATGCTGCTTTCTGTAAGACAGGTGCATTCCATCTCAGCGTGAGATCTGTGATTCCCATTACCACACATACCTGTTTTGACCCTGATAGTGGTAACAGACATTTTGGGGTGACATTGACCAGGTCCCATCATACTCGGGGCCCAGGTCACCACGCTCTGTGATTGGACAGCCCTTTGTTCTGGCCTTTCATGTGTAGTGCACCTGCTCTGCCCCTCCCTTGAGGCGTCCCAGTGAGTTATGGGATAGCGGAGGATAGGAAGGCGTGAAATGAGAAATGTGAAGTTGCTTTAGGTTTCCACAAGCTTTAGTCACACTAAGTGGTGCCCCTGTTTTGGTGGTTAAAGCAGGGGAGAGATATACCCCAGATGTGTGTGATTGGCAGGAAGCTTCTGTACATGTATTGTTCATGTTCTAACTCTGACACAATAGAATTCCAGTGACAAGTGAATCTTTGTTTTTTTTATCAATTCTAAAATGTGACACAATTGCTGCCAAACAGAACATATTTAAGCAACATGAGAAAGAGCGATGTACAGCCAAATCACAGTGACGCTGATATTCAGACAAACAGCATGACCGCAAGTGTGATATTGCTAAACAAGAAATAATATTGAGTAATAGACTTAGTATTGAAAGTTCATTTGTCTGTTTTTGCTTGAGCAAGATGATGGCATCAGCAAATGTCAGTTCCACTACAGAATGAATGGTGATTTAAAATATGGTGTAAACGACATTTATTTATGTGGAATTATTACCAAAAAAATTTTCAATGACATAACTGTCCTTAATGCATGTATGCTCACTCTTGGAAATAATTAACAGATACATTAAATCAACAAATCATTATTACTTACTATGTATATTTTTGTTAAGTCAATGAAAATAATTTCCAACAAAGTTTTCAGAAATAACCAACCTTTTGGTTCTGATAGTCGACACTGTCGAGGGCTTTGCCCAGGAGTCCTCGACAGCCCAGCAGCAGACAGAGGCAGTAGGACAGGTCCTATGGCGCGGGGGGTATGTCAAGCCCCCTAGCGCCCCACCTCAGTCTGCTCGTTGCCGAGGGCGTCACCCTGCAGAACCCAGACCTTCTGCTCCGTCCCTGGCCGAAGCACACTATGTTAGGCTGGCACCTGTCCCTCCAGCTGAGATGAGGTCTGGGTTTTACAGTCCCTACTTCATCGTGCTCAAAAAGAGCGGTGGGCTGAGACCTGAAGGACGCATACTTTCATGTCTCGATCTTACCTCGCCACAGGCCGCTTCTGCTGGTTGCGTTCGAGGGTTGAGCATATCAGTACAAGGTTCTCCCATTTGGCCATTTGGCCTGTCCCTGTCTCCCCGTGTTTTCACCAAACTCGCGGAGGGGTCTCTGTCTGCCTTATGGCAGAAGGGCATCCACATCCTCAACTACCTCAACGACTGGCTGATAATAGCCCACTCGCGAGAGTTGCTGTGTTAGCACAGGGACATAGTGCTTCAGCACCTCAGCCATCTGGGCCTTCAGGTCAACCGGGAGAAGAGCAAAGTCTGCCCAGAGCAGAGGATCTCTTATCTCGGTATGGAGCTGGACTCCCGCCTCACGGGGTAGCGCGCGCAGGCCATGGTGACATGTCTGAGGTCATTCAGGCACAAGACAGCGGTCCCTCTGAAATCATTTCAGAGGCTCCTGGGGCATATGGCAGCCACAGCCGCAGTTACGCCGCTGGGGCTCCTCCATATGAGACCGCTTCAGCGTTGGTTACACGATCGAGTCCCGAGATGGGCATGGCACCGCGGTACTCTCCGGATTGGCGTTTCCCCGGAATGTCGCCGCCTATTCAGCCCGTGGACAGACCTTGCCTTCCTGCGGGCTGGAGTACCCATGGGACAAGTGTCCAGGCATGTTGTGATACACACGGATGCCTCCTCCATGGGTTGGGGTGCTGTGTGCAACGAGCAAGCAGCTTCGGGCACCTGGACATGAACTGCCTCGAGTTGCTTGCTGTGCTTCTGGCCCTTCGTCGCTTCAGATCGATGTAGCTCCACAAGCACGTGCTCGTCCGCACGGACAACAGCCGTAGCGTACATCAACCCTCAGGGTGGTCTACGCTCCCACTGCATATCACAACTCGCCCGCCATCTGCTCCTGTGGAGCCAGACACGGCTGAAATCGCTGCGCGCCATTCATATTCCAGGTATACTCAACCGTGCAGCCGATCGGGGCCCAAGTACGCCAGACCCTGTGCATGATCAGGGAGGACAAGGAGCACGTTCTGTTGGTAGCGCCATACTGGAACTCCTGGACCTGTTTTTCAGACCTAATGCTCCCTGCGGCAGCCCCTCCCTGAAAAATCCCCTTGAGGAGAGACCTTCTCTCTCACTTTTGCTTGCCTTCCTGCAGGAAAAGTTGGAGCGCAGGCTGTCCCCTTCAACTATTAAGGTGTATGTTGCGGCCATCGCAGCGTACCATGATGCAGTGGATGGTCAATCCCTAGGTAGCACCAACTCATCGTTCGGTTCATGACAGGGGCGCGTCGGGTTAATCCCCCGAGACCGCCCCTGGTACCCTCTTGGGACCTTGCCATCGCCCTAACTGGCCTGTGGCTTGCTCCTTTTGAGCCCTTGGCTTCAGTTGAGCTGAAGTACCTGTCATTAAAGACAGCGCTCCTGATTGCCTTGGCCTCTATTAAGAGGGTCGGGGACCTCCAAGCTTTCTCTGTCGACGAAGAGTGCCTAGAGTTTGCTTCCCTTGCCCTCATATATCTCTAGGTGCGTTCGACTTAAAGCGGTGCCGCAAGAAATCGGCTGCCGCCTTACAAAACAATGTATTCCGGTAAGATAATTTGTCCGACTTTGTTCGGGGCTGCAGCCAACCTTTCAATCACATGTGCCATCAAAGTACAGTGAGAGCTAAACGAGAGCAGTCGCACAGGACAGGTGCTGCAGTTGCTCAAAATCGGCTGCGAAAGCCTTGATGACGACACACTTTATTCTCGTTGGTCAGGTTATGTGACGACAAGCATGATACGTGCTGCGTGTTTTTTCTTTAAAAAAGTTCCTGCATGTAATCAATCTTTATATCGAATATCTGATATTCAAACAAAACATTCAGGATGAAAATGAAGATTACAGGCCATATGGTAAATATATATTGTTATTGTATAAGAGCTAATGACATGGTTTCGCATCATAAGGATGCTATTAAGGGGTTGCTCTCGCCAGCCAGTGGCAGGCTAGTGTAGTGTATCTCGAATGCACCTTTTGTCACGTTCTGGGGTGCATTTCCCGAACAACAATGTAACTCGCTGATAAACCACCATAATACGATGCATTGTTTTGGAAACAAAATTGCTACACAACACTGTTTCCCGAACACTGTCGCATCTCCGTCGTTTGAACCACGTTAGTTCAACAACATAGGGCCATTGTTAATGACGTCACATGCATGTTGTGAAGATATACCTTCTGCTATTAAACTGATTAGAGATCTCCAAGATGCTGCTGTATTGAACATGACACA
>JAUMHI010000058.1:8442548-8458358 GCA_032359435.1 Enteromius unitaeniatus | reverse complement strand
AACCCCTCCCCCACACCTAACACTAAACCTACCAAAACTAGGGGAGTCATAATCTGGCAGGGGGTCAAAATTCAGCATAACACAGGCAAATCTATGGCATTAATAAGCGAGCGCGGTAAATCAGATGTACATGCGAAGAAACGGGGCCCGTGAGCTTATTTCATACCCTTAATTCAAGCACTCGCGCTCGATCTTCTCTCACCTGCTCGCGTGAACAGTTATTTTTGTCAATCGTGGGGCGGGGCTTGGTGTTTTAGTTACAACTTTTTCACGTTAGTTGCACCACATGACTTCGGTGGACAATTTTAGTTGACATCTAAAAAAGAATATGCTGTGAACATTAAGTGTATTATTCTCTCTCAAAAAAAATCGAATTATGCTATTACAACTTTTTCATTGTTGTAGAAATTTTGGAATAAACCATTTAAGTTTATTTAGTGCATCAATATTCACCAGAAAACCAAACAAGCGTTTGGAACTACTCATTATACTTTTAAGTGTGTTAATCTCATCCATTACATAAACCTTTTAAAACCTATTTCCTTCTAGTTGGATTCCAAACTCTATATGTGGTCACACCCATGCAAGGTCCCTTCCCCCTCTTCCTGTCTGTCTCAATTAAAGTCCCCTCAAAGTAGGCATGCAACAGAAGCCACACAAAGATGCTGGTTGTTCCACATCTTGGATTTCATCTGAGATGCTTGACTGGCGTATGTCAAGAGGTTAGGTTAGCGCTGTGGAGAGAACTAACTAATAGAAGGCAAGATTAGTGAGTGCTACAGGAACTGACACTTTTTGAAAGAGGCGATACTTCATTTCCTTTGAGTCCTTAGCGCTGAATCATCTGAACTCTGGTGGCTTTGGTTTGATCACACTGTTTTCGACTGAAGTTGTCAAAGACAAACAAGCCATTTATCTCCAAAGCATCACGTGTTTGTTTACTCGCCATGTATCTTCTGTGTGCCGAGTTCTGGACCAGAAAATGTGGCGGCACGTGACATTGCTGCGGGCAGGAATAGTCCAGCTTATTGAAGGAAAAACCGTCTTGACCCACATACCAAACATTTGGAGCAGGTGCAGATGAGATGAGAGGGATTTGAGTTTGTGTCTTTTAAATGGTGGATATTTTGGGCCGCCAGACCAGGCTTGCTTTATTATATCACGCGATTTCCCCCCACTGGATATGAAGGGATGGGGGAAGGGAAAACAAGAAAAATGAACCGAGATGCAATGTTGAAGTAATATGGTTTGCAAGGGCAGTGTTGTTGCATCACGTAGTCTTTGTCTCCTGGGTAAGCAGGTGTTTGTAGTTTTACTAATGAGAGAAAAAATATCAGAGAGGTGGCAGGCAGCATCAGGTGTGTGCAAATACATTGCTTTTAGAAAATTTGACTAAGCTATTCTTCAGAAGAACTGCAAAAGATGCATAAAGTTTAAGGAAGCGCCAATATTGAAATGTCTGAGTGATTTATATATATTAGTGCAGTCAAATAATGTTTTTGTTTACATAACGTGTGTGTGCTGTGTATATTTATTATGTATACAGAAATACACACATGCAAGTTGATGGTAGATGATAATCTGAATCTTAAAATAAGGAATATAAAATATAAAATATTTAAATATAATTTTTAATATACAATACATTCATTTACATTGTATCGGTGTAAATATTTCAGTATTTATCCTGATAAATAAAATAAAAAATTGACATAGTCTTATTAACAATATACTGTGAATACAGGGGAATTAGTGTAAAATGTGTAAAAATTTTTCTTACCAGTCATGAAGCTGTTTTGCATTATTTTTATGTAAAAATATATTTGTCCTTATGTTTTCTTCCATCTAATTTCACTTTATTTAAATTTTTTTTTTTTTTATCGTAATTTTTTTTTTTTTTATGTTGTGTTATTTATTTATTTTAATTATTTTATTTGTAGTTATTTTACTACTGTAACTTACTCTAAATGAAAATGAGAGATTAAATTAAAATTATTTTAAAATATTTAATCTCAAGTAAAATATTTTAAATAGTTCCGTTTAACAATAATAATCCCTACTCTTACATCACTGAACATCTCTGAAATATTGATTTAAGCCATGTAATAAGTTCCCATAATTAACAAGCAATTATTTTATTTAGCCATTTTTACTTTATTTGTTTAGTGTTAGTTATTGACCATGGTTAGCACATCCTCATATAGAAGATATGGTACATATATACACTCTTTACTCTCATCAGATGCATGCTAAGCCACACAACTCTGAAGGGAACTTTGTCTTTGGGTTGAGACAACACAATAAATAGACCTTAGCAGCATGTGCCCTCCAGCGCTGCTTTCAAATGTAATAATATGATTGATTTATGGGCCTGTTAAGTCTTTGCCTCATACATATTCCTGTTTGACTTGGCCTCTGGTTCCAGGCTGCGTGTCAGCGTGAGGAAAAATCAAGCAGGTGTTGGGCCTGTCGCTCTGCTGTTTTTGTGGAGTAGAGTGATGTGTTCTCCCGTGGCATCACGATCACATCCTCCTACTAAACCCACCAACAATCGTTCTTCCACCTCCACAGCGATAGGGTAGCGTTCCCGTGGTGACAGGCTGTAGCGGCGAGTAAAAATAGAAGGCAATCAGGACGGTGTGGGGTGCGAGGCGGATTGGAGAGGGCTCCCTGCAGTTCGCTCTCAGCCCACTCCGCTAGCGGGATTTACATCCCATTAGTGCACTGCTGGATGGAAGCAGACAGTCCTGCCTCTGCTTCTGAAGAGGCCTGAAATAGCAGCCCAGCTCTCTCCTCTGAGATTACTGCTTACAGCTGTGTCTTCCATGACTCCCACTGCTCATACTAACTCATCCTATAGGATCATGTCCATTTGGTCAGCTGCCTTTTTAGTGTAGTTTTTTAGTATTTCCCTCCCTCCTTCGGCTGCTCCCTTCAGGAGTCTCAGCAACAATACTCTTCTGAAATAAGTTCTCACCTGCTGCATCTATCTGATTATATGTATCTATCTATCTATCTATCTATCTATCTATCTATTGTTCTTTCATTTTATCTATCTATCTATCTATCTATTGTTCTTTCATTTTATCTATCTATCTATCTATCTATCTATCTATCTATTGTTCTTTCATTTTATCTATCTATCTATCTATCTATCTATTGTTCTTTCATTTTATCTATCATCTATCTATCTATCTATCTATCTATCTATCGTTCTATCGTTCTATCAGTCTATCGTTCTATCTATCGTTCTTTTATTTTATCTATCTATCTATCTATTTTATATGTATATTGTTTATATCTAATTGTTGTACTGTTGTTTGTTTGGCAGTGTATGTGAAGCAAAAGCAGTAGAGTAGCAATGATCTAGATTATGGCTTGCACACACTAGATGGTAGTGTTACTATTACACAATGGGGAACTGAGGGGAAAAAATAAAAAAGTGATCATAATAACGAGACCAAATTTCGGTATTTTTGGCTGCTAGTTGTAATGTGGGTGTTTCCCAAAGGGAGGCACTGGATGTGGGTGGTTGGCTTACTCACTCACTTCCCATCAGAGAGTTGTTTAGAAACACTTGCCTGTACATTACAGTCATATAAACAGACATGTCTCCATAATTCAATCAGTATTTAAATTATGACAAAATACTCATTTGGGGTTTATTTGATATATTTAATTTGATATAAACTTCTTCTACACTTGCAGTTTTTTTTTTTTTTGCTCATTTTGCATGAATATGTTTTTGCATAGACAGGATATAGTGTGCACTCACCAAAACATCTGTTACAACCAGATTTGTCTGGTAATTTATTTACTACTATACAGAGACTAATTATAAAAAACCTCTACAGCTAAACACAGCTGAAGTCTCAAGTGCATGTTAAATATCTAGTTGACCTCATAAAATATCTGTAGATTGAATTTTGTGCTATAGTGCTATTATTCTAGTATTAATAAGTTTATAATTTAATAATCATGAAAATTAATGTAATAATTTATTCTGATAATGTTTCTGTTAAAAAATAAACACAGTAAAGAAATTGTATTTTGATGTACTATTACAAATGTTAAATGTTAATTTATATACAAATTTTTTGTTAATTTAATTGAATTATTTTTAGTGTTGTACAATGATTAATCATCTTCATATATTATATATGAGTATACATTTTGAAAATATTTACTTGTATATATTTATATAAATTACAATATTTTATTATATTTATATTTTAATTATTATTATTTATTTTTTTTTTACTTAAAGCCTTTGTTGCTCAGGCTAATTTTCCAGATGATGGGGAAACTCTGATCTTTGAAAACAACCTCCAGATACCCACAGATCTAATCACAGTCTTGTAACGTCACAGTACAGGAATGCTGCTGCACAACAATGTGGATTCCCCTCTCCTACTTTCTGACATGCATAGCTACAAATGCATCAAAACATTTCCGTAACAACGGTTGGCTAAAAAGGTTTAGACTAAACAGTTGAGATCCTGAATATCTGATTAACATGTATTATTATGTTTTCTGTCCAGTCTCAGAGCCCAATCTGAAGGTGCGATCCAGGTTAAAGCAGAAGGTTGCAGAAAGGAGAAGCAGCCCTCTTCTCAGGAGGAAGGAAGGGAGCATCATGACACCCTTCAAAAAGAGAGCACTGGAGCTTCTGGGTAGGAGTGCCATCCCATAATGCATTTTAAAATTAGATGACACACCTAGGGCATAAACAATAAGACCTCCTACTGTTTGGCTGTTTCTCTTCTGTAATCACAGCAGCCGTCCGTTGTCTATGCAGCTCAGTGTGCTGATGTTGTTATGTAACAGCTGTTATGGCAGGTGTCATCCAGAAGACCATCTAGTGCGGTTTTGAGCCTTGGCTGGTTGAATGATTTTTCCATGGTGTTTCAGTCACTTGTGTTTATTTATAATGTATCAGTGGCAGCAGTTGGTGGCTGGTTTTGGAAACAAGGTGCAAGATTGTCATCCAGTAACTCTTATGTAAATATGATATAACATAATCCTATTGCTGATTATGTCACAAAATATGTACATTTATTTCTAGTAAGTAGAAAAAGTATCTTTTAAAAATAAATCAATATATCAAGAAAATCTACATCTACAGTACTGTGCAAGTCTTAGGCCACTACAAATACAAATATAAACATATTTTTCTTAAATATATATGTTCATGTGTGTTTAGATTTTAACATATACAATATACACAATATAAAAATGCATTATTTCTTATTTTTCTGAACATTCTTTTTTATATAGTGTGTGATAATATAATTGTTTTATTTTTAATTGAATTAAAATGAATTTTGATAATGCTGCGGGGGAGTAACAGAAGTAACAGGGTGGTACAACTGTCCTGTTATCATAATGAAGAAAAAAGCATGAGATTATTGAAACAAAAGGATTACATTTAAAAAAAAATAATAATAATAATGTATGATTATTGTATGTCAGTTTTTTGGTGTATTAGATAAATGGATGACAATCACATTTATTTCAATTATATTGCAAATATACCTGAAATTTACACTTGACATTTAATTACATATAAAAACATTTGATATAAAAGAATCAAAACAATTTGAAGTATTTATAGAGCTAAAGTTATATAATACATGATAAATTACAGTTTATAAGTTTATTATGAATTATAGTTTATATTTCTTGAACTTATATTCTACCCCAGAATCCACAGCCAGCAGCAGTGCACCAGGATCGGGGCCCAGTTCACCCAACGGGGCCTGCAGTGCCTTGGGGGCTGAAAACGGACCCTCCTCTCTACCAGTCACCACACGTACTGAGGTACTTGCATTAAACAAGTTTTATTACAGGTACACAAGTCTATTAACAGTTAAGCTTTCTCGCAGCAGTTTCATCAAAGCTTTCCTGAAAGATTAAAACCTGTACAACTTAAAGAAAAGTTGATGGCCACCAGGCCGCACCCATAAATTTCCTCGACACAGGCCCAGCCTGTCCTCGCACAGCTATGAAAACACAAGTCTGTCTCCACAGCCTGTGACCTGCTTGTTCGTCTCAGTCCAATGAAAACGGCTCCCAGCACGGACAATAAAGAGTCAGTTCACTTCCTCCCACAAACTCATGCTCTGTACCGCTAACCTTTACTGGCATAGCTATGTGGTTTTCTTTGCCTGAAGCTCTTGCAAAGCTCAGGGCAAGAAAGAGTAGATCAGATATAGCTTAAAATAAAGTTACTTACAGGGCTCACCTATTGATATTCTCACCAACCTCCAAATTCGCATGCAGGTCCCAGGTTCAGTACATCTTAAGCTCAATCGACCTTAGATTATATATTTATCATCACAAAATTCGTTCTCCCCAATTTAAAAAAAAAAGTGTTAGCGTTAGGCGTTAAGAATGGAAGTGAAAATCTGCAAATGTTAATGTTTCAACATTACAGGCACAAGATGTAACAAACAAACAAATAAATAAATAAGCCTATTAATGTTATTATGAAGAAATTCCTAACTTAGATTTTTTTTCATTGCCGTACAGTACGACGATGTTTAAGATAATAACATTACATCTAAAATTATACGCAGGTTTAACAAAACAGCTGTCTTCCCTTTTTTATTATTAGCATCCAAAATTGGCCCCAATTCCATTATAATTTTTAATATTAGCTGTTTTCTAAAATAAAGAAATAAATACATAAAAAGCAGAATTATTTTAGTGGTAATCAACATACACCAACATAGAGCTGCACAATTAATTGAAATTACAACAAACATGCTTTTATCAGTTATCAAATTCCTAGGGTGCGATTTAATTAAAAAAGTATGCACTACGCACTAAGCGTGGCTGTGTTCATTTACACGTAGGCAGCTCATGGTGCAGTGTTTATAGTATCTTATGATTAAAAATTTATAATAGTAATTCTTGGTTTCATAATCATATGCTTCACACAATCACACAATTGTGAGCCAAATTGTAAAGCCCTACAAACAAGCATATAAAAAAAAAAAAACGAGCGTAACTTGTATTGAACCCAAACCATTCCTATAGGAACATGGAGGGCTTTTCCCTATTTGCCGATGTTCATTAGCTTCCTCTGACTCACTTCCTGGTGGCTTCACGGCTTGGTTCCTCCGGGTCCCTGCGGACTTAGCTTACAAAGAGGTGTATTCTGGGCAAATGTGACATGTCTCTGTGAAGCCTCAGCTTAGCAGCTGTGTTATTCTTCACCACCACTGTTTACACTCCCATGGACCTCCGATGCAATAGCCGACAAGGAATGCTTATTGCACTGCGATCCAGGGTCGAGGTGGTGGGTGGTTGTGCTTAATTGATCCACCAGCCGCTGGTAGCCAAAGACACGTTAACAACACAAACATGCTCGATCGCTATTGTATTGACATAAGCCTGACGTCTCGTGGATCGTAGAGGTGCTACCCGCAGACACCGCGCCAGTTTCGAAAGCCAGCCGTGTTTGTGATCCGTTACATTGGGTATCTTCTTTCAGAGGGAACTGGTCCCCTGGGTCAAATAAGGCCGGATATCCACATACAGGTCAGTGAATAGGCAGGAGGGATTGGAGGGTAAACAGTACCGCCCCTCTGCCACATGCTGATGGGCCGCACCACTGGGTGGAGGAAGTCCAGTCGAAAACTGATCAGCTGTGAGACTGTTTTTACTCACTCAGATACAGTGCAGTTTGAGAGACGATAGCAAATGGGATGCGTTTCTGTGTTTGTGGGCTTCACTGTGGCCTTGGATTTACGTCCTCCAGTTGAGCTCCACTGTGGCAGGAACAAAACCGTCATACGTTTTAGTACATTAAAGTTTATTGTTCTGTTGCTGTTGCTCTTTCCAATGGTCCATGGTGGGATTTCAAAATGTCTCTCTTTCTCTCTCCCTCCCTCTCTTTTTCCATCACAGCGGTGGCCGTCACAGCCGAGGTTATTAGGCCCTGAAAGCTCAGTGTCTATGTTAAATCTCTATACGTCTCCATCGCTG
Source organism: Enteromius unitaeniatus (assembly GCA_032359435.1). Lineage (NCBI taxonomy): Eukaryota > Metazoa > Chordata > Actinopteri > Cypriniformes > Cyprinidae > Enteromius > Enteromius unitaeniatus. The sequence goes on along the minus strand of JAUMHI010000058.1, from coordinate 8,450,366 downwards.
CCCAATATCTCCTTGGGTCTCTCGGCTGCCTCTTCTCCCATCAGTGTAAGTCAAATTATGACATGCTTCATCTTTCATAACTTCCTCTGTTAAAGCCTGTTCACACCGAGTCTGGATTTTTGGCATGAACAACATGACACAAATGCTTCCCTTATGAACTCTGTAGCACTCTGCAATGAGTATTGTGGAAGAATGATTAAATTAAATAATTCATATGTACTCATATATATTCATATATATATATATATATATTTATTGACAGTATTTACATTTTTTCTTTTATTTTATATTATATAGAAATATATTTAATATATAAACCTAACATATTTTATTAGATGTATACATAATATATATACGCAGGATACACAAATATCTTATGTAAAGAAAAACTTGTTTTGGATGTGATTTATCACGATTAATCTTTGAAAGCACTAACATATATATATATATATATATATATGTCACATTTAAATGTATATTTAACCATTGAAATCAATACTCTGTGCATAGTTTTGGTGCAATATATAGTTTGAATATTTTATATTTAAATATGATTTTGACTATATATATGATTACTTGACTACGAGGTATAATCGTTATGGGACATCATTTTTAATTTTGGTCTTTTTAATCTGTTTTATTTATGAATTCCATTTTAGAGTCACCAAGACTTATTTAATTCTAATGAATTTGATGTGGATGTTTACACTGATAAATGAGGGGAAATGTAGTTTATGGCCTTGGCTCAGCTGCATATTGCTTTCACTGTTGACAGACTAACCATCACTGGCTGACTGGATGATATGTGTAGCCTCAGGGTGCTGGCCTTTGACCTTGGGGGATTTTATAGACCTTAGATAAATATTGTGTTTAAGTGTCTGGTGTCGGTTGCACTCCAGCCCTCCCCAGTCACCTCATCCATTACTGGTCTTTAAAGTCCAACCAAACCAGAATAATCAAGTGTAGCTCCAAATAATATTTAATCTTGCAGTTTAAATAGTGTATTGCTCCCTACCTAGAAGATTAAATAAACATGAATGCATTTGTATTTATATATTTTTATCTGAACAATCCAACACCGTTCCACATAGTCTCTTAGGCCTCGTTTACACTGTCAGTTAAATGTGACACAATTCCGATTTTTTTGCTCATATGTGACACAGATCGGATCTGTTCCATGACAGTGTAAACAGGAAAAAACATGCATGCATTCAGATAAGAGATTGGTTTCAGGCCTCGTTCATATGTGGAAATAAATCCGATATAAATCAGATTTGTGCAAATGTGACTGTCGTGTAAACAGGCAGATCTGATTTTCCTAGGCATTGCATTGTGTACGTTATTGAAGGGTGACAATTTTGCACTTCTCCGCGGCTTAATGAGGTCATATGTGACTTGTGCTGGTAAAAAGTGTAAATTGAGTTACAGGCAAAAAAGTTTTTTTCTCTAAACTGTTAATCTAACAATAAAAGAGAAGAGGAATTCATTCAGGCGGTAAATGACAGCAACATGACAGATCTGATGCTTCAGATCGTATGGCTAGTGTAAACACATGAATCAGATATGGGTCACAATCGAAAAAAGTGTAAACGGACAAACAAAAAAATTGGATATAGGCAAAAAATCTGAATAGGGCATTCTGCACCTGCAGTGTAAACGAGGCCTTATTTATCAGAGCACATACTGAGGTTTCAATCTGTTCATTAAATAATTGTGCAACTGTACAATTGTTCTCTATGTCACCTCTCAGGCTGCTTTAGGACTTCAGGAGAAGCATGTTGAGGGTGGTGGGGTATCAGCGGTCATTCAAGGTTTGCCCACCCAACTTCTGGGTCCAGTGCCCCTGTCTGTTGCAATGGAGACCAAAGTGAGCAGCAGCCACCAAGCTCTCCTCCAGCACCTCCTCCAGAAAGAGCAACTCCGCCACCAAAAGATCCTCTCCATTGGTGAGAACATCAGAGCTTCGATATACACAGAATCGTGTCATGAAACTCTAGATGGCACAGTCCCATAGGTATAACTCAGTCTGGCATAATGACATCATTATCACAAGGTGCATCTGATTGGTTCTTTCTATCAGCAGCCAATGAACTTGCTGCTCAGTATTAAAATACACAGCTAGTATTTGCTGTAGCAGTTGTAGTGCGCTTCAGAAACTCTCCTCCTTCCCCAGCTCCACCTGTATAGTTCTGCTACTAGGTATTTCATGTATGCTATATGTGGGGTATATTTGTATATGTTATATGTGCAGCAGCAGTATTTCTTAAATGCTCACAGATTTAAAACACTTAAATGTTTACAGAGAAAAAATGGGCACCATACAGTAAACAATCAGATGCTATCAGACTTTCACTCAAACTCGAGCAGAAGCTTGCTTCTCGTTTCTATGAGAAATGACAAATGTGAACAATGTATTCTAAAATCATATCAAATAATCAATGTCCTCAGACCGGATAGGTCTGAAGTCTGAAGGAATTCTTGCCCATCATACACTACACAGTTCTGTCAACCCAAATCTGTAGTCTCACTTTTAGCAGCTAGCGTCAACTTATCTGGGCAAAAAGTAATTTGGAGTATTCCATCCTTGTGAGCAAATCATCCAGACTGCTTTGTAAACAGAATCAGCCAATTAATTAAAAAGATCCAACCTTAAAAAAATGATTTACTCACAAATCATGGACATCACTTCTTCTCTAGAATTTTTTTAGGGTGCACCGTTCCTTTAAATGATATGAGAAGGTGAAAATTGCATCCCATTAGATTTGTATTTACCAGATCCATACATGTTCATAGGTCAGAGTCCTGTGCATCCTCCTTCTCCACTGGCCATGATGGAAAGCTCTCCGAGCAGCACCCGACACAAACTGCCTCGTCACAGGCCCTTAAACCGAACCCAATCGGCTCCGCTGCCCCAGAGCACACTAGCTCAACTTGTGATTCAGCAGCAACACCAGAACTTCCTGGAGAAGCAGAAACAGTACCAGCAACAGATCCACATCAACAAGGTACAATCATTTAATCTACCTGTCAGTGCAACAATGACTTTAGTGCTACCATGGGAAGATGAGGATGAAGTTAAATGATTATGTTGTCATCCTAAAGCCCATTTTCCTTGAAATACCACTTAGTTCACGTGGGAACTAAAGTTGGACAGCCCATCTCTATTATGTGAGGAAAAAAAAGCCTGTTCTGGGTTCAGAAGCAGCTCTTGAATTAGCATAGCTTAAGGCATCAGTTGCATGCTAACACCACAAAATTGCACAGGGACAAGTTCAAATGGGCACCAAAGTGGATAGAATACATACTTTTGTTCCCCTGTGGAAATATTTGTGTTTCTGTGCACCAGCAGCCATGACCTGGCCATCCGTTTAAGTGCAATTATTCTGCCGCGCATGCAAGGTTAGCGACACGGGAGGCTCGCGCTGTGAAAGACTCCATTGTTAGCGGGAGCTTGCAGATTGATCTGCCTTATTATTGCTGAGAGTGCTATGGGAAATTCAAGGTTACAAGTGCAATTTTCAGACATGAACATCAAAAGTGCCCAGAGAGCACTTGTTTTTGGCTATTTATTGTTAAGGCCTCAGTCACCAGGGCCATGTACAAAAAACAGTCTAGTCTGGGTCACGAATGACTGGTATAGTTGCATGACTGTAAAGTTGACTGATGAGTTAAACTCATTTGTTTTCATGTAAGCAACTTTAATATTGGATTTTCTTCTGCATGTTTACTGCATATTGGTTGCACCATATGACTCCCAATTTGGCAAACTATTTTTTGTTGTTAATAAACAATGAAGCAAAAAAAATTTTTTTTCCCCATCAAAATAATAGTAGATTATTCAAAATTATTAAAGGATTAATTTGTAAGAAATTAATTAATTAAGCTTTTTCTTCATTACGATAATAGGACAGTTGCATCACTCTGGCATGTCCAAAAAATGTGTTTAATTTCAGAAATTCAAACATGCTTATTATATAAGAGCTGTATCCTAATTAGTGCTGCCAGTCAATTAATCGTGATTAATTGCATCCAAAATAATGTTTTACATTATATATGTAATACATACTTGCATGTATATATTTAAGAAAAATGTTGTTAAATATATTTATATATAATATAAATTATATTCATATAAATTATACATATATAAATAATTTATAAATTATATATATATATATATATGTAAATACATGTAAAGATTTTCAAAATGTACTGTCATATTTATACATTAATTATTAATATAAACAGAGTAAATAAAAACTTTATTTTGAATGCATTTAGTTGCGAATAATCATTTGACAGCACTAATTCAAATCTTATTTATGAATTGCATTTTTACGTATTACATATAAATAAATAAGTAAATAGATGCTACAGATGAGCATTATTTAACTGACCCAGCTATTTGTTCCAGAGCTGAATTCTGTTTATACCATAAAATGATGTAATATGACTGGAAGCGACTCCTAATTATTCTCTATCATTATTATTATTATTAATTATTAATGAGTAAATAATCTCTCTTTGGACAGGTCTGTAACCTTAAACTGTTGTAGCTAGGAGTAATAAATGATTTCTGAGAGAAATGAGGTCATGAGTAACATACTGTGAAGTCAGGGATTAGCTTTCTGGTTTAAAAACTGAATGCTTTACCTGTGCTAAATAGGGCACCTGAGTAATTTTACATCCGCTTACAGGCTTTAGTGCGAGATATAAAAAGTATTTTGCTAATTCCAGGACACAATGTCTATATTTTCCTTGACGTATGATGTATTTTTACAAAGCTCACAGCTGTGATTCCGTTTTGTGAATGAGTTCCAATTCTGGTAAATGGCAATGTTTGTGTTTCCCGAATTGGCACGGAGACAATAAATGGCTCATTGACTGAAACGCTAAATGGTGTTTGTCTCTCCCATAGATGCTTTCGAAATCGATCGAGCAGCTTCGTCAGCCAAACGGTCACCTGCAGGAGTCAGAGGAGGAAGAAGGTGAGGATTTTCATGACCAGGCCATGCAGGAGGATATCTCGCCCTCTGGTGGCGTCATCAGGAGGCACAGCCCCGACAGCAACACCTCCGCTTCACCCACCGAGCCACGACGGGACACTCACCGCGGAGTCATCCGGGTGAAAGAGGAGCCCAACGCCAGTGATGATGAGACAATGGCCACTCAGAGCCTGGCCGACAAGCAGAGCTCCTACATTCACCATGTTAAAAGCAGGATGGTGATCCAGGCCATGATATGAAACGACAGATACACATATGAAGGCACAGGCTAACATACACGCGACATGCTTACACGACTCAGAGCCAGTGCTTTGGGAGCTTCAGAACTGGTCTCATTCGTGAACTTGTGAAGTGATCTCTGTATTGTACGTTGTATGTTTTGTATATAATTGAATAAGATGAGAATTTAGCCAACTTGGTCTTTTAAATGCTAAGGAGCAGTTTGTTGAAATAATAATTTAAGAAATCCTTTCTACTTTCTACCCACCCTTTGAGAAACAGCAAGTCGAAGCTCTTGTAGGATATTTCTGTGATTTCTCATGGCACTATGGATTTCTTATAGATCTTTCTTTGCTTTTTATGAATGTTATTATAAAGATATGTTACAGTTTTTATGAAGGAAAAAATACTTTGTTTGCTGAGAGACTCCCAAATTGTCAAAAATCCACACAACAACAGAGTAAAAGGAATATTCTAGGTTTGACACAAGTTAAACTCAGTTAACGGCACTTGTAGGATAATGTTGATCAACACAAAAAATTCAAATAAAAGGAAGTTGATTGGCCCCAAAAGTTGTATAATATAATTTTATCAAAAAATAATGTCATTGTCTATATGAATAATGTTGATTACCACAAAAAGTTGATTGGGCCCAATTTTTTTATAGTATAATACATTTTTACCAAAAAAGTAATGAATTCTTCTACTGAAAGTTGTCTATTATTTGGGCTGTAAAGTTCTTGTCATCATTTTTATGGTCACTTTTGGGTTTTATATATTCTGTTGTCTTACATTGACAGCAAAGTTGTAACACCCAATATAACTTAGATTAGTAAGCAACTTTCTATATTAAAATCATGTTGACATTCATATTGTTTACATACTATTAAAGTGGTGAGTACTGTGTTTTAATGGATTGGCCTCATTCCTTTCCTGCATTGCTGGAGTAATCAATATTGTGCTAAGTGCTGTCGATGGAGCTCAGCTTGTACAAAAACCCAGAGTATTCCGTTGGAGCAGGATCTGGAAAGCTCTAGCATGACATTCTGTGTTCCCTGTTCTCCTGTGGCCCAAATCGAAGGCTGCCCTGGATCGTGAGCAGCGCTCAGCTTCTTGCTAAATTTTGAGAGGGAGAGAGTTGTAGAGGAAATGCCTGGTGGAAGCCAGAAATCAGAATGATTCATGAGCACAGGAATGCTGGGAGAGGACAACTCCGCGCTGAAGTCAGGGCCCAGCAGTGAGCTCTGATTTACTGTTGAGGCGAATTACAAAGTGAGTGAGGAGACGGCGGGGGGAGCCCCTTTTAAAACCAATCATTTCCTCTGTATTCCCACGTGATGTGTTTACCACGACATGCAGGCTTGATGTTGCTTCGGTAGAAAAAAAAAAGGTAATCGTTCTGTTCTCTCCTGAGGCAGTGTTGCCATTCGTTGGCCGTCTTTCTTCATGAAGTGCTCGGATCAACTCATGTGATCGTTTCAAGAAACGTACTACAGTCATTTTTTGTTAGCGATTCATCTTTCCTGTATTTTTCTTTTTTCTTTTAAACATTTGGTGTAAAACTGTTCGTTTCCGTGACTGAGATCCTCCTAAAAAAAAGGACAACAACAAAAAATAACCTAAAGAGGAAAACGTTTAATTGATGTGAGCCATCACGCTGCCTCCAAAAAGCCTGTGAGTCAACCTGAGCTGGCCTGTTTCGTTCTGTTGTCTGTTCCACTGTTCTGGATGTTAATAAGAACCGTCCGCTAGCGATAAAATGTCACATTTAGTTTGTAACCGTACGCGTTCCCTTCTGTCACAGATCACCTTTTTTAAATAAAGTTCTTTTCCATCCTGTACTTCTCTGGACATTCTTTTCACATGATGTGGAATTCCTTAAAAAACAGAATTGGAGTATAAAATGCAGTTGTTCTCTAACAAATTTTCCCACACTCAGAGGTTTTAGACTCTGACTTTGAAGGCTTTCGGAACGGGGCTTTGAAGTGAACATGAGAGGTTCCTTAAGTCTGCATTAAAGCTGTTAAGATAAAGTGAACTTCAAGACGGTGATATATAACCTGGGTTAAAGCGACCAGGCCAAGTTTAACCAATTATGCAGGGTAGGCTTAACTGGAGCTCGGACAATTCCTGGTCTGGACCAGCAATCCAAACACCTGTAATCATTGATTTTTGGTGTAGGCCTATTTCAGTTTGACCAGCTCATATATGGAGACTGGTTTATTCCATCAGTTTGAATCTGGAGAGGCGAGCTGATATTAAATAATCCACAGAGGGCATTTTTATAAAAAAAATGTTTTATTATTATTACATGTGCTGCATGTCTTATATTGAAGATTCAGTATTAGTGATTGACTTCTGACTTTATATAAGATCATCACAAAGTTTGAATATATTTTGAAAGATGTTACAGAACATCAACAAAATTTTTCAGCAATTCATACAGTATAAATAATTGAATATATATTTAATGATTGCATTTATATGTGAATGAATATAAATAATTAAATAGATTAATTCAATATTAATAAGTTCTAAAAGAGCAAATGGATTTGCAAGCACAATAGCACTTCTCAAAAGGTTCACGGACACA
>JAUMHI010000058.1:8401917-8442448 GCA_032359435.1 Enteromius unitaeniatus | reverse complement strand
GCTCATATGTCATTAGCTCACAAACCGATAGTTCATCCCCAAACAAACAAATGTATTGAAGATAAGAAGAAAACAGTTATGTTTGTTTAGAACTCATCAGTAAGTTTGTTAAGTTACACATAATTATGTTAAACTTTATTTGAATATTAAAGAGACACAAAAAATAAAAATCTGTCATTAATTACTTACCCTCATGTTGTTCCAAACATGCAAGACCTTTATTTATCTTCAAAACATAAAATGAAGATATATATATATATCTGTTTGGAAACCCTCCATAGACAGCAAGGGAACTACTATGCTTAAGGCCCAGAACAGTAAGTAATCAGACATTATTAAACAGTTCATGTGACATCATGGTTCAACTTAAAATTTATGAATCTACGAGAATATTTTTTGTGCTCTCATACTCTTGGATTGTATCAAAATATCTTAATTTGTGTTCTAAGATGAACAACGGTCTTAAAGGTTTGGACTGACACAAGGGTGACACAATTTTCATTTATGGTGAGCTATGCCTTTAAGATGTATTTGGTGAAAGTATTTTATGAGTCTCTTCAACTTTTTAAAAATGTTTTCCCTGTCATTATAAAATTTTATGTTAAACAAAGATTTATTTAAATTTATTAAACTCTCTAAAAAGCGTCAACATAGTTTAGCTTGCAGGTGAAACACCTGAGCTAATAATTATAGCCAGAATTACAGTAATAAGATATGAAATAGACAATTTTGGGGCATATTTTACAGTGTTATGAATGGAAAATGTCAAGTCTAGTATTCCAAGTATCTGAGAGTCCACAGCCCACAAAAGTGTTTTTTTTTTCAGTGGACGGGTGTGAATGTACTGATGCCAGTTAGATGTAGTGTGTATGTGTGTGTGTTTTTTTCTTCTTTTTCTTTGCTTTGACCAAACTCAAGGTGTGATACAAGACTGCTGAGACTGTCCTGGCAGTCAGTAAAGGAAACAGCAAGAAAGAGTTATAAAACGCCCACCCGGGTTCCAAATTTATATCAAATAAAAAAGGAGTGTGAACTGTAAAGGCTCCTCTCTGGTGTGGAATTATTTATTTTGGAGACACGTCCATGCCCAGTTCTCTAGGGCCCGGTGTTGGTGTTATTTTTGCAGCCTGTCAAACCAAATGTACATGGTGTGCCGTTCAATTGTTTGACTGCTTCCAAGTTGGCCGACTGTGATTGACTGGCAATAAACTATGCTTTGGTTAACTGACAGATCATGGGCATTACATCAATGGAGAAATTCTGTCATTGGATTCATCACGAGACATATAATATATTTGCAAAGCAAAATATAAGAGTGGTAACTGCTTGATGGGGACGCTGTGGCTCATGCTGGGTTATCATTACCCATTATGTAAAGCTATTTGGTGGTTTTGCAACGTTTCACGTTGTATGGTCAAGACCTTATCCAGTAGACGTCAGTGTATTACTAGCAGCCAGAATGGGAGAGTGAGACACTGGGACAGCCAGCTCTCGTCTCGCCCTTTGCTATTAGGGAGAACTGCAGTCCCCACCCTTAATGATTGAAAGGAAAGAAACACTGCCATAACTTTGACCCAAAGAAATGTTGTCGGACTCACTGGCCAGCGTCATCCAACCCGTTATCGTGACTCCAACAGCATTGATCTTCCTTGTCATGTTTAATGAGGTAAGCGAATGGAGAAGGGGGCGTTCAAAGAGCAGCCAGTGTGCTGGACCTGCTGTATCTCACAGTCAGATTGGTTGGGCTGATAGGTGAGGGTGAGGAAGAGCAGTGGCCCGGGATAAGGGCTCCCCTGGGAAGAGCTGACTGCACTCCGAGTGAAGAGGGCCGAGGAAGGTTTTCCGAAAAAAACACCAATATCCTAGCTAAGAATTTTGTTTAAAGAATAATTTGTATGAAAGGTTATGAAAACATTTTTTATTGTTTATTCAAACGTTGTGGGTAATTGGTCACCAGTGTATCCCCTTTGCAGTGAATGGGTGCCGTCAGTTTGATTGGCAAACAGTTATTGCGGTAATCCACAAGTAATCAACATGTCTCCAATCCATTGATGAAAGTCTTGTGAAGCAAAAAGCTGTTTGTGCTTGTAATAATCAGATCCATCAAGATTCATTTTAAACCATTGCTTCTGACCAAAACATTAATCCATAATCTATAATAATGCTTCCTCATTTAAAAGTCTATCTTGCAGCTTTGTGATGGACTAGAGACATAACGACAGCTTTTGAATTGTTGTGATGTTTTAATCAGCAGTTTTGACTCTCAGCACCCGTTCACTAGAGGATCCATTGGTTTTCTCATGTGATGTAATGCTAAAATCTTTCCAATTTTGTTCTGATGAAGAAACAAACTCATTTACTTCTTGAGGTGCTATTGAATGCTGAATAAATTATCAGCAAATGTTAATTTTTGGATGAAGTGTTCCTTTAGCTCACTGACATTTCAACAATGTTTCATTAACAATGTTTGAATTTCATGATAGTTTTGAGAAGGCTGTGCTATTATTATAACTACAATAATTTTTGTGTACTTTTAAGAGAACCTTTACATTACGTTATGAGGGAGTCTAGAAGAGAAAGAAGAAAAAAAGAAAGGGAGAGAATGGGGAGAAAGAAACTTTGATATGCATGGCCAGGCGATTTTTTTATGTGCCTGCCTTCCCAGTCCGACTGTGTGTGCTCCAGGGCTCATAAAGCAGACCTTTGGCTGGGGACCTCTGGATTTAGTTGGGCAGGACATGTTTGTAAGTGTTGCTTGAATGCACCGCCAGGCGGAACAGCACCCGGAGGACTCTTAAGTCTGTGATTTTTGCTTGCTGCTGGCGACGTGAGTTTTCTCCTGCTTCCAGCTCAATCCTATATGTGTCATTCGCAGCCTGTGTGATCATGGAGCAGAGAGGCTGCAGACATTGTGGCCTATTAAAAATGGAAATCCTTCCATTATGACTTCGGGACTTATCATCATACTACTATAATTCTGTTTGAGGGATCCATCTTGTTGGTGTTTTTGAGTGTATTTTAAAATAGATAGGCTACGATACTCATGCACAAGCCTGTCAGGTGTGCTAGTTTTTTATAGTTTTTGTATGAACAGACTGCAGGGCTTCAGATTAAACAAAGGTCATTGTCTTCATTTAGCAGTCAAGTAATTTATAGAATATAATTGTGTGATAAAGATATTGTTCTTGTTGAAAAGTACTTAAGTTTATTCAATTCAGCTCATTCGTCTTTTAACAACAGTCATCTGCTACAGGCTGTGCTGTGATGAAGTACTGCTTTAAGGCTTGGAAGTGTATTTTATTTATTTATTATTTTGCATTTCAACAATTATGTTGTGAACGTTGCTTTATTTGAACAACCCATCAATAATGGAGTAATACGACTGTCACACAACCGGTTGCCGGTTCATTTCAAATCAGGCTAAAGCGAAAATGATTCGCAATTCAGCGATCCGAAATAGCAGCGAAGGCGTCGACGTCTGAGTGAATTTAATTCAAACACACGACATAGCCTGCCTCCCAATGTGCATACTTTTTATCCTAAATTCTATGTGATCTGAGTAATTTTCAATACCATTTAAGGCAGAAGGTGTGGATAGTGTGCACATTTGGGATGCAGTGCGATTCATTTAAAAGAACCGATTCATTTGTTCACGAATCGGAGATTTAGCTTGCGCTGGATTCGCTGGTGATTGGAGGAATTAATAGCCTGTGACTCTCGCGATGTAGTGCACTGTACGCTAATGTATTTTTAAATTATCGTGCCAAATGTGTATATTTAGTTAGTCGCAGTTTTGAGCGTCACAGCCAGTGTCTCCAGTGTGATGCATTATAGAAACACTGAGGCTAAAAGACAAACCTGTTCATGTAAATAATCTCACAGTGCTGCCAGACACACACACACACACACACACACACACAGTATAGCATAAAAAACATTTCTGGCTCTAATGTTTTGGAACTGTATTGGTTGGAATATGATGAATGGACTTGTCAGGTTTGGTTGCATTTGCGCAAGGATTTGGCAATAGCACAGACCTTTTCACAGCAATTTCGTACAGCAGGAAGAGAATGACATGTTTCTATATGACTCCCTTCATCTTCTGCAGAGAGAAAAGTGTTCATTATCCACCATATGTCAGTGACTACTCTCTGAGGAGAACGTTTGGAAGATAAGGCAGATAACTCAGGCATGCAGTGCAGCAACCTTACTCTTTAAACATGAAACACAGGTCCAAAACACTATTACTGTCACTACTACCATAATTCTCCCTCGAGGTGTGTAAATAACGTCATCACACAGTTGGTAGGAGTAACCAGTGGGGCCAATGTTATACGTAGTTCTTGAAGTCACTGTGTGAGTCTTGGGGACCATAAAAGTCACTGTAAAGTTCACGTTCGCCTGCCTCAGGCTGAAGCTTATATTAAATGTAGCAGGTTTGTCTCACTCAGCAGGGCAAAGTTGGCAGAGAGCAATTTTTAGTGCACTGCTGAAATAGCTGGACGTCAAATCAAGGGTGCAATATAAATCTGTTAGAGCCAAACTCCACATTTTTTCTTACACCTATGGTGCCCAAGTTGCTTTTGCGTACAGCCAAGCATATAATGCATTCCCCGCCGGGGAAATGTGTAAAGTCTAAAAATTATTATGTAAATGAGGTCAATGAGAACCTCTGCTCAAAAAAACGCATCTGCATAATTGGACTTTTTACATACAATCTTTAATTTACAAAGATATTTCTCTTTCTAGAACTTGCTTGTGTGACTACCAGCCCCACGCTGCCCTGTATGGTTTTTGACATTTCCTCCAAGTTAATATGATTATATAGCCATTCTGATAGATGAAAGACTTTCTGAGGTTTACCTATTTAGGTTTTGCGCCATTAGAATTGGCAGGCCTGCATTACAGCATGATGAGGCTTACCACTATAGATGCCGAAGCTTTTACTTCACAGCACCACTGGTTTCCAGTGATGAATAAGAATTCAAATACCATGCAAAGAAAAAGACTTCTTCTGTTGTGGAAGTGAAAGTCGGGCCCATTTAGAAATAAACAGTGTGAGTAAAGAGCGTTCACATCTGTTACTTGAATTAACAGAGCTGACTAAGCACCTCTGCCCCCACCATCTGCCCAACACCCTTGGTTAAATGAGCTGAAAACTGTTTTAAAAGGCTGTCTCCTGGTGTTTTCTGCCGCAAGCGCAAAATACACCAACGTCACACCAAACAACAGATTAGAAACACTCTGTCAGCTGGCATTTCGGATATGTATTACTTGTAAGTCTAGAAAAAGGAGTTTGGGGTTTGTAACATTTGTGCTTATGCTCAGTGACGCTATAATAGCGCAGATTTGATGTTTAATAATTCTCCCTCGTGTTGTTTCAAACCTTTAAAGGGACAGTTCACCCCAAAACAAAAATGATCCTGTCTTTTGCTCACCTTTGAAGCATACTAGATGTAAGCGACTTTCTTCTTTCAGACAAATCCGATCGGAGTTATAATACAAATTGTCCAGCCCCCTCTAAGCCTTTGGATGGGTTTAAATGAGTGATAGATATTTTAGATAGTTTTGTATGATAAATATCCATATTTCAAACTTGATAAGCACTTTTCCCTCACGTCTGCTGGCTGTGGAAACCAGAAGCAGTCTCGGTGGATGACGTAAGACACACTGTATTACATGTGTTACATTAAAAAAAATGCCAGTCATGAATTAGAAGCACAAACAGAGGATTTGTGCAGAAAAATGTGGGAGGATTTTGATACAAGCCAAGAAGAGACTGGTTTTCCTTTGCTAAAGTAAGGAAATGTACATTTCCCAGCGGTGACTGTACATCCTACGACATCCACCAAGACTGTTTCTGGTGTCCACAGTCAGCAGACGTGAGAGAAAAGTGCTTATTAAGTTTGAAATATGGATATTTATCACACAAAAAGCATGGATTTGCTACATAAGAACTTTATTTGTGCTCCAAAGATCTTATGGGTTTGGAACGATGTCATGGTTAGTAATTAATGACAGGATTTGAATTAATGGGTTCAAACATATTTGAAAATTTCATTTAGTCCAGTGATTTAATATCACTGTACATAATATGTCTTGAATCGATCTTAATTTCAAGTCTCTCTGTGTCAGGAAAAAGCTCTTTTTATGTTGATAACAGTTAAGCTGTTTAATATTCTTCTGTAAACAGTGGCACAGAATTCTTTGAAAAATATAAAGAACAGCATTTATTTGAAACTAAAGTCACTTTTAACTGATTTATTGCATCTTTGCCTTTAAAAGTATAAATTTGTTTTGAAAGAAAAAACAACAAATAATAATACTGACACCAGTCTTTTGGACAGTAGTATATTTTGTCACTATTAATGCTAAGTAGTTCTTCAGATGGGGTGATACTAGCTAACACAGTCATCCTGACAGGAACACAATCTCTAGTGAGGATGGCGATGGCATGCCAGTCGTAACATGCTGGGAAATCGCTCTTTATTAACGGGGATCAACTGATTTGAGTCGTCGGATGCCACAGTTCTCAATGTACTACAGTTAACACTAGCCTTTATTTACATTTTGAAACTCAGCTGGCACCGCCAACTCATATGGCCTGAAGGTACTCTGCTATGAGAAATTTTACCTAATGCCAAGAACTTTGGGAATTGGCGAGGAAACAGGTGCTTTCTTCCACAGCTGCCCTCTGCATAATCAGAGCTCTAGTGTGGGTCTCATTCATATGAATGGAGAGACTGACATTTTTCTGATTGGAATTTTGCTTAGGCCTCATAGGCATGCCGACTGAATGCCTGAAGTGTCACACATTACACTGCCAACACATGCCTGTGTCGCTGGTTGTGTTCTGGTACTTTGACAGATGGGGATTTTTTTTTTATCCACAGGCCTCCAAATATTAATTATTTAAATTGTAACATTTATGGAAGTCCACAGCTTTGCTAAAAAAAAAAAAAAAGGACAGACCCTTGCCAAGGAAAACAAAGGAGGTGTTAAGATTAGTTGTTCTTAAGGAGGATTTACTGATATACTGAGTGGCAGATGTTTTCTCCATTTACTGTATGCAATCTCTGCGGAAAATGCACAGAAATGGCAGCCTACAAACTAAAAATAGTCTCCCAATTTCATCCTCCACCCACATGCTTAAACTTTCACCTGAGGAAAAAACCAAGGCCTGGAAATCGTGGACGTTTTTCCATTCGTTTATGTCTGTTGTGCAGAGAATGTTGTCATCGTAACTTCAAAAGACCTCAAGCACGTTTGTTATCATTTATATCTTGGAAGGAATCATGTGCTTTTCCCTGGATACACAGCCTCAAATTGATAACAGATTGGTTGGGATCCTGTTCAGTGCTGAGGGAAGGCACTGTGTTTTCTTTCTTTTTTTAAGAGGGGGGGTGGTAAATGCTTGAGACTTTGAATGAGGAATGAACCTCTGCCCTGGGACAAGATTCAAAAGCCTGAGAATGAAATGGTAACTTCGCACTATTAAAATAGTTGGTGCAGCACGATTAAAGGCATAAATTATCCCAAAATTACATTTTTGTTTCACTCACATCTGATTTTCTGTCTTCTAGACTGCAAGAGGAAGTGTTGGGCAGAATGTTCATGCTGCTTTATGCCATACAGTGAAAGTGGAGGGTGATCAGGGTTTGTCTGGGCCATCAAAAAGTAATGTTTCATTCATTATTCACGAAGCGCTCCAACTACATTTCTGCAAATTGAATATACACATATTTAAAGCAGTAATTTACCCAAAATTGAATTTTGAATCTCATTAATTTCTCACCCTCTTGTCATTCCAAACCTGTTAGATCTTCGTTCTTGTTGAGAACACAAACTAAAATATTTTTGAGGAAATCCGAGAGCTGATTCCCTGCGTGAAGAGGAACCCTGCATAGACAGCAACACAACTAACACAGAGAAGGCCCAGAAAGGTAGTAAAGACATTGCTAAAATGTGAAATCAGTGGTACAACTGTAATTTACATATGAGAGCACTTTAACAACAACAAAAAATTATTCCATGTCAGTCTTAGACACCATGACAAATTCGTATTGTTGAATAAAGCTGGTATTTTTGTTTTCTTTGCACACAAAAGGTATTGTCTTAGCTTGATAACTTTATGGTTTAATCACTGTCACATGGACTATTTTAATGATGTCTTTACTGCCTTTCTGGGCCTTAAATTTGTCAGTTGCTGTTTATGCAGGGTCAGAAAGAACTTGTATTTCATCAAAAATATCTTAATTTGTGTTCTGAAGATGAACAAAGGTCTTACAGACTTAGAACGACATCAGGGTGAGTAATTAACGATAAAAATACAATTCTGGGTGAATTACTTCTTTAACACTCAATAAGCAATATTTTTATGGTACTTTTTGTATTTCAACGGCTCTTGGTTACCGTTCACCGTCACTGTATAGCAAAGAGCAGCATGAACTTAAACATCTCTGTCTATGTTCCATGGAAGAAAGATATGGATTTAAAATTTTTGACACTGTCAAAATGTTTGACTGTCATTATTTTGAGTTATAATGAGTTCTTTTCCATAATACATAATGTTCCACGGCTCCTAGAGATGAGCTGTTTTGACAGACGGGCTCTGTTCTTCTGAGGTATGGCAAAGTGACAGCCTTTATAGCAGGAATTGGCAAAAGATGAAAAAAAGGATAAAGAGAAAGACAACGTACTGGTTTTAATAAAACGCTGGTATCCGCCAAGAAAGACTGACAACACAATCATATATCGCTTGTTTGATGGCTGTCAGCAAAAGCCTTTTTATAGCCCCTCTGCAAAGGTCTTTAAATTCTGACCTCCTTGCATATCTTTGTATGTATTTTCCACCTTCTTCATCACTCTTGCCAAAAGGTAGTATACTTCAAGATTATTTAATTGAATAAAGTGAAGTTCAAGTATATTTTTAAGTGTACTTTATGTAGTTGGTATACAAATATCAGTGTACTAGTAGTATTAAACAGTATTAAACTAGTAGTAAAAGTAATTAAATACTTGTTGGAACATTTTAGTACACATTGAAATATAGTCTCAGTGACTGAAAGTACACTCATAAGGTTTTTTGGAATGTGGGCAAGTTTCAGTAAAAAAATTAAATAAAATAAATAAAATGTCGATGAGGTCGATCAACAACCCAAAACTTGACAATATTACAATTTGACAATTATAAACTCTTCATTGGAGACATCATATTCCATAACGTTACACAGTTTTGATTATGTTTTTTGTCTGATGATCGTGTTAAATGTGGAAGCATATATTATTTCTTCTTCTCTTGTGTTTTTTTAGTGCTGCCAAATAATCACATCCATTTTAAAAGTTGTTTTATTGTGTGTAAACATACACACATACACATGCACGTATATGTTAAATCATTGTTTTATATTAAATGTATTTATATTAGTGCTGTCAAATGATTAATCACATCCAAAATAAAGTTTTTCTTTACATAATATATTTGTATGTATTGTGTATATTTATTAAGTATATATAAATACAAACACATGCATGTATATATTTAATGAAAACATGTTATGTTTATATATTAAATATATTTAGATATAATATCAAATATAAGAAAATATGTATAAATGCATTTATATGTAAATACTTTCAAAATATATACTGTTCATGTGTGTTTTAATATAAACATAATAAATAAACACAGCACAAACACATATATTATATGTAAAGAAAAACGTTTATTTTGGATGCGATTAATCATGATTAATCATTTGACATCACTAATATATAAATATATTAGTATAATATAATATAAATTATATAAATCTAAACATATATGTGTAAATACATATCAATGTTTTCAATATATATATATATATATATATATATATATACAGAATGTGTATTTATAAATAAACACAGTACACACACATATGTAAACAAAAGCTTTTATTTTGGATGCAATTAATCACGATTAATCATTTGACAGCACCAATATATATAATATAAATTATATAAATCTAAATATATATATGTAAATACATGTCAATGTTTTCAAAATATATATATACTGAATGTGTATTTATAAATAAACACAGTACACACACATATATGTAAAGAAAATCACGATTAATCATTTGAAAGCACTAGTTTTTTGAAAATTCTGAAAGATGCGTACCAGTGCCCCTACCATATAGCAATGAAAACATGGATTCTAGGAGCACAAGCATAGCTCAAATATATTTAGACTTCTTCTAAGCAGAAGTCATGTATACTTGTAATTTTAATCATATTTTCGAGAAGTACCTAAACCCGATTTCTAAGAAGTACATAAAAAGTAGGCTAAAAGTATGCTTTCCTATTTTAGTTTAAAGGAAGTATGCTAATAGCACACTTGAATAAACCTCTTTTTCGTAAGGGCAATTGTTTTTCCTTTGTTTTTTATCCAGATCTCCAGCTCAACTTTGAGTTTTGCCACCTATAGTGGATCCGCCAAACAGTTCAGTTCACGTTCAGTTAGCTACTTTATAGTTTACAGCTATTTGACAGCTACTTTAAATCACAAGTAGTTTGTACCTCAGGAAGCTATAGTTTCAAGTAGCCTTCCAACATTGCTCTTAAGTGCAAGACAATTTATGCCAAGTCTTTTATCTTTCCCTTCAGCACTAACCAGGATTTTTGGGAGACAACCGAATGTACCGTTGGGCCTGACAATCTGACTAGTGTGTGTTGGCCAGCTTTAAGCCCTGCAAACGTAATGCTGTTTGTAATGAGGAATACAAACAAGGGACAGCAGTGAGGCATGACAAGTATGTGTTTCTGTTGGAGGGAGCCCCTCGCAGAAAATACAAAGGAAAAAAGAAAAAAAAAGAGAAGTCTAGGCAGAACCATGTCCAGAAGGAGATCTCAGCTGGGCCCGGCACAAGACTAATGTTTTGATATATAGGCTGCACCAATGCCAGGCCTCCACCGACAGTCCCCTGACAGGTCACTCTCTCGCTTTCATTCCTCTTGCTCTCCCCCTTGTAACGCCAGAAAGTGTTTGCTCAGGTGGATGGTGACACAGTTAGAAGTGAAGCATGCTCCACCATCTCCCCATGTGCGGCTGAACGTTGTGTCACACAGGGAAGGTAAGCTCCCGGCCCCTTCACACAGTGGGTGGGAAAGAAGCAGGAAGCTGCAACACAAATACAGGCCAGATAGACGGTGAAAGATGAGAGAGAGACGAGGTGCGAAGGGAGAAAGAGAGTGAGGAAAGAGAAGGAAATAAGCAGAGGAGGTGAAAAGATGGAGAGTGTTAAAAAGTTGAAAATGAGGGGGACCAAAAGCGTGAGGTGGGCGACCACCCGTTTAGACAATGAGCGCGGGGGCCGGGTTATGGATTTTAAAGTTTATGGTCTGTGGAACTCGCCTTGAAACGGCGCAGTTCTCCGTTTATTTTATCATGCCATGCCGTCTCAGAACCTCTGTCAGGAATTCTCATTTCGGGAAGACTAATCAAAGTCTAAACACGACATCTGAGTCAATAGGCAACCCCACTGTATTGTTTACTTTTGCTTCCAAACAATCCCGACATCAGCCTGAGATGGAATTTTGCCCCTGGGCCGTTTCTTTTTTTGAGAAAAAACTGGAAATAAGATGCCACTGATACTTTTGAGCACAGGTTTGATAAAGTTAGTTCTGGGTTTGAGTTATATTAGAGGATGTTATATACTGTTATATTTACCTTCCTACATGCCATTTGAAACCTGTATTTTGTGATTATTTTAAAGATTATTTTAGACTAGTTCTTCATAGAGCTTGTGTGCTACAATAACTTCCCGATAGACAACTTTTATGATAAACTCAAAACATAATTATTTAATGACTAAATCTATGCTAAAACTGTATAGCAATGTAAAATATGTTCAATTGCTATACAGATATGTTGGGTCAAGACAACAGTCTCACAACTAATTCGTACTTATTTTATGAGGTGGCTAAGTCATGCCAATTCGTACGACCTCACTTTTTGTTTAAAACCCTAGTGACGGTTGGTTTAGGGGAGAGGTTAGGTGTAAGTCATTTGTAAAGATCTATACAAATTGGCAACTAAAAATACATAGGATTTAGCCAAAATTTGTACGATTTAGCCACCTTGTAAAATATGTACGAATTTGCTGTGAGATCGGGCTGGGGTGCGTTTTCCAAAAACATGGTTAGCCTACTATGGTCGCAAGTTCCGTCCTTATCAGCATAGTTCAAAGATTCGTGTTTCCTGAAAGCATAGTTCAAACGAACATTCGCAGTCAATGTCACAAACGCTCGTGGTTTGAACTACAGCACTGGACCTGTGGTTAGAAGCATAGTTTCTTGTTAGTAAGATATATGGGCTTTAATAAATTTGCTCTTGGGCACAAGAAGCAAACTAACATGCATTACTTTATCTTCCATTCTATAAAAATGTAAAATGCTTTTTAACTACATATTTTTGCAGGTCCATTCTAAACGCTGTTTTTGAAAAAAATGTGCATAAATGGCTAAGGGAACCTCGGAGTAGGACGTATGAGGGAACCCGCGATGATTCAAAGACCAAATAAAGCAAAACTACAGTGAACAAAAATAATAAATTAGTCAATATGTGTCATGTTCAATACAGCAGCACCTTGGAGATCTCTAATCAGTTTAATAGCAGAAGTCATTCCTCCACCACATGTGTGTGACGTCATTATCAATGGCCCTATGTTGTTGAACTAATGTGGTTCAAACGACGGAGATGCAACAGTGTTCGGGAAACAGTCGTGTGTAGCTAGTTTGTTTCCAAAACAATGCATCGTATTATGGTGGTTAATCAGCATTACGTCAGAGTTATATCGTTGTTTGGGAAACGCACCCCTGGTCAGGAAAAATAAAGGTTCTTAAGTGGTATCTATAATTTAGAACCTTTACCATTCACAGAAACCTTTCATTGCACAAAAGGTTCTTTTGTGGAAAATGGTTCTTTAGATTATTAAAATGTTCCTCAAACTAGGGAAAAAAAAGAATTTTTTAAGTACGGTTCACTAAAAGGTTTTTAGCGTAACCCAAATTCATTATTCTGTGGCATCACAGTAAAAATCCCTTTTCGGAAGCTGTATTTTTACCGGAAAAGCTTCAATTTGTAACAAACAAAGGTCCACTAATGTGCTCTCTTTATTAGCAAAATCATTAGCAGAAGATTTATCTCCTGAAAATGGATAGTAAATAAAAACATACTACAGCAATGCATTAAATGATTTATTAGTTTAATTTTAGAAACAAAGTTAGCATTTATTTGCATTCATATTTCCAAATGCATACATCCATCATTTCACAAGCTGTTAATGGTGGCAAAGGGGCATGATGTGCTTTCAGATCTTTGTTCAGCAAACCCAACTAATTACTCAGCTGTAATAAATGAGCTCTGATTAGCACATCCTGATGATATGACAGATCCATAACACACATGACTGATCGTAAACAGCGCACTCAGAACCTCTCACAAAACTCGCTGTGAAACATAACAGACCTGGAGATGTGTTTAGATGTTCCTAAATGACACTTGCCCAAAGTTAGTGTTGATTTACAAGATGACGGTATATTTTAACAGCAGTTCCCTCTGAGGTGTAATAGGTTGTCTGAAAAAGCAGAGGCAGGAAATGAAGGCTGCTATCAATGAGAACGCCTCACATCTGGATGCAATTATTTGCCCTCGTTCTTTTTGGCAAGAGATAAAAGATTCAGCCATGCAGCTCTGACATAATTTTTTCAAGACAAAAACAATGCTCAGAAAAACTGTACAGTGATTCAAAATACTTTGGCAGCATGACAAAATAAAAGTAAAATGATTGTGATGTATTTTAACGTTGGGTGCTTTCAGAGGGGGTCTATTATTGAAATCTTTAATCGGTATGACCTGGGGTGTTGGGTGAAGACTATACAGTTGAATATACATCATATTAGTGATTTTAAAGCAATATATAATTCTGAATATGAACAATTGTTACACCTTAAAACCAATTTGAATCTAAATCATTTTGAAGAGATTTATAATTCAGTGAAAGAGATTAAAATAGCAAAGTATGAGAATGTTTTCACAAGATATTTTACATTTGGCTTCAAACACAGTTGTGCCCCATTGATTGTTTTTTTGTGTGTGTTCATTGTACGAACAGTTTAAAAAAATATTTGGTTTGTGTTTTTGTATTTTGGTGTATGATTTGTTGACACATACAAAAACAAAATAAAAAACAGTTTAATCTTTAAATTATATTTATTTAAATATACGTAACTAAGCACAAAATGAAAGCAGATTTCAACATTGTATTGTTTAAAAATTATGCATTTGATTTTCTTAGTTCATATTTAAATGACTTACTTCATATGCGTTTCTTTTAAAGATGACCTTTTAATGTAAACGTGTCCTAAACTGAATGTATATATGAAGACTGAAATTTTTTTAGTGCAGTTTGCATGCTTTTAAGTTGAGGTTTACAGACTTTGCTTGCTAGCTATAAATTGCAAAATTATGCATGAAGGAGGTATAAATGTAAAAGTTAGGGCAGGGATCTTGGATTATGAACTCATACTGAATCTGTGAGCAACAGAAAACTCCTCCAAATTTCATGCGACATGCTGGAAAAATGGCAATATTAGATGGTTTAGTTCAGACCGGAGGGTGAGGTGGACTGCAGTGAAGGCGACTGACCTTGGTGATTACACCTCATATTATTGTTCCTGTCATCTGTTTTCATTGGCCCCAGGGATGGGAGCCATGGCAACGGCACACAGCAGGCCAATCGGTGGTGACCCCGCCGTCCTTTGCATTTCCTGGTGTGCCCGTGATGAAGGGAGGTTCTTCCAGGGGCAAGGATCTCTGTGATGAGGCCGGGTCTCTATTTCGGCTCCAGGTCCCAAACCTCTTTCATTCTCTCCCCCCCCCCCAACACCCTGATTAGACTTACATTGTTTAAGTTCTGTGACGGAGCTGCTTAATTGTATGATTACCTAAATTGGCCTATGGGACCCCACCACACCCGGGTGTCACTCAGAGCCAGAGAGCGGTCCTGTCAGAGCCTATGACTTGGGCCTCTGCTTGATGTGCTGTTTGATGATGCTGACCAGAGAGCATGACCAGTCTGTGTTATTTCTGGGATGATGTTTCTCTGAGCCATCATGAATCCAGATTTGAATAATTCAGATTTTACTTGGGCAGGTGGTCTTTTGCTACCTTAAGGTAAATAGCTTGGCACAGCTTAGGCACTTGCTGTTTTTGTATCCAGTACTTGCCGCATTGCCAGCTTTCTGACAAAATAATATTTTCTCTCCACGATGAAGCTTGTTTCATTGCTCTCTCTTTGTGTGTGCGTGTGTGAGTGTGTGTGTGTGTGTGTGAACAAAGAATCATTGTAGGATGTTGTTTATATATAAAGTATATATTTCTAAATAATATAAAATAATTTTTATATGCGTAATAAATAAACAATACACATACATATAAAATATAAACAAAAACTTGTATTTTGGATGCAATTAATCACAAATTAATCATTTGACAGCACAATATATATAGGTATTTTTTAAATATTCTACAATTTTACAACCTGAACACACATTGGCACATTGAAAAAGTTACATTTATCTGATAATTTAAGAGAATTTTTGGCCATGTTGGTTGGACCATATGACAGTTGTTAGTTGTAATAGTTGCATATTATTGTTCTTTTATTGGTTTTGATAGAAGATAGGAGTGTCTGCCAAATGACTAAATGTAAATGTAATAAGCAGATTTATTTATTTAATTTTTGTAAGAAGAAATTACATTATACTATACAGAAATGAGATATATTTTCCTTTTTTTTTATGAGGGCTTTTTGCCCCGAATATGATACTAAAACAGGTGACCTTGTGTTTCAAAATAATATCAAAACCAATTTAAATTCAGAAATTCATAATAAATTGCAACATATTTAGGCCATTACAACCTGCATCTTTAATGTTGTTCTAATCAATTAGCAAATAAATGAGGTAAGCATACCAAATGTTCCTTTCACTTTTCACTTAAGTTTTTCATGCATGGGACCGTAATTATGTTTTTGTAACAATATAACGTACCCTCTATCGTTTACCCATCAGATTTACTATTTATGCAAATAAAATGCATGCTTACTGAGACGCATGTTTAAGAACAAAGCAGCAAGAATAGCATGGGTGGAAAATCACACTGTAAGTCATAGGGGTGTTATGTAACTACTGGGTGGAAACTTCGAACTGTCATCTAGTATACTATTGGCCTGATCGATTTGCGTAGGGACTGCATTCCTTACACTGATACAGTTGATGCATGAACTGGGAGCCATTACGGTGACTCTGGGAATGAAACCAAGAGGGTCTGCAAACCTTCACCTTATCGGAAGAAAAAGGGTTGAATTGTGAAACAACAGGGCAAAGATAAGCAGTAAACGATTGTTTGTGTATGAAACATATAATGCATTGAAATAAATGTCAGATGTCAAATGTTAAAAGATAAACTGTGTACTTCGCAGAGCGAAATAAATTGCACGAAAACCGAACCTTTGTTTCCTGTCGGTGGGGGGAGGCAAAAAAGAGTGAGCATTATTTACAAAAGCGCACAAATATTTGATCACCCCAGGCAGGGGGTCTGAGTGTTGTAATGACCCAGTCGGCAGGCTGCAGTCTGTTTATGAACACAGTACTGAAATGCCATTGAGCCCCTTGGGTCAGCCTTTGAAATGAAACAGATAAGATAATTGGCCCTAATAGAATCCAGAAAGCTGGTGCAGTAAGGCTTTCCTCGGGACCCTTCTCACTTTTTTGGTTTTTCCTTTTATTATTTTTTCTGTCCCTCTTGAGTTTGCATTTGTGAGGCGTGTGGAAGTCGCTTCTTAATTTAAACCAGGCCCCCGGTTCTGCCAGACCCTGGAGTCTGCAGCTCGCAGACCTTTTGAAGTCGCCAAAGTGTTCGGAGCTCAGTTGGCCCTTCTAATTTGGTTGCCGTGGTTACTCTAATTTGCACACTTTAATGCTGACTTTATTATGAAGGAAAGCAGCCATTATATGCGCCTTGGGCGTGGTTTTGGGCCTGGTGTCAAAGGTCACCCCAGTTTAATCTGAGATTTTGCAAGCTGCCGTTGCCAAATCGCATCCGTCACAGAAGCAAAAAATAACTGTACTAGTCCAAAACGCTTGATTGTGTTTTAAAAGATGCAAAGTTTCATGGGATTGAAGTGGAAGGAGTTCAAGGGCATTTTTCTTTCCTCAGGTGGAGGTTTTAGCGTGCGTGTGTGGGTGGGTGGAGGAATAAACTGTCGAACAATGTGTGCAACAAAACAGTCACTAAACACAAATACTCAGTGTTCATCGGTCAAGGATGTGGCGTTCCTTGTGTCATATCTGTTTAATGATTTAAACATGCATTAAAATCTAAAATAGGGCTGTACAAGACTAATCGTGATTAATCGCATGCAAAATAAAAGTTTTTGTTTACATAATATGTGCATTTATACTGTGTTTATTATGTAAATATAAATATATACACATACAGTATATATTTGAAAATATATACATGCATATGTTTGTATTTATATATACATAAGTATATATTTTTTGTGATTATTTGGGATTAATCATTTGACAGCACAATTTTTTTTGAGGGCATGAAGTAAAAATATCAGGTTATATTAACACTGTTCTGATATCAGAATTTAATTATATTTTAATTTATTTAGATATTAACATTTTTGGAGTTATTTAATGTTATTTTTAATATTATTATTCATTTAAAATGCATAAACAGAACAAAAGTGAGAGTCACTGCTTACAAATATTTGGAAAATTTTAGTGTAAAACCAAATTGTTCAATCAACATGCAGAAACATGGAAAGAAAAACAGGAAATGGCATCATAAGGAGAACACGTGCAAATCCTTGAGACTGTCAACATCAATAAATCTTTTAAAATAATAAAATAATTTGATCTTTTCTTCATGAGGCAAGCCTAAGTCATTTTTCAGGTGGTGCTATATATATACCACTTGACCAAAAAAATTATAAAATAAAATAAATAAATAAATGTTTATATATATATATATATATATATATTATTCTTAGTGTGTGTGTGTGTGTGTGTATGTATATATATATATATATATATTAACATTTTTAGATTATTTTAGTTTTGAAAATAATTTTTCAATAATTTCTAGAAAATGTTATATCTTACACAACTGCCTGATGATTGTTTTGGCTTAGCGCTGAAGTATATTAATTTTAAAATCGTAACTACAAAATAACAGCTTCATTGTGCAACATATGCATGATTCACTAATATCAATGCTTTCTTTATACATCTTTCCATTCTAAGCTCATGATTTAAATATAAATCTTCAGTCAATCCTTGTAGCTCCACACTTTTACTGTGACGCGAGGACGGAGGATGGAGCGGCGTATTGGAATGGAGTTTTCCTTCAAGGCTGGTAGTTTGCACTCATCCACAGCCCATGAAGAGTTAATGTGGTGTGTCGCAGGGAAAAGGCAGTAATTACTGTCCCATGCCACTGCGCAGTTCAGATCGCTCCACACCGGGGCGCAGACCACACTTTACGTGAATGTCCACATTCTTGGGCAGGCTAATCAACACGATCAATGGTGCCAGACAGTTGAGCTTCAAAACAGCGTTACGTTCTGCCATGCCTCTTCTACCCAGTTTCCCCACAGCATAGTTTCATCTTATCGGACATGTGGAATGTGCAGTCAAAAAATAGTTAGGCTTTCAGGCAGATTTAACATGTTGATTTCAGGTCGTAATGAGCTGCTGTTGATCTAATGGATCTGTTTTGTTCTCAGCGAGTTATGCAATCCTCACAATTTTTGAGGATTTTCACGTGTTGCTAGCAATCAAGCATTCATCACTTTACATTTTGTTTTAATATTGATTCCAAAAAAGTTTTCACAGTGATTTAGAACTGGTTTGGGTTCCCAAAATATTAGTGGCCTATTAGTAACTTTGACTGTGAAGAATATCTAAAAAACATTTTTCTAACATCAAGAACCAGGATGTGATTCCATGGATGTTAAAGTTTCTTCACTGAACCATGTATGCTACTAACTTTTATTTTAAAGAGTGTACAATCATAATGTGTATGCATTTAAATATTGAAGATGATTGCTGGAATGGTTTATGGAATATTACAGGTTCAGTACATCTTAAGCTCAACCATTTGTGGCATAATATTGATAACCACCAAAAATAAATTGGTCTTTTCTTTCATTTTCTGTAATAAAGGCAAAAATCAAGGCTGAGGAAGATTGAAATCAATTGACGCTGATAGTTTCATAAAAACACTTCACGTCATACTTTGAGCTCTAATTTTAATGATTGTTCAGGCATTAAATTTATTATAAGAAAAAAGCTTGGGGTGAGTAAGATTGTTTTAGTTATCAGTTCAAAGTGGCAGTAAAAGCCTTCATTATGCTTCTAAATATTTCTAAATGGTATTTCTATTTCTCAAAATGTCAGTTTTCATAAATATATTAAATGAAATAAAATGATATTAAATGCTTTAAATGATCATGTCACACTAATAACCTGAAACAATGGCTGTTGAAAATTACATTTTGCCATCACATATCACTTATATTTCATATAATTCTCACATTTTAATTTGACAGTTTTACTGTTTTATTTTTCAACCAAATAAATCAGCCTTCAAATGTTTTAAAAAACTGTTACTTCTCCCCCCACCTCCCAAGATCTTGTGGCTAAACTATTTTAAAAAACTACTGAAATGTTTACGGATTGGAGATTTTGAGATTTTTTTTTTTTTTTAAGAAAAGCAGAGACAAGTCAAAGTAATTTTTGTGGTGATCGACATCCATTGAGCTAAGCTTAACTTGTAATAAATCCAAAATATTCCTTAAAGTTTTAACCAAGTATTTCCTGTCTGTAGAAATGTCACTCCACCAGGCTTCAAGCTGTGAGAAAGAGTCAAAGGGGCAACCCCAGGGTTGACCAAACATAAGGCAGGCTGACCATATCCCGACAGTGAATGCGTAACACAATACCTGCGAGCATGCCGTGGGATGCTTTGAACTTGATTTAGGACCCGGGTCACAAGCGACTTGGTTTGCCTCGCTGCAGGTTGGAGCCAAAACCCCCGGGGGACGCCAATCAGTGCTTGATGTCATCCTCCGTGTTACGACAGAGACATGTGAGAGTAACTAACAAGGTGCCATGCAGAGATCACTCAGACCTTAGATATAGCACTTACAAATATTAGTAGTCCCGTTTAGGCTGGCTTACATATGAAATAAAAAACAGACTTTCAGTATTACCAAACTGCAATCAAAATTCCGATGTCATTGCGGGATTTTTGAGAAACTACACCAAAGGCCTGTTGAGAAACAGAACCACCTTGTGCACTGATCACAACAAAACATCCTGTTCTGTTCGATTCGTCACCTTTTTCTTCTGAACTGATTCATGAACACATTTTCAGATCCTGCTCCCTGCTCTAGGTCATCTAATCGATCTCATGCCCAAGAGTTTACTGTACATTCGATTAACAGAGATTCAAACCTGCGCACATGTCTTTATTATATGGACAACAAAATTTGCTAAATTCCAGGACACTATGTCTTAATTCATACGTGTTAATTCATATATATATATATATATATATGAATACAGTATATATTTAGAAAATATGTATATGGTAATACATTGAAATATTCATATTCATAGATATTATATATAAATATATTAAATATATACACAACATATTTTTCTTAAATATACACACACATGTGTTTGTATTTATTTATACATAAATATACAGCGTATACACACATATTATGTAAACAAAATTTTGTTTTATTATTATTACTTTTATTATTATATTAATTGTTTGACAGCACTCGTGTACTATGACTGTCAAATATAAAATGATCCTTAAAAATATTCAAAAGAATAAAGTGTTGCAGCGTGCTCCAATCTTATGTACTGTATAATCTTCATTTTCGTTCTTTTGTCTTTAGCAATCAAAATTTTGAACATGCTTCTCTGATCAGTGCATCTCATGTCATGAACTGATATCAGACGGACTGAAACGGGACACCTTTGAATCATATATGAATTATAGTTACAGTCATCTGGCTGGGAAATGAACTAAAAAGTTGAGTCAGATCGAGTCTTCATCAGAACCAATTCTGTCTGTAACAGCATCAGGACAAAACTAGTCACTAAAAACTTTTACATACGAATTTTTGTTTTAGCCTATATATCTAAATGCTAAGACATCCTATTAATGTTTTATTGTTAGAGATTATCTAAAGTTATAGTCTATTTGATGTGAAACATTTACTTCACACATTTATGCAAACAACCTTTAGAGAAACTGACTTTACACTGTTTAAAACTTTTAAGATACATGCAAAGTTTAAAAATATTTGCAGTCTATAAAATCACCATTGTATGATTTTGATTTTAAGTTACGACTTAATATCAGATATCATTTTTCTATCATATCAACCACAAAACATAAGACTTATAATACAGCCATCACTTTTTTATTAACGTCTTTTAGACTTGAAGATTCACTTGAATAGACTTGAAGAACTAGATAAGAACATTAAGCTCAAGCTACCTAATTTCAAAATAAAAGCATGAAATGTGAAATAATTAGCATTGATTAGGATGTAGAGGTTAATTGATTATGACCCTCCTGTTTTAACCTCAGGGCTGTTGTTAGCCCCAGTTACGCTTCCTGACACGCGGAGGAAGGAAAAGGGGAATCATTGTAATGCCCAAGAAACAACACATCACTTATCTTCCTCATATAGTGCTGAAAATAGGCCTGTGTTTGAGAGCTCCGGTGGGCTCCAGGTTAATGACTCTGTGGAGCTTAGTAGCTGTTCAGGAGCCGACCCCATAGGAGGGCGAGTGGGGGGTGTCATTAGGGTGATCGCCCCTGGGCCGGAGAAAGTGACGTAGGCCGCTTGAGTGCTAAGAGCATCAGTCACACACTGTCAAATTCTCAATGTATGAAAGATTCCTTAGTACCGAACATTTGAAGCTAAAAGACCATGAGGTCTTTAATGATGAGCCAATCATAACATACTAAGGGTTCACTTTTTGCTCTGGTAAATGATTCTGGAAAAGTGCATTAATTTGACATCTATGGATATTATGGAGTGCTCTGTGATGTCTGGAAGGACTTGGGTTTATTCAACAGGTCCGTCAGAAAATTGGCTATTGTAATGAGTCCATCTCGTTCATGAAAGCTGACGTTCAGTTCTCTTTTTCGGCATTCTTTCGTGCCAGAGCCGCAAGTTGTATTACGCGTTTAGCAGTATTTTCACTATATAGATATGCGCCTTCATAACAGGTTGGATCCAGATGAGGGGTTTTTACTGCCAAGCAGAAGAACAAAGGAGTTTCCCGGAGCAGTATGGTGTTAAGTGATACAACATGAGAAGCTTATTACATTCAGAATCTTTGTCTTGGGGATGTATTTTGTTTATCGTGAACAGAAAGTAGTCACTAAAGAACCGGTTCAATGAAAAAACAGAAGTTGAGTATAATACAGTACACTGATGTTATTAAAGCGATTATTCTGTCATCCTTTGCTCACCCTCTCTGTGGAACACAACGGAGATCAGATTAATGTGGAATTGTAAATGTTTTGTTCATACAATGAAAGTCAGTGGGGTCCAAAGGTTAACTATAATTAGTTAAGCCTATTAATTTGATTTTATTGGTTTAATGTTACTGATATTGATACATGTCACTATATATATATGCTAGTAATTCTGCAAGTAACACATTGAATTAAACATGACATTTTTAGTACAAAGACTGAAACGTAAGTTTACGTAAGTCAATGTTTTGATCAAACTTTTGGACCCCATTGACTTACACTGTATGATTGATGTTCTTCAAATCTCTTTTGTGTGTGTATAGATACCCCCCCCCCACACACACATAGTGTATGCATGTATGTATATACATATATATATTGGTTATAGAGGAATGGGGTTAAGAAACTCTACATTTTTGAGAAAACCTTTCCTCATTGAGTCATTGAAGTAAATGTACTAAATAAATATATGTTTATATGAATGACTGTAGCTTAAAATCATATTTTAGACTTCCATCCTTCCAGGATATATTTCTTAAACTAGTTTATGAATCTCTTTCAGCTAAGCATCCAGTAAAACATCCCTAACAGGAAAGTTTAAAAACAGGACAAAAAGTGCTTTAACGTCCACATTCTGTTTATCCGTCCTGCAAAAGACAAGCCTATTTATGGACAAGCAGATTGCACAAATAAACACTACTCTAGATGTGAAAACTCTGCTTTTATTATCCATGAAACACCACAATGGATTTGTGTACTTCTCGTGCAGCGTTCTGATTGCCTGTTTATTTTCGCAGCGGCCCTCCTGAGCCAGTGGATGCTGGGCCAACCACCACGAGGTGCCAAGTCTCTCCAGCCATTTCCTGTGTGTGACATCATTGTGTATCCCCTAGCGGCAGCATGATGCGTGTCTTGTCTGCTCCCTGGGTGGCGTGCACTAAGTATTCCGTAAACATGGGGCTTCGGCGCTCTCTTTGTTGAATGAGTTTGAAAAGGGGACTTTTGATGCTCTGTCACTCTTAATGCAACACTTGCACCACTAAGCCTAACTGTAATTTAACTACCATCAGGCTGCAGCAGTTGATCTATGCTCATTTATAAAAGCTAAAAGACGCCAGCTTTCCCTGTGATGCTATTCTTACCAAAAATTTCAGAATATTTATAGGCCATTTTGTAATGAAAAGACCTTCCTAAATGAAGTTACACATCAAATGAAACAACATCTGCAAACTGAAATACAACGGATCATGAGGTTTGCTTTTAGATATGATATATTTAGGTATTCCATATTTTGTGTTCTCTTACAGCAGATGTGCGTAGTTCTTTAATTCTTATATTTCACGTTTTGGCTTTTCCAGTTTTTCATTCATTGATTAGACTGACAAACATAGAGACTGCTTTTATATTCATGACTGGTGATCAGATATTTGGCTCTTAAATTGTTATAGTATATAGAAATTGAATTGTGTCGTCAGTGTTATAGCTCACTTTGTTCGGATGGGAGATCAGATGTTAAGGGTTTTTAAGGTGTAGAGTATCTGTTTTATATAAGCTTAGCTCTTCCCAGGAACAAGGCTTGACCTTCGCGTAACTGTAACCCTGCACCATCTCCAGATTATAACCTCTTAATGTTACCCTCTACAGTAATGTCCCTGCGTCTAAAGAGCCCAAGCTTTTCATGTAGAAACTAAAGCATGCAAGATGGTTTTTCAAAAGCACTTTTATTTCTTTACAAATACAAGCGTAACATTCACAAACGTTTGATCTTGAAACAATTTAATAAAAAAGCTGAATTGCTTCATTATTGTGACAATCATGCTGACTAACACTCATTTTAAAAGAAAAATGTTAAGGTCATAGAAACATAAAATGGATTGGTATACCGAAAATCAAGAGAGGGAACTATTGCATATGGGAATAATTATTTTGAAAATTCCACCTGTGGAAAAATAAACGGTATTAACAAAAACAAAACATGTTTCTGCACTGCCCACTTCCGCTAAATAACAGCCCAAGCATGCACTCGGTTTTTATTTGTACCCTATGAAAGGTAGAGGACTGAAAGATAGGCCTGTTGTCGGCGCATCCAGTAAACAATCATTCATGGCATCGGTTCTCGATGGCTTTTAAAACGGTTGCAGCTAGCATACTTCTGTAAGTTGCACCTGTTTCCAGGAGCAGTTTCAGTGGAAAATGATTTTCCTTCATGAAGTGAATTGCCAGCAGTTGTTGTAGGAGCTGTAGCCTAAGCGAGACAGCTGGGGAAATGAACAAGTGCTCGCTTTGACTTCCTTCTTCACTTTTTTTTGTTGTTTTTACTCAACACAAAGGCTCGTTTCATTTTCAAAGTATTAGCTCCCTATATTTAAAAAAAAATAATTGTAATAATACATTTTTAGTTTCGGTTTACACGCGACAAACAATTCATACGCATTTAATAGATTTAAAGAACTCCGGCAACCCCATTCACGTAAGTTTTGCTTTGCTTTGTTTATTTTCGAGTAATTAAGAGCCGAATGGCCCACATTCATAAATGACCCAAGGAACCTTAAAGGATAATAAATAGGCTAATATGTATATAGTATAAAAATTAAAAAAAATTAGTACATCAATCCTGTATAACACTAGTGAGGGAAGCTAACGGAGTTAACACTGACACCAGAGCAGCTTTACGAGTCGATAATCATTAGTCTATCAGGTCAGAAAAAGGCAAGCTGTGATTAAATGCGACACTAGGCTACAGCAGAATTATCCGAACAGCTAAATGTCAAAATATCACGGTTTAAAACTAGATTTTTTTCGGACCTAGGATACAAGTAGGCCACACACACTCGAAAGAACGTAAAAACAAACAAACATATGCACAATGGTGTCGGAAAAGCAGCAGCGTCGTGTACAGTACCTGTCAGAACAGCAATTCTACACGGCTTTCTTTATTTGGGAAACTCCCACGAGCGTTCTTCTGGATGGATCCCACGGGCCGTGATTTAGAGCAAAAAGCTTCAATTCACCGTGTATACCTCGAGTCACTCCACGGGCTCTATCCCTTCAAGAAAAGCCAACGCTTTGTTTCTAAGATTTTCAGTATAGTCTATTTAAAGGCGGACCTCGACATCTGAACATCTGTTCAATTCACGTGACTCTAAAATGCTAACATCTGTTCAAAATAAGTTTCATTCGTGTGCCTCTAACATCCATCTGCCAAATGCCTTACAAGTGGAAATGAACTCAAACTTTGGTCTAGTTTTCTCCTTGAAGTTCACTGGGATTTTTATGGCGTCCGTGCTAAAATAGAAGGGTTTACTATTATTTAAACCAATATTCGAGTAAGTTGTCCATAATAAATTATTCGTTGTTGTAATTTGTTTGTATGTCTCTCGGGGGGATTTTCATATAGTAAAGCATTACAGTTGCACAGCATACAGGCCAGCTTCATCCACCCCACCTTCCCATGTCCTGCTGAAGGCAGCTTCAGTTTCATAGACATCTGGGAATTCCGCACATGCCTGAAAACCCAATTACACACCTTCAAACGTGCACGTGCTTTTATTTCAAATATTCCATGGTTCCAAAATACTTTCCCAGACTTCATATAAAACCAAGCGCAATTGACGCTATACTACATAATGGTCCAATGCCAAATACAAACCACGAATGAAGCAAAAATATCCCACGGGTCACAGCCAGACAAAACGCATTTTAGGCTTTTGTTCATATGAATTAATCATTTGATGTAATTTAGTGATCTGGGTGTAGTTACATTGCAAAGCACTTTTTTTAATAAAATGAGTGAAACTGGACAATAGACTAAAACTAAAGATAAAACTAGTGAGTCTTTTTTCCCTGCACACAGTATTTTTGGAGCAGCCTCTGGATATACACCCATTGCAATCCCCAAGGATTTGACCTTGTGACGCACGTGTGCTTTTGGGAAGCTTTAGCTGGATGAAAACGATATAGTGCAACTGTAAAAAAAATACTTTTAGGGGTACATGCCGTGAATACAAACCTATTTTCTTGCCTTTTTTCTCTCATATGAATAGGGTACATTTTGCTGAACCTATAACGTCCATAACTCCGGCTTAAAATGTCAAACTAAATCAGAAGTCAGAATTAACCAGAACCATATAGGAATAAACTTGATATTTCATCACAATCGTATGAAATCGTTAAAGACTATTTTAAATAATGCAGTGTCAATTATAATGCGTTCTAATGCACAATTTTCTTTATATACATTTTTCAAACTATGTTGTATTTATTTCAACAGTAGCCTATAGTCTGTATTGAAATAAAACAGGGACACTTACTAAAAGTAATAAAACAACAGCTTATTGTTTAGATAAAAACGCATTATGTTTTTATTTTTCAACTTCAATCAACGTATTTTTGTCTCTGATTTTCTGGCCTATGTCAACCAACCCGTGTGATTGTTTTTAGATCAAAATTATTCGTCATAATAAGAGTAAACGGGCGTGTTTTTTCCCCTTACAAATTTTTCGTAATTGTTTCAAAATCGTATACACAAAAGTAATGTGAATAAATGTTGATACTAACGTCAACTATTTCTTAAAAGATCTTCATCTTTATTACAGAAATACACATTTATTTACAAAAGTAGCAAAAAAATAAGAATGCATTTCGACACAGGATACATTTGCCTTCATTTCAAAAAGTGTGTCATCAATAAATAAATAGAATTGTACTAAATCTTTATATTTTGCACAGGATTCGAACTAGAGGCTTCGTTCCCCCATTTTCTCATCGACAGTCCTTGTGATGCAATTTCACTTTCTCCAAGAAAGCTATGCACAACCGAGTCTTCAAATAAACAAAAAATAGAAAAACATGCATATGCACACATTTCCAACATTCGTCGTCAATAATAAAACTCGCGAGGAAGTCCGTATGCAGCGCACGCGCAGCAATCCGCTGTCCGTGGCCTTCTCTCGATAATAGCCATGACCTCTGTTGGAACATTTGCAGTTTTCCCCAAGATTATGAAGGAATCTAGCATTGTGTCGGCGCATTGGTCCTCGAGTTTTCCCAGCTCTTGGCTTTCACCTGCGAATAATAGCATGATTTAGGCGAGACAATGTTTGCTGTAGGCAAAACTTTAATTACAGCATCCTATTTGTTTTGAGGAAAAAAAATAATAATTGTAATCGACTGCTGAAAAATGTAGGCCGTACTGGTAAACCATTCAGTGCCATTACATGCATAGCCAACCTTCTCAACCCTTTTTAGAAATGAGCTACATTTTGAACATACTTAATTATGTAGTTTGCGTTATTGCTACTATAGGGAGAGGTAGTGTGTCATTTAAAGCCATGCTGATAGTAAACAAATCCAGACGATTTGAAAAACATGCACCAGTTGTTGGCTTCCCAACTAAACGTGTAAAATGCTTTGAGAGATCTTACTCAAGTGTTTACAAAGACGAGGGATATTGTGAAAGCGTACCATTTGAAAACAACAAAAAAAGTGTCCCTGCACACTAGTGAGATGCAGACATGGACCATGCGCCCTCCATCCTCCAAACCGAGAACGCGTAGCTCAAACGCTCATGAGCAACATAACTACAACTTGCCATCTTGGAGTCCAGCTCGTCACTCTGTAGAACCTGACAGAGAAAATCGATGTACCTGGCGGCGAGTTTTAGCGTCTGTATTTTGCTCAGTTTGTCGGAGGGTAAAGTGGGGATGATTTTGCGTAAAGCCGCGAACGCTTCGTTGAGCGACTGCGTCCTCTGTCGCTCGCGGACGTTCGCCATCACGCGCTGCGTCTGCAGCTCCTCAAAAGACTGAGGGCTGTTGCTGCTGTTGCTAGACTTTTTCCCCCTTTTCCCAAGGGTCGAGCTATCGGAGTCCTCCCCGTTTTTCCTGCTAGACCGTCTTTTCCTTCCGCACCTCTTCGGTGGCCTGTCGGTCTCTCCGTCGCTGTTGCTGAGGCTGTCCGCGGGAGACACGGGGGAGCTGGAGGAGTCTCGCGCGGGCTCTTCGGGCATCTCGTTCAAGTCTGCTGAAAGCGCGTGCGAAGTTATTCCCTCATGAGGGTGAAGTACAATTCCAAGCGTGCAGTGCTTATTTGGGGGGAAATAACTAGGTATCCGGGATTCCGAGCAACTTTGAGTTGGGTTGAAAGGAAAAAGTTGGGGAGCTCTTATAGTCTGGTGAAGTGTTTGGGAGACGAGAGACGATTGGCCAAGAAGGCTTAAGACGCGAGAAGGAGGGTCTTTTAAACTCGAGATATTTTCCTTGACAAGTCTGACAGTTCTTTGGTGAGCAGAAAAAATAGCGAATTGCATGCTCAACCGACTGTTAGGACTCGCTGTGCTTTAATTAGATTTAAAGCATTGCACAGTCAGTGCGTTTTTGAAGCAACTTATAACCTACAGAATTCGGTTAGTGGTTGTTGTTTCACCACACGAACATATTCTTTAAAAACTTCACAACAACATTTCGTCTACTAAACAAAACAAAACAAAACAAAAAAACACCCTGTCCAAAGATTTCTAAAAGGCTAACACGTGAATACAGGCAACTAGACTACCAGGTTTCGGCTTGGTTTGTGTTTAGAAATCAATTAGGAATGATAAATGTAGAATTATGTCTGAAAATATCTGATATAAGTCGAAATAATATTTTAGGATTCAAATTTAAATTAATTATTATATATTACATTATCGATCTTGATTGTGGCAGCCATTTACTTGCAAGAACCATTTAAAACCCAAACCAAGACACACAACCTAAACATGCCAAGCGTAAACGATCAGAATCTATGTATTTTTAACACATCCGCTGTGACACTGCACAGATTTGTAATTTTATCGTTTTGTTTATGTAAAGTGAACTGATCAATGACCTCCACCAGGGGTCGTGATATTCTGGTTATAGTTTGTTCATTACCAAATTCGTAATACTAGAGTTACAAATGCTTGAATTTAACTGCCAGTAAACTAAATCAGATGATAACACAAATTATCTTGAAA
This sequence comes from Enteromius unitaeniatus, assembly GCA_032359435.1. Taxonomy (NCBI): domain Eukaryota; kingdom Metazoa; phylum Chordata; class Actinopteri; order Cypriniformes; family Cyprinidae; genus Enteromius; species Enteromius unitaeniatus. The sequence goes on along the minus strand of JAUMHI010000058.1, from coordinate 8,412,815 downwards.
TTCAGACTGGCAGGTATCCAATACAACTTTTAACATTTACAGTTTACACATTTAACCTGAGAATAATTTGAATAAAGCGCATTTTAAAGCAGAAGTATCTTAAGACAAAGAATAAACAAAATCTCTAATTTCCACCCCATGATGCTTAATGTTTTTACCCAGGGACAACATTACAGCACACTAGTATATCTGAAGGTCTTTGAGCAAGCAGCAGAGAACCCTATAACACTTGGGCTGCAGCCCTACCAAGGGGACATAAATTATCTTGTTAATGTCCAATACTCACCTCTTGCATAATTTAAAGTTGTTGCACAATTTGTGCAGCTAGTGCAGGGGATTGATCAAAATGTTAGGGGACTTTGGTTCGGCTCAGTCCAATGTTTGTGCAGTCCTATTTCAGCTCTATGGGTCTCTTAAAAGACAAATCCTGGATTCACATTATACGTCTAACACCACACACGTGGCATATAATCGATTTTCCTGTGCAGGACTGCTGAGTGAGTAAGGATTTTGACTCGCACTAAGTATGTGATGATGATTCACGCTCTGACTCAAATATCGAGAAGTCCAAGAATCTGATATTTTACAGCTCCTCCCGCTGCACAGAGTGCAAGGACAGATCCAGCACTGCTCTAAAGCACACCATGAGGGCTCCAATAACTGCATTATTATTATTATTAATAACTGCATTAACAGCAATGTGAAAGGAACAATCTTTGTCTCTTTGGGTGTTCACTCTTGGGGTGGGTGGTTGAATGAACAGAGATGGATGGATGGATGGATGGATGGATAGATGGGTGGGTGGGTGGATGAATGAACATAAGGGATGTAACGGTATTGTAAAGGCTGAGAGGAGCAGGGCTTTCAGTTAAAATAAATATTATGTTGCTTCTAACTCTATTTTACATGCAAATAGAGCCAAAATCACAGCATAGCCATTGTCTATATCTTATGTGTACTTGGGTTCATTATTATGAATTATAAATATAATTATAAATGATTATAAATAAGGATTTTAATCTAGTTTAACATCTTGTAAAGTAGAGCTAGTTCAGTAGGCCTTATAATGGGGTGCATTTCAGTCACTATTTCATATTGATTCTGTTTTTCTGACAACAGAAACCATTAAATATATAAGTGAAAACAGTTATATTGAGAATTAGGGGGCATTGAATAACATTATGTGACCACAGAGAAGCAAGATAATATGATATACTGACGTGATGAATATGCAAATTGATATATGACGTCATCTAGCAATCTAAAGCAGGTTTTAAATCGGATGTGTGGAAGGTTTAATAATTTTTTGTTATTAAAATTGAAGTTCCTGTTTCAAAGTTTACAGATAGATGGCTAATTTGTATGCCATTGATATGTTCAGAGTTCATGTAAACTGTTTAATAAACACTTCTGGCACTTTTTTTTAGCCTCTTAATTAGTTTTCTTTTCATGTAAATGATTCAATAAATACCGTACCGTGCCATTCATACCGAGGTATTACCATACCATGAAATTTTGATACCGTTACATCCCTAATGAACATAGATGGATGGACGGGTGTATGAATGAATAAACAGAGATGGATGGATAGGTGGATGAAGGAACAGAGATGGATGGATGGGTGGACGGATTAGATTAGATGGATGAACCGATGATGGATTGATGAAGGATGGATGAACATTTGAATGGATGGATGGGTGGGTGGATGAATGAACAGAGATGGATGGATGGATGAATGAACAGAGATGGATTGATGGGTAGATGGATTAGATGAGTTAACAGACAGACAGACAGCTGGATGGATGGATAGAGGAACAGAAATATGGATGGAAGGGTGGGTTGATGCATGGATGGACGGGTGAATGGATTTTTACCACATATATGAGGATAATAGGGTTTAAGAAAATAAAATAAAGTAAGTGATTTTCAGATACTGTTTGCTGGAGGGGGTTAACATTTTGTCATTACATTCAGGCCCTCAAATAAACTAACATCATGATGAGAGGCAGACTCCAGACATCATATCGGCTCCTGATAGGACCTGTCTGGCCCACAAAAGAGAAAGGATATGGGGAGAAGATTAGAGAGGTGAGGATGAATATAGGCAGATCTAGCCTGTCTGGATCTGAGGACTGGACTATGAATGAGTGCTTTCAGTGAAGACGGCTGTGCTGGTCTTCTTGGACCAAAGAGCAGAAGCAACCAAGCAAACATCACTTATAGAGAGAGCTTTTTAAATCATAATGTATAACATTAAATGTTCACAATGTCAGGATGAAAAAGAAGCCAAGAGTGAAAAGAAGCCAAGTGTTTTTAGTGTGATGCATATAGCCTGTTTCCTGACCAGTTTTGGAATCATCAGCACCACAACAAAATTTTCTATATTTTCTGCATTTTTACATTTTCTAATGTATTATTCACTGATACGGACTGGTTGTTTATAAACATATTCATTATCAACTAGTTGATGATAGGCTATACACAAATAACACAGTAGCAGTAGTTTTTGTTTTACTATAAATTATATATTCATACAGTAAAAGCATTATTTAGCATGACATGTACTGCATACATTGTAGACATATTGTATACACCATATACACAAAGTATACATTGTTTACATAGTTAAGTCATTTAAAGTTATTTCCCTTTTTATCAGTGCTAACGTTTAGTATATTTAATGAAATATCAGTAAAACAAAAAAAAAATCAGTTAGAGGCCCACGATCTCCTTGATGTTTTTAGATTAGACACTGTACCACTGTCCAAATCATTACTCGGTATGTCATGCCAGACCACCTACACACACACACACACACAGTGACTTTCTTCACTAAAGTAAATAGCACAGTATCTGTAACATACAGTAATGACAACAATTGCCATTGGCAGTTATGCTGCTTCACTATTTTATTCAGAAAGTGAATCCAGCTTAATGCATAATTAATCCATAATTCAACGATTCTGTGTTTTCTGATAGCATAGTTCCAAGAAACATTTGCAAACGGCATCTCGATCTGTGATTAGAAGTATAGTTAGTTATTATAAGCAAGCTAACATACAGTGCATTCTTTCCAAAGTTGTACATTTACATTCTTTAGTGTGTTCATAATCAGCATAATTGTGGAAGAGTGCACATGTACATAAAAAAAAAACATGGAAATTAACATACGAGGGATCAGTAATAGTGAAGTACCCAGCTAACAATTTTAGGTTCCCAAAATTGTCTTCTTTAGTTCCCAAAAATAACCAATTGGGAACATTAGGTGAATATTCAGCTGAAGTGACGTGCTTTCTTTAACAATTAGGGATTAGCTCTTTTGATTAAAATGTGGGGCTTCGTTTGATAGAGCAACTATATTGAGCGTTGCGACTTCTGCCATTTTAGAGAATAAGTCACGGGTGAAGAATGGTAGAGTTAAGTAATGTTATTTTTGTTGCTACTGTGCAAAAAAAAGTATTCTCCTATAGCGCAAAACTTAAGTTGAGCCACTGATGTCACATGGACTGTTCTACCGATGTTTTTACTATGTTTCTGGACCTGGGATCACTTCAGTTGTGTTGCTGTCTATGGGGTCAGATGACTCTCTGATATCATCAAAAATATCTTAATTTGTGTTCCGAAGATGAACAAGGGTCTTATCGGTTTGGACCTGACATGAGGGTCAGTAATTAATGCCAGAACATTCATTTTTGGGACAAATAATTTTTATTTTTAGGGCTCTTAATGTTGTTTTGGGAGTCTTCTACAATATGTATGCAAGGTGCATGCAAGGTAAAAAAACGCAAGACGCGAAATATGTGTTTAATATCACCTAATTTTTTAGCGACGCTCAAATGATTAGTTCGTAGCAGTCTCTCTAAACCCCTTCTCTACTCTACTCTGATTGGTCAGATTCTGTTGTGGCCCATTCTGTTGTGATTGGTCTTCCACATCAGAAATTATAGGCCTATTGCCATAGTTCTGTATTTTGAATGCTCCAATGGAAATCTAATAATGTAATATTTATTATACAGTGGGTACAGAAAGTATTCAGACCCCTCTTTTTTATATTGCAGCCATTTGCTAAAATTGTTCAAAAGTAATTTTTTTCCCTCATTAATGTACACACAGCATCCCATATTGACAGAAAAACACAGAATTGTTCACATTTTTGCTGATTTATTAAAAAAGAATAACCGAAATATCACATGGTGCTAAGTATTCAGACCCTTTGCTGTGACACTCATATATTTAACTCAGGTGCTGTCCATTTCTTCTGTTCATCCTATGGTTCTACACCTTCATTTGAGTCCAGCTGTGTTCGATTATACTGATTGGACTTGATTAGGAAAGCCACACACCTGTCTGTATAAGACCTTACAGCTCACAATGCATGTCAGAGCAAATGAGGATCACGAGGTCAAAAGGAGCTACCTGAAGAGCTCAGTGACAGAATTGTGGCAAGGCACAAAAAAAAAATTCTGCTGCACTTAAGGTTCCTAAGAGCACTGCGGCCTCCATAATCCTTAAACAGAAGACGTTTAGGACGACCAGAACTCTTATGGTACGTTCACACCAGATGTGACTTGCGCGAATAAATCGCACTATTCACGCATACTTGGACGCTTCTGCTACGCGATTCCAGTCTCTGTAGTGGTTAGACATGAGATAAAATTTGTTTTGGATATATCTAATAGGCAAACTTTGGTATAATGAATCAGGTATTTTTTATTTATTTATTCCTGTTTCTATTAAAGAACGAAGATGTGTCATACAGCTCCTCTACATGCAACGATGATGATTTTGTCCTCCATAGTTTCTGAATTCTGCCTCCGTATGCTAGTAATCATGCCACTACTAGAGCAAGCTCCTGCTCTTGCTCGTGTCATTCATGCGAATCACATCTTTCGCTCCGCTTGCTTCGTGCGAATCGTCTAATCACGTCTTTGCATTGACTTAACATGTAAATCACTCACGCTTAACGCCTCATTTGCATCTGGTGTGAATGTACCATTAGAGCTGGCCATCCGGCCAAACTGAGCTATCGGGGGAGAAGAGCCTTGGTGAGAGAGGTAAAGAAGAACCCAAAGATCACTGTGGCTGAGCTCCAGAGATGCAATCGAGAGATGGGAGAAAGTTGTAGAAAGTCAACCATCACTGCAACCCTCCACCAGTTGGGGCTTTATGGCAGAGTGGCCTGTCGGAAGCCTCTTCTCAGTACAAAACACATGAAAGCCTGCATGGAGTTTGCTAAAAAAAACACCTGAAGGACTCCAAGGACTCTGGACTTCTCTGGTCTGATGAGACCAAGATAGAACTTTTTGGTCTTAATTCTAAACAGTATGTGTGGAGAAAACCAGGCACTGCTCATCACCGGTTTAATACAGTCCCAATATTGAAGCATGTTGGTGGCAGCATCATGCTGTGGAGGTGTTTTTCAGCCACAGGGACAGGACGACTGGTTGCAATTCGAGGGAAAGATGAATGCGGCCAAGTACAGGGATGTCCTGGATGAAAACCTTCTACAGAGTGCTCAGGACTTCAGACTGGGCTGAAGGTTTACCTTCCAACAAGACAATGACCCTAAGCACACAGCTAACGAAGGAGTGGCTTCACAAAAACTCTGTGACTGTTCTTGAATGGCCCAGCCAGAGCCCTGACTTAAACCCAATTGAGCATCTCCGGAGAGACCTAAAAATGGCTGTCCACCAACGTTTACCATCCAACCTGACAGAACTGGAGAGGATCTGCAAGGAGAAATGGCAGAGGAGACAATAACATCTCAAGGTTACGTATTAGGGATGTGCATCTCCAGAACTGAGGCCGATGCAATATGCATTTCGATATGATACATGAAGCAGCTGGTGTAACCCCTCTGAGTCCATTTCCACCACAACTTGTCTTTGCTCTGCCAGGAGGCTAAAGGCCATGACCTCTTTGCTCAAGTTTATTGTGTAAACTATAATACAGACAGTCGCATAACAAAGTATGCTGGCAATGACATAAATCAAAGCACGCAGTGTTCAGAGAAGGACGCTGGAAAATATGACATAAGAAATAAGATGCTTGTCTATAGCCTACTGCACGACAAGCCACGGTTCAGCTGCGCGCGGCAAACGCTGGCAGTGTGAAAGCACAATCGGCGCGCACCACTTCTGCGCTGCTTACAGCTTTGTTAAAAAATAACTCGATGTCTCACTTAAAACAGTGACTTAGCACCACCTACTGGCGGTTTTAGTTTAACATTTAAAATGATCGCTTCATCATCATAGCATATTTCTCTTTTGAGCCTTTTTATTTAGAATAATACATTTTTTCTCATTTTTTTTCTCTCCTCTTCAAACTCTCAGGTTTGTTTTCCACCTCTTGCAATCCCAAGTTTACATATCTCACAGTTTGCTATGGCAATGTTGTTAGGGCTGCAGGATAATCATTGCGAGATATGTTTTGCGCATCTTGTCAGTAAATCCGGTTCTGTAATCAGGTTCTATCAGGTGCGTGGTCTTACATTGAGCCACATTTACTACGCAGAGCCATTGTTCACTGATGAGCCGCGCAAAATCACGCTGATTATGAACCCGAATTTGCACAGCTCATCAGTGAACAATGGCTCTGCATAGTGAATGCGGCTCAATGTAAGACTGACAGGTTGCGCAACTATGATCGTTAAGCAGTCTTGGGCTGTACCTACTGTATGAACTTTAGTTATCAGCGTACTTGGCCATACTTGATCTGTTTAAACTTGAGCTAGCCTATATTACTGCATGCGTGTTTGTTGGAGTGTGTGCGATGACAGTTGGGGTCACTCAGAGTGCTACAGCTGTGTGTGGGGATGAATATGGGACGTCGGGGTAATAGGCAGAGGTTGGGGGTTGTAGGCTGAGAGAGCGTGAGCAGGGGAGGGGATGACGTCCCGTGCCAAAAACAACAGAGGAAGGGGACGGATGCTCCCGCTGGCTCTGCAGCCTGCACTCGAGGGAAGCTCAGCCACAACGTCCTCCCACCAACACTCCTCAACTCTGCAGCTGGGGGAAGCGAGGGAGCGATACAGAAAGAGAGATTGTGTTTGGGGTCAAGCACTGGTTGTCTGAGGTATTAAAATTTGTGTGACCCATACATTTCAAGTGGGGTACTTAGAGCTAAAGACATCTGAATATTTTTCGTTTTTGTCAGCTTTAAGGCCTCGTGTTACACCGACGATAAATTCTTTGGAGGTTTTTATAAGCAGGAGATCTCCAAAAATGTGTGGGAGCAACAACAATATCTCTCCTCTTGTCTGCACCATCACAATTTTTCCATCACACCAACTGTTCAATGCACCTACAGGCATAGTTTTCCCAGGAAAATACTCCTGCCTGTCAGTACACAATCACTGGCCTGCTAAACAATGTTTTTCTTGGAACGATCTGCAGACAGCCACAGTTTCTTTATTATGCACTGGCAGAAATGTGTGGTGAAAACTCACTTTAGCCCAAAGAATAATCTGAATTCATGATATTGGGCTGAATATCGTGTTACCTCTCGGAGCTTCTGGCGGCTTGTTTGTTTAACTTTAATGAAGTGACTTAACGGCACGACTATGAAATTCTCAGCTCAGCCAGTTTGAGTTGCTCAAGGGAGACAGACGGACGGAGCGATGAAGACAGACAGCGTGAGTGGGAGAAAAGCAAAGAGTTTGTGAGACAGGCAAACAGAGTCAAATAGATCATGGAAGGCAGAGCGTGAGAGTGAAATGAACAGCTCGAGAGATACAGACGCTGAGCGAGAGGAACAGGCAGCGTGAGAGAGAAAGTCCACAAGGAAAGAGGTGCAAAGTGAGCAGTGAGAACTCCGCCACCCTTCAGCCCTTCCCTGCAGGACACTGAAAGCTACACCCCTCCTGAGTGATCTCCAGGCCACGGTTCCTGGAAACACCACTTTGAACTTATAGACACTTTCTCCTGAGATATGTAGGGTTCCGCTGAGATGGGGCTCAATGACAAAGAAAGGGAATTTAAATGCTACTACAGCCACTGTAGTATAGCGTTGGTACACAACAATATGCTATACTATATGCTATAGCTTTACTTTAAACAAGGGAAGAGAATAATCAAAAAATCATCAATAATTTAAATCATTAATTAATTAAATTAATTTTGACTAAAAGTAAATGCATGTATACAGTCATGGACAAAGTATTTGCACCCTTTGTAAATATGAAGGCTGTGAAAATTAATCTGGATTGTTAATCCTTTTGCTCTTTTATTTAAAGCAATTCAGAAAAACGTTAAATGTCATATATCATTATGAAATAAATGTTTTTCTCAAATACACGTTGGACACAATTACTGGCGCCCCTAGAAATTATCATGAGTAAAATATCTCTTCAGTATACTCCCATTAATATTCACAATTTTCCTGTTTCACAGAAATGTAATTATGAGGGAAAACAAAGGCCAAATTCATCCATCACAATGAGAAAAACCAAATAATATATTTTTTGATTTGCAGCAAAAGATAATAGCTTCACTAATTGGTTTAAGTGGTTTTAAGAAAAGAGCAGTGAGCATTTTCATTTCTACCATCAGGGAAATAATTAAGAATTTACAATCAACATAAAATTTTACAAAACTGCCTGGAAGAGGATGTGTGTCTATATTGTCCTAATACATGGTCAGAAGGAGAGTTTGAGTGGCTAAAGACTCTCCAAGGATCACAGCTGGAGAATTGCAGGGAATAGTTTAGTCTCAAGGTCAGAAAACATTAAAAAAGATCAAACAGCACCTACTGTACATCACCATATGTTGTTTGGGAGGGTTTCAAGAAAATTCTCTTAGCTCATGCAAAAAAACCCTCCAGCATGTTCAGTTATCAGACACGACTGGAACTTCAAATGGCTTCTATGGTTAGGTGAAACTAAACAATGAGTTTTTTTAGCAGCAAACACTCAAGATAGGTTTGGTGATCACAGGGAAAAAGTAGTCCATGTGTACAATGAAATATACTGCTGTATTTTGTTGTTGGCCTATATCTCTGCTGGAGGTCCTGGACATCTTGTTTAGACACATGACATAATGGATTCTATCAAAATACAAATAAAAAATCAATAAGTGTCTGATTTTGTTAGAAATCTTGTAATGGTCTATGTTTGCATCTTCCAACATTAATAATCCAAACACAAACCTCGAAAACAACAATCAATTCTTGATACAATTCTCTCTTTGTACAATTCTCACTATTAAGAAACAATGAACTATTACATATACATCAATAAGCTTCTAATTTGCTGGTTATTAATAGTTATTAAGGTCGTTTTTTAAGTTTAGGTATTAGTAGGTTTAGGGGTGTAGAATGTGGTCATGCAGAATATGTGCTTTATAAGCACTAATAAACAGCCAATTTGTTAATGAGACTTGTTACCACCGTTTTCAGTTGCCACAGGGTTTAGTGATGCCTTTGCCAGAAACACTAAACAAGGAAAAGAAATGTGTCACTATGAGATACTACAAGTTGTAAATATTTTCATTCTTTGATAACTTTATATATGTATGATTCAGGCTAGTTTTTTGTTGTCTAAGTGAGTCATTCAGCCTCTCCCTAGTTCACCATTAAACACAAGCCTCTGGTGTACTGTGCTGAGAGTCAGTTGTATCCTGAATAGACAAACAGTAACCCACCGTCACCTCTCTAATGTCTAGCAGATGGCTGTTATAGGCGTGAACTGCAGGTGCACATACAAATACCTGCTTCAACACACACGCACACATTTATAGACAGACACAAGCCCACATTTTTTTGTACTTATAACATTTCAAAACATTTATCAGAGTAAAGTGGTTTTAAGAAAAGAGCAGTGAGCATTTTCATTTCTACCATCAGAAATGAAAATAGTTAGATTTTCAGAGCTAGTTAGATTGCTTACAAATTGTAATCCGTTGCTGATTCCAAATGAACAAAAATTGTAGTTAGTAATGTTATACATTACACTTTAAGTGATCAGACTACTTTTTAATTACTTTTAGATTACTTTTGATCAAACTTGTATATATACATATATATATATATATCATATTTGATGTAATTAACAACATTTAGTGCATAAAACATTACATCAAGTTTTTAAAAACTGGGGTTTGTAAGTTTAATGGAAAAGCTAATAATTAATGACTGAATTAAATCGAAATCAGATAAATGTCAATTAAATATTTTATGTTTACCTGCATGTCAGGTGACCATAAAGATGATATTCAAATGTGCAACCTGTTCTCATAAAAATATGTACCTCTGTGCACTTTTTGCGTAACACCATTTTTATGGCGCTAAATAGGTATGTATTGCTGTTTTTTATTGCATTAAAAATCCAGAACTGTTCATACAAGGTAATGCACTATCATGTTGAAAATATGCCCTACACCAAATCGAACCTGTAACCTACCCGATAGTGTTGACAAATGCAAAACTGATATAAAAAGGCATCTGTTGTTGCAACTGTGCCATTTCAACTTCCTTTTACACAGATTTGAACGGTTTTGTCAAACCGTAGTTAAAAGGGATTGAGTTAGTTAAGGAGGGATCACCTCTTTGTACTCTATGAGCTACCGAACAAACTATCTATGAAAACTCATAGATATGAAGCTGGACATGTCTGATGCTAACATTCAAAAGCATCAGTTTTCAAATCTCCCAGCATATTAATATTGTTTCATATAAGTCACATGATTTTCTTCAAGTAATTGTGTGAAAATTACACTTTATTAATCAAAACTTAAATTTGTCTGAAAAGGAATAAAAGGTGTCAGGGTTTTACTGCCTCTAGTATTCATTTCTTTTATAAACTGCAGTGATATGTACTTGTTGGTACATATTATGGGTCTCGCTAAAAAGTGCACCAAAGTATGTTTATGCCATGTTGTGATACTTAATTACAAATAAATGTG
>JAUMHI010000058.1:8380808-8390864 GCA_032359435.1 Enteromius unitaeniatus | reverse complement strand
GTGATGAGGTGCACCTGAGCGCAATCAGTGCACGCCAATATTCATTGGCCTTTAGTAAAAGCTCAAAGCAGATCGGTCTCTCTGGCGAGTTCCCATATGTAACGTCGAAGTGATTCAACTGAAAGGGTAACCTTTCTACCATGTGATCTCAGAGTATCATTGTGATTCAGAACATTAACATTTAGCCTCAATACAAAACCTGCAGAGTTGTTGTTATGAGTACTATACATTGTGTAATAAGGTTGTTTTTGGGTGGCAAATACTGTATAATAGAAAGTTTTCAATTATAATGCAATAATCTTTTTATTTTTATTCACAGGGAGAGCTGTAAACTCTCATTGGAGCTTACTGAACTAAATCCATAATCACAAAAACCTAATCTTAAGGCATTCATTGAACTCATCTGTAATTACAAAATCATATTCATTCAAGCAATTCATCTAAACACCTAACTGGCCAAAAGTCCATAAAAGACCTTTATTACACCTCATTTCATTGTAGGTAGTGACCTTAATTCTTAAAGCTGAATTGGCTTTGCTCTATTTCTCAATGGATGTCAAAGGTGAGCCGCTTGCAGAATGGAACAAACCAGTCCTTGAGAATTTCTTAGCTTCTTTGTGAGTTAAAACCATTTCTTCAAATACCAGACGCTATGATGTAACTCCATACAGTGTGACAACAACAGCTAAGGCTTCTCACCAAAAACACAAAGAGCAGTTAATGATGTTTGGAAATGAACAGAAACTTACTGGCTATTTTTTATTTTGCCACCCTGAAAAACACTCAATTATCCCTAGCTTTATCAAGCTTTAGCCAGGCGTAGAGAGTAGATCTGCTGAAGATAAAAAGTAAATTCAGTGTCACTGAGGTTTTTGCCACAATGCTGGTGTCCCTAATGTAGTGTATTATTATCAGTCATTTACAAACAGGCGTAGCACATTAGAAAAAGCAACACCCATCGATTGTGTCTCTTGGAATGCTTTCAGATTTAAATATTGTCACGTCTGGGCAAGCTTCTCTATCACATAAGGTTTTAAGAAGTTCCTGAACTTCAAAAAATGGCATAATAATAAATCAATGAATTTGCCATAGTGCAAATACCATTCAGAGTAAACAGTCAATGCCTACAGAAACGGAACAAGTCTATTGTGTATCTAAAAATGATAACATTTTGGACAAAATTATACAAAAGCAAACTGAATCATTTGGATGGAATCTTACTTATATCTAAAAGCAGTCTTGGACTGCAGAAAAGTAATAATAGGTGTGACAAATGACAGTCGTGTCAAGAATATCACACAAACTAAGGAAGGATGTTTGTTTATTATTGAGCATTCATAATGAATGCAGACAGAACATTAAATGGATTGTTTGAAGAATGTTGGTAACCATGTAGATGCGGGTCGCATTAACATTTTTGTCCATATTGAACAATGGGCCTCAAGAATCCCATAATTCTAAACTATCCCTTTAACGCAAAAATAATCAATTTATTTCTCAATGATTGACTCCAATTGATGACCAATTCATTAAGTATCATTAATACTTAATAGTACTGCACATTCATGACTTGGTAAAAAGCCAAATACAGCTTAAACAAAGTTTAAGAGGGTGACACTGAACAACGAAACGCTTAGCAGGATAAGGTCTAGGTAAACATGCAAGATAAATAAGCAACAGATACCATAGGAAACATTTCAAGGTTTGGAATTTAAAGAGACTTTGCTTGTTTGTAACGCAAGATAGTCTAGCATGGCTGAAGGCTAATGAGCTTGATGAATATCATGTATGGTACATGAGGCTGTGATTAAGGTCACTGGAGAATCCACTGATGTCCAGATAATCATTTTTGAATCATTGAAAGAAAGTGACCGATTTAAGGCCGAGTTGCACATCACTGCACTACTCAGAATGCAATGCAGAAATATAGCCATGTGTGGATTATGATGCTGCATGTTGTGCATTTCCAATGAAATCAAATAATAAGCTCTTTTTAACAATGTTTACTGAAGTAATTTCAAGATTAGAATACATTAAAACATTTGTATTATTCATTTCTTTGCCCTTTATTATAGAGCTCCTTCATGACAAAAGTTTAGTTTAATTATAATAACTTTCAAAGTGTATTAGCATTAAAAAACACAGCAATACAAAATAGATTTTAAAGACTCTAACACAGGAAAGGTTTGCAATTATGCAAGGACCCTCACTCTTAAACACTGTAGTTAGTACATTTAAAATGACAATTAGAAATACACAAAATATAAAAATATATCAATACAATATTCCAGTATCATACAAAGATGTTAGATGTTAAACCTAGTATAATATACTCTGACACGGACATAATGAGTCACATTTCAAGAGGGCCTAAATGCATGTAACACTTACTGTATACCAGATATTCCACATACAAATATTAAAACATACTAATATAGACACTTACAGTTTGAGCGGAACTGCTTAAGTAAAACAAAGAAAGAGGGTAACCTTGAGGCAGTTCACTTAGAAATCTGAAACATTTTCAATCGAAATTAATGAACAATTCTTCTATTTCTCTTTCCAGCAACAACCCTTAACATTGCATAAGGGACTTCGTATCAACTCTTTTAGGAACCAAACAATAGTTTTCACAATTTCATTGTCACAGTGAATTACACATGAATACAACGCATAAAATATACAGACAGGCGCACAGTAACAAATACTCAGAACTTTTCAGATAACACGGTAGATGCCAGCTAATATCTATCGTTTCAAAAATGTGCCACAGCTGTTAAGTATGGACTCAGCAAGATCACCTCAATACGACAAGTAGGTGCTCCAGAAGTCATCTCCTAATCTCTGGGGAAGGCAGATGCCCTTAGGACCTCCATGCAGTTGACAGTAATGAGAGCTCCAGTAATCTGTCTCCACTGCTTGGTCACTGGGCTCTTCATTTTATCCAGGGCCAGGTGAAGGTCCTGGATCATATCCCTGTAGCCATCCCCGTACCGCTTACTCCAGGAATACAGGAAGTCATATGCAGGCTTCCACATTGACTATTTAATGAAATAAAACAATTAATCAAATCTTACATATATATTTACTGTAAATGTTGACATGTCAAATGGAATGACTATGATTGGGTTAGACCAGGGGTCACCAGACTCAGTCCTGGAGGGCCGGTGTCCTGCAGAGTTTATCTCCAACTTGCCTCAAAACACCTGCCTTGAAATTTTAAGTTCACCTAGCAATAACTTGATTAGCTAGTTCAAGTGTGTTTGTTTAGGGTTGGACCTAAACTCTGGACACCAGCCCAGCAGAAACCAGAGTTTTGGTAACCCCTGAGTTAGACCTTCTTCTGTCGGACATGTCAGTGATCATTGTCAAAGTGAATAATAAATTGAACAAGTTGTTAAATGATTGATTTTACTAGTATGTTTTTGATTTTAGCTCACCTGGGAACTAACTTCTCCATTTTTCCCTTTGTGTGGTGCCTCATAAGCAGCAATTTGGGCATTAGAGAGCTTCCACAGTCTCTCTGCAAGTTCTCGCCATCGCACTCCCAGCTCGACTGCTGTGGAAAGAATCACTATATCCTGGATGAGATGGGCTACTACACCTTGAACATCCATCTTTAACAGCCCCTGTAGGGAATACAAATCAAATTAATAAAACTTGTTTTTCCTCAAGAGTTTTGTTCTATGCATAAATGTATGTCATAATAAAAGATGCGTACTATGATTAGCTCATGCTGGAACTTTTTCTTGATCTTCTCTGCATGACAGTCTTCCTTGAGCTTTTCTAGAACACAAGCCACCTTCTCTGCCTCAGTGTCAGCATACCTCCTGGAGATGGCATCAATTGAGACCTCTGAGTATCCCAGAGCCTCAGCGAAGGTTCTCCAGCACTTGACATGCTCTGTGACCAGGGTCTGAATAGCAGAGTACATGTAGGTGAGTTTTCTAAAAGGAATTGCCATATTGTCCAAGAGGACTGATGTGGTGAGCTTAATTCCAGTGAAGTCGATGACTTGATCCTTGGTTATGACCTTCAAGTTCTTGCAGTGCACCAAGCCAACTCTTCCTCGGAGAAAGCCAATGTACCATTCTTTGACCTTCATCTGACCTACAGATCTGACAGTTTCTTTAGAAAGCAGAGCAATTGTATCACCCTTGAAGTATTCCAGAAGATATTCCACTCTTGGTTGTCTGAGAATCGACTTCAATGCTACCCCGTACCAATGCAAATCCACAGTTTTGCACTGAAACTTCTGAGTAAGGACTTCTGGGATCGATTCCTCAGGAATTGGCGTGGAACGAGTAACTTCCCTCTGCCAATCTGCTCGCCTGTGGTTGTGTTTTTCTGCCCTCAGAGGAGCAGCTTCAGGGGACATGATGTTGAAATCTCCTAAAGTGAGACTGTTGGGATCCTTCACTGCGATGTTGAGTTTGAAGGGACACATTTCCCCTCCGTTTAACTTGACCAGATCTAACGGTAGATGAAGTGCTTTTCCTGCATTAAGCTGCTCCTGTGTGACCTCTTTATACAAATCTGCTGATTTTACTTCAAAGTTTGAATCCAACACCCTAGAAGCAATTTGAAGATCTTTAAGACCATGTGGGTTGAACTGATGCTTTCCCCAAAGCTCCAAGACAACAGGAGGCATGTTTTTGCCACCCCTCTGGATATCAGAGAAAGGGAGCCTGGGTGGAATATTATCATGGCTTGATATGACCAGCACTACTTTGAGCGATGGGTGTATGTGCTTGGGACCATAGACGGCCACCGTGATATGGCGATCCAAGTAATCCCATACTGACATAGCAGGTTGCTCCAAAACAGTGGCCTCGGCAGCAGTTATGACGTACATGCGCGGATGCAAATCAAACAGCTTCATCTGTAACATGTCATTGTATATGTAACAGTCTTTTATTTTCTGAAAAGGTCCTTCTTTCCTTTGAGAGACTAGACCCACGAATGAGGTCAGGACGTGGCTTGTGGGGTCACTTTTTACTTTGGCAGCCATTCTCATCTCCAGCGAAATGCCCCCCGAAACATTATGGTTACTGAGGCTGACCTCTAAAAGAGGACTCAGAGTTGTGGTGTAGTTGTTGTTTATTCCAGCGGGAGGATCGAGGAGTACTTTGAGGCCGATTTCTTGGATCTCACCTTGGGGGACGTGTCCCTGAGGAATATGGGCGGTGATATTGGACTCTGGCAACTGCACAGAGCCACCATTGTGGTCGATCTTGCAAAAGATTTGAATGTCTGTGGCCTGAGTCTGGGCCCATCCAGGACTTTGTTTCATTAAGCTCAGGTCCAAACAGGACCTGGTTAGCTGCCTATGACTCAACCAAGCCATTTTGTAAGCTTCTCTGTCATTCTTCAACCACTCAAAATCAGGATTTAGGAAAGGTTCTTTAGAGTTGAGTCCTTTCGTCCTCTTATCTTCCTTCTTCTCAAGACTGTCAAGTATATCCGAGGCACTTCTCCACCTCCCAGATCGGTTTAAATTGTTTTGTCTGGGTGCTAAAAGATGAGCAAAGTTTGTTTCATCTGAGGATGTGCTGAGTGAGTCCTCGTTAATACTGTCAAACAGAGATGAGGGATCCTCTTTCAGCATGGACACCCCAGAGTCATAATTGCTGGCATTGACGATTTCATTTAAGAATGGATTTGACCTGCCCAGCTGATTCCAGAAGGGGTTGGTAGTTTGTTTTGGATTTTCAATTTCATTTGGTAGGACAGGCCACTCTGAGATTTTTCCAATCTCATAACCATAGCCCCCTAAGAGAAGATATGTCAGGATAACCAAGAAATTAAATCCTAATATATGTATTTGTTAGGAAAATTTAATTTGTGCAGTTTATAAACATTCTAAAATATGTCTTCAAATCATTAACAAATACTTACCATGAAGATTGTTGTTGTTGATGGTCACATTTTCGTCCACATCTATTAGCGTCCCCTCCGATCTACTCCGAAGCAGATTGCCTGCACGACTGTTTGACTTTACTTTTGCGGCTGCCATCTTGAATATTCAAGGTGAAATGACAACAGTCTTTTCTCTAATGTCAAAGCTATTGAAAAAGGATGAATTAAAATTTATTTTATATTGATTAAATCTAATTTGCATGATTAAAAAAAAACATTAATTAATTGCAGAAGCTTGTGTTCAGAAGGACCACTTTTAATCATGATAATTTTTTATTATCAATTATTATGATAATTGCTTCTTGGGCTGCCTGTATAAGACCATTATAGATTATTATATTGAGGTTGCAGCAGAATATTGATTTTATAGGTTTTTATTGATTTATTATAGGTTCTTCAGGACAGTGCTTATCTGAACCACTATATAAAAATAACCTTCTTGATTTTATACAAGTGTTTTAACCAAAACATATATAATTCTACAACAGTCTTATAAATCATCTGACACTCCCTTTTTTTAAATATAATAACAGCGTTTCTGAATTTATTTAATTTCTTACTAATAATTTGAGTAAACAATCACCAATGGACGTTTACAAATAAATAACTCAAACTTTACAGATCAACAGTCTCCATGAGTCAATCAGTGAAACTTCTCTTGTTGTTTTGACTCATTTCTTCTGCCACAAGTCCCTGAATCACTTTCCAGTATCCTCTCTGTCCTGTCTCCAACAATGACTCATTAAATGCGTATTATGCAGTGCAATGCATGAGAACAGGTCTGTCTTGTCTGAATATCAGCGACTCTTTAACAAAGCTTTGTCTTGGTGGTGAAGCGTTGACTCTATTCAAATCAACACGCGCACTAGCACGCCCTGCATCAGCCACGTCACAATACACCTGTTTGTTTTATATCGCACGCAGACGTCATCCTATATTTAAAACATAAACGTTCTATTCTGCTGTTTCTGTTTTAAAAAAAACAAATGTAATATATTACAAATGTTAATATATTTTAATATATTAAAACGCCGCCGGGACACACATACCACGCTGTATTCCGACATGCACCTAGTCTATTTAAATCAAAACACGTGAAAGACTTCATGTGGTCAAATACGCCTATATACGGCCTCTTTATTAATGCTTAACTTGGACTAAATACCCTATATAACTGACATAATATATTTTAACCATTTAAGCTTAAAAGACCTACCTGGAACATGGTAGTTTCTCCACTCAGTCCTTCTGCGAACTTTTTAATCGGTGGGGAGTGTCACCAACTGTACACCTTACACTTCTGTGCGCCTCCGTCTGCTTGAATAGAGAGAGAAGTGCACACTGGGATACGTAGTGCCACACAGTCAAACAGTCGTATTGGTCGTCGTTCTCAGGTTCTCAGTTAGACTCCAGCACCCACAAGCCTCCTCTTTATGTACGCAAAAAGCGTTGCAACACCTGAAACCTGAAAGGAAAAAGTGGTTTCGGTATGCAAATTCATGAGAGGGGGAAAAAATAATTTTATTAAAATAAAAATGAAATAAATTACAGCTTTTTAAATTTCTATTTTTTATATAGCTGAAACTCAACAAAGCCAAGTTAAGAAGAGAAAACGTTTTCTAATATAGGCTAAATAAAATTGATGAAATGCTCATGTGTTTTCATATATATATATATATATATTAGGCTATAGCTGTTTTGTATGATGTCAATAACTAAGAGGCAGTTTTTGGTTTGGAAAATGAAATACATTATGGAAACTAATTTTTTTAGGCTATATTGTTTTGAATTATAATTGTCATTGAAAATGCATTTGCACAATGTGTACTCATAGGTCATGTTTATAGCCATAATACTTTGTTATTAGCTCAAACACAGATAACCTGTGCCTTTTTTTTTTATTCTTTTCAAAAAACAACATGTCCTGAAACAACATCAAGGCTCATTAACACGATTAGGTCAGTGACCACCCTCTAGTGGCTTGCTTTAGCTAGTTCAGATATACACAAGTAGCACATTGCTTGCATGCATTAAACACTAAGGCCTGGTTTCATGCAGGGTTTAGCCTAAACCAGGATTAGGCCATAGTTTAATTAGGTAAATTTTTACGTGCCATAGAAAAAGAATGAATACTGGTTAGTATCCTAAGACATATTTTAAAACCAGTCAGTGCAAGTTTCTTTCATTTGGAACAGCTTAGATTTACATTTTAGTCTAGGACTAGGCTTAAGCATCTGAAACTGGGGGCAGACGTCGAAATGACGTCCCCTGACGAGCCAGAATGAAAGTTATTACGATGTCTTTTGGATGTCCAGTATTGACATACATACATACAATGTCTCTAGATGGTTCAAATTTAGTTCAAATGTGGTCATTGTGGACGCACTTTCAACATTGTACAACTGCAGACTAATTTTAGACACTGTTTATACTGCTTCTGGGCCAAATAAACAATCAAACATTGCATTCAATTAAAACGTATTTATTTGTAAATGTAAAATGGCTTTGTGTGTGACCAGAAATAAAGACAATTTGAAAACATCTTTTCCATTTCATGTTAAAACACCATAACTATCAAACAGTCCTTTGTGTGTGTAACCAGACACAAAAACATATTTAATTTCAAAACAACATAACTTTCTAAAACAACTACCTCCTCCCTTCCTTAATGGTGCATGCTTCAGGTGCTCTGAAGCATGCTGTTTTATATACATATATATTTTGTAAGAATTTTCTGTTGCATCTCTGCCCAGTTTCATTACTGCTGCTGTAAGAGTAGAAAGACGATATATATATATATATATATATATATTTGAAAGCAGCCTGTAGATATACACCAAGTACACACTTATATATTAATATTGTATATATATTATATATTCCTTGTAAATTCTAGCCTTCTAACTTGCTCTAATCTGTCATAGCCTATTAGGGCTTAAATGGATTGCAGTTAAACCGTGATAGGTACGGACCAGGGGTGTGTTTCCCCAAAGCAACCATGGTCGTAAGATCCATCGTTACCAATAGAGTTCAATGGAACTAACGATCATAGTTAGTTAAGGATGCTTTTGGGAAACGTACCCCAGATCTAAATCCCACCATTCGGCATGTGATTCACAGATTAATATACCAATTTACACATTTAAGCAATTTAAAACCTCAAGAAGAAGAAACTAAACAGATCTCAAATCGTTTATTACTCTCTGTTCTTGCATAGAGACATGTTTCAGACAGAGGGGCATACCGAGTTGATTCCTGTTTCACGTCTCACTGCGGTATAGCTACGTTTAGGTGTTACATAGCAATATTGGAAATATTTCGTTTTAAACCCACAAAGGCGAGTTTGTTTAGTATAGCACTTTTCACAATACTTATTTTAAAGTAGGTTAAGAGAAAATGCATTTTAAAAACATGCTTTAATCAGCCAGAAGTGGCTGAGAGTTCCTGTGCCAACAAAATAATGTCCACGTGACAGTAGTTCATGGTACAAGTCATGTGTTCAGTGCTGTCAGCTTCGAAGGCTAGCTTCATGGCAAAAACTTACATAAACACAAAATAAAACCAGGCAAACAACAATTAAGCAGTTGAAAGGTTTGAAATTGCATGATAAAAATTCAGAAAGATTTACTGTTTAAAAATTTTCAATAGTCTTTATATGTGTTCACTTAAACACTGTTCTTAAACACTATCGAAGAGTAAGTTCAACAATTTTCAGACTATTTTGTATTGTTACAATGTTGGTAACATAAGTAAAAGAACAATGTTTATTTTTTCTCAAAGGAACCCAGTTTATGCAGTTAACTGATTCAAAACAGGATGTTTGATTTTTATTTTGATGGTGCAAAAACGTATAGGTTATGAATATAACCACGGTTCTTTGAGGGAACGAACACTGCGTCCGAAGACGCTATGGGAACGCCTTCATGCGTGACGGCTCTGAATCTGTTGTACCAACGTCCAATGAATGGGCACGACGTCATGGGCGGTGACGTCAGACCAGGAAGCTATATAAGGCACATGGTGCCTGCACGCGCTAGCTTTCGACTGCTGTGAAGAACTGCGCCGGCAGGGGGCGCAGGAGGTATGGCCTCGAGACGCAGTGTTCGTTCCCTCAAAGAACCGTGGTTATATTCATAA
>JAUMHI010000058.1:8263996-8380708 GCA_032359435.1 Enteromius unitaeniatus | reverse complement strand
ATCTGCTGAAAAGCTTTATGGAGATGAAGATTTCATTTTTCAGCATGACCTGGCACCTGATCACAGTGCCAAAACCACTGGTAAATGGTTTACTGACCATGGTATTACTGTGCTCAAATGGCCTGCCAACTCTCCTGACCTGAACCCCATAGAGAATCTGTATGCCAAAATCATCAATATTAAAACAATAAAAGGCTTGAAACTACTTCAGTTGTGTGTAATGACTCTAAAATATATGAAAGTCTAATGTTTATCAGTACATTATAAAAAATAATGAACTTTATCACAATATGCTAATTTTTTGAAAAGGACCTGTATATTCAGAACATTAGAAATGCTAGTTATCTAAAATCCTAATCCTTATCTGAAATGCTAGAAATGCAGTATAATCGGTCCGCCGAAACTCATCCAGTGAGAAACGTTCCGCGGTGTAAAAATAAGTGCGATTCAAATGCGTTTAAAAAAAATCTGTGTTATTTTTGTGTAATTAATTAATCTAAATTAACGTGTTAAAGTCCTGGCCCTAATGTATATATATATATATATATAGATCTATAACAACTGTGTTCAGAGTTCATGCCACCCTGTCAAAAATAATATAACAAAGTGCATGACATAGTTATTGAATATGTTAAAATAAGTCAGAGGTTAACAAGTTTAAAGGTAACAAGAAGACAAGAGATTTGCATGTTTCCTGGCAGCAAAAAAAATAAAAAAACATAAATAAAAAAATTAAGATCAACATATCTGTGATATCAAATTAAGAACAACTGTGTTCAGAGTTCATGCCACCATCATTTTAACGTGATCAGATTAATCAGAATGTCCTAAGACAGAATGTCTTTATTTCTTGAACACTGGCACCTAAACAGTTGATCAAAAACAGATATGGTTATGAAACCTTAAATCGGTCATAGGTGTCAGTGTGTAACTTCCTTAAAAAAATTCAAGCATATGTTAATAACAATATAAATTCAAATTACAAAGGACAAAGGTAAAACCCTGTACTCAAATTCCATTCATAGTCTTGATGTGTAACCCTGTGTAAAAGTCAAGTTTTTTTTCTTTTTTTATCAAAACATAAATTTACAGTATCTTATTGTGAAACAGTCAGTGCTCAGTGAGAAACCCGACTGTACAGCTGTCATGCATATTTAAAAGGGAGGAATTTCGCCCAGAGCATTCTTTCTTATGCGGGTTCATTTTAAGAAGATCGTCAAACCAGTATGTTGATCGACCTGTGAGGCTGCCATCACAGACAGATATGCCAATTATTTCTTAGATCCTGTACTAAGGTTCACAAGTGCAGCTGAGTTTATTCATAAAACCTCAGTCATATAAATAGAAAGACTGGTTTGCATGTGGCGCCAAAATATGTACAGAGTCACGCTAAGGCTGGGTATGCCCGCATCTTTGTTGTTAATGTGTTATAGAGGTCGATGCAGCTCTAAAAACAACTTTTAAAAGAGCATTCTGTTCAGTTTTCTCTCAGAAATGTTGTTAATGCAAATAGCAATACTGAGAAGAATGACAATGTTGTATGAGTTATATTAAAGGAAATATATGTTCATTAATTAATTAGTAAAAACTGGAACTGTACCAATTCATTTTGTCTATATGCTATATATGCCTTTTATGAATACATAGATACAATGATTGCTTGACATTTTGATACCTCATATCCACCACCCAACAGGCTAGTTTTTAAATGCCAGCAAATCATCAAAACCATAAAATCACCCTAAAGTGCTTAACAAATGCTTAAGCTAATGCCTTTTTCGTTTTGTAAATACTACATTTTCCCAACAACCAAAGTCATTTCCGCTCCACTAGCCTCATTAAACCGTATTTGCACAAATTATGACGCTATTTCATCAGGTGTCTCGAACACTTCGCCATTGGTTGTTCAAACAGATAATCCCGCCTCCAAACTCACGCCATTGGTTGCTCTTGTCGGGATGCTCGAAAAAAGCAGAACAAACAGCTACTTGAAGACCGAGTGTCACATTGTTTAATCTTCCCATATATTTTTTTATGACCTAGTTCTTTTCTGCAGGAAGTTGGATAGAAAAAAGTACGTCAGTGATGGAGATGAAAGCCCCCTCCATAACAGAAAGCTTTGACAGGAACGTTAAACACCTTATAGAATATTAAAACACATTTTGTTGAACTCTTTTGGGGAACAAAGTTCGTGTCCTCTTATAATTTCATCTTTCATTTTTCATATGACCACATTTAATCCAGCTTTTTCCGTTATGAGGCCAAAAGTCACCGCTTTTTCTCCTTTGCACGCCTACCTGTTTGTGCAGTGTTGACTCAGGCGGAGGCGTGTCCAGGTATCACAATGCGCTATAAAACATCATGTAACACAAGGACAGATTCAGCCCGCTGTATCTTCACATTGTCTGCCCGACTGGAGCTTTTGTGATCATCACATGGGGTAAGCCAGAAAAAAACCTACACGTTATTTGTATATAAAATGCTATTTTGCGTACTGTTTCTGGTAAACATCACAGACCATTCAAATTTTATGTATTTTTTATTACAAATACCACAAGGGATGGCAGATGATTTTATTATTAAAATAAATACTTTTTTAAAAAAATATATACATATATTTTTATTTATTTTTATTGCGCCTTCGATTATGTAATATTTCACCTTCAGTGCTATATCTACACTTCCGTTTCTGTTAGAACCGGTTAGGTAACATGCGCTGGGGTGGAAACACCAATAGCTCACGAAAAGCACACAGGTAAAACATCTCAGGATGAAAAGTTAAAAGTCTTATCCCCTCTGCTCTGAGCATTTATTAATACAATTTTGAAGGTCGTTTTTTTTTAGGCTGCATTAATAAAACATTTATTTATTTAGGTTTCTTGAGTTGCCTTTAGAATAAAAAGCAGAATAAACAAAGTTACCTTAAAAATGTATTATCAGGTTAGCTTTTTAAATGTGATCCTGGACCACAAAACCAGTCATAAGTTTTCACAAGATTTCTCTGAAAGCTGAATAAGTGAGCTTTCCAGCGTTTAGGCTGGTTTTTACACAGTTTGTTCGGATATATAGGGCAAGATTTGATTCTAAGAGTGCAAAATAAATAAATAAAAGTTGGGAAAATTTGTCCAGATAATGTTCTTATCAATGCATAGCTTATTACTAATCAAAAATATATATTTGTATATATCTTCTGTGGGAATTTTACTAAATATCTTCATGGAACATGATCTTTAATTAATATCCTAATGATTTATTGGCATGAAAGAAAAATCTATATTTTTTCCACATGCAATGTATTGTTGCTACAAATATATCCGTGCTACTTATGACTGGCTCCAGGGTCACATATGTGTATCTCGTTTTGATCCGATGTTGTTTACAGCCACTGTTTTATTTATATTTTATTTATTTATAGCAACACAAACACTGTGCTATCACAATGAAAGAAGAGCCGAGCGTTCAGTCGACAGACCCTCCACCTTACTTGCAAGGTGTGTTCTGTATATTCATTTACATTTTACATTTACATTCATTCATTTGCCAAATATGTTTTATTATTTTATTTATTTATAATTTTTTTTTACCCACGTAAAAAAAAACAATATTCATTGTGCACAATGGCAAGTCTAAAATAAAAATTTTAACTATATAGTTTAAGCAGAAGAAATTTTATTAAAGGAAAATTCTAATTATGATAATTTGGAAAAATGCTGCGTCATTTCGAGTTAATTATTTATAATCAACAGACACCTTAGACTTGCGCCACCTGTTTCTTAAGTAAATGTAAACCTCTTTTGTGCAGAGGTGATCCCCGAGGGCTTCGTCAACTTAGCTTACACCCAAGATGAGAAACCTCAGGAAGAAAAACCAGAGTCCTCTGGGAAATCAAAGGGCAAAGGGTAAACCAGAACTTTTGTAGTTTTGGATGTGTCTGATTTGTATTAAATTGTTTTAGATGAGTCTTGTCATTTGGAAGTAGAATCATAGGTCATATTAAATAAAGCCATTTATAAAGAGGCAGAAAAGAACAAGAGCTGGGGGCAAAAATTCCCCAGAAGGGTTTCAGAATTCTGTAGATTTTTAACATTTCATCAGTGCACCTCTTCATCAGTGTTTTGAACTGATGCAGGTGTTACTCCCAGGGGTCTGCAAGGGACTGTCAGGCAGTCAGTGTACAATTTTAGTAAAGACATTTTGTGTTCAAATTATTACTATTATTAATATTTAATATATTGTTCATATTTTAATAATCTCTTTTGGTTATAATATAAACAACAAAAAGAAGGAAGAAGACATAGAGTTTGGTGTAACATTTTATTCTATATATTATTCTGCTGTATTTTGGATTAATTCATGCAGTATTTTACATAAATGGATAACTGGTCTTTTATATGCCCCTTAAATATCATAAAGGTAACAAAAATCCCCAAAAATGAGCATGGTAGTACAACAAAGAATATTCTCTTTTAAAATGATTTTGTTTGAAATATTTCAGATTTTGGTCACTAATGAATCTATCTGAAACCTTCACTATTTCTTGTTTGAATAGCAAAAAGGACAAAAAGTCAAAAAAGGAGAAAGAGCCATTGAAAACCGTTGGGTTTTTTCAGTTGGTGAGTGCGCATTACAGAACAGATTTTATAAGCAGTGATGTAACATGCAGTGTTTTAGCAGCCGTGTGTTTGTTGTGGTGCAGTTTCGGTACGCCACCTGCCCAGAGGTGCTGCTTATGCTGATTGGCCTGCTGTGTGCAGCTGCCCATGGCGTTGCGTTACCTCTCATGTGCGTGGTTTTCGGACAAATGACAGACAGCTTTGTGATGAGTGGGCATACCACTAATCTGACAGGTATATCTAATAATACAAAATCAAAAATCAAAATCCATATAAATTCATGTGATTGAAACATAAGTCCTTGTCAAATATATCTTCTTTAAAATCATAGAATGATTTGAATTACTAATGTTGACTTAATGTTACAGCTCCATAATCCTCTCATAAATATTTACTTTAATGAACTGCTGGTTTCAAGAAATGTTTCTCCCAAATGTTTGCAGGCAACTCAACCGGAAACTTCACCTTCCCCATTACCCTCACAAACTCTTCAACGTGTTTGGCTGGCTCTCCTGAAATAGGCATCGAAGCTAATATGTCAAAGTGAGGAGTCATCTGGTGTCAGATTCATTCTTATTCAGTTCTCCTGTTAAAAATTTAAAGAAGCCTTAATTATGTTTAACATTAGTACAGTATTTTAATCATTAGCGTCATTGATTCATTTACTTTGGACCCTTCAACCTTGCCCTAATCTGCTTATTTACACAGACACGCTTATTACTTTGTTGGGATCGGTGCTGCGGTTCTGCTCCTGGGAACGTTCCAGGTAATGCTTTTCTTGTTAACTGCTGCCAAGCAAACAAAGAGGATCCGGGAGAAGTACTTTCATGCCATCCTCCACCAGCAGATGTCATGGTTTGACACTCATCAGATCGGAGAGCTGAACATAAGACTTACCGAGTATGTGAAAGGCAGCCACGCTCCAGACTCTTCTTACTGTCACCTGATCAGATCTTCCGTTATGTCTCAAGTGTTCTCACTCTGTTTTCAATGTTCCCCCAATGCAGTGATATAAACACAATCAACGATGGCCTCGGGGACAAAATCTGTGTGTTTGTCCAGTTCTTCTGCACATTTATTGCTGGTTTCATCATTGGTTTTATCTACGGTTGGAAGCTGACCCTGGTCATTCTTGCTGTCAGTCCCCTGCTGGCAGGATCAGCAGCGGTTTGGTCTAAAGTATGTATGATGTTTAATTGTCTTTTTTGAGATCAAATGGTTTGATGAATAAAATATAGAAATTAATAAAAATATATGTAAAAATGTTTTTTGTTTTTCCTCCCTCTCTCTCTCTCTCTCTCTCTCTCTCTCTCTCTCTCTATATATATATATATATATATATATAATCTCTTTTTTGTGAGCTTTTGATTATTGGGGATCAAATTAAAATATGATTACAATTAAATCTAAAAATATAAATGAAAATAAAAATATTGACAAAATATATAATACACAATATAGTCTATTCTATATATATATGTATATTTTTTATTTTGATCTTTATCTTTTTATTTATTTTAATTTATATATATATATATATAAAATACACAATGTATAACATTCTTTCTAACATTTTTTACTTATTTTATAAATATCTTACCTTTTTGTCACCTGTTGATACTGCTGATGATTAGACTGAATTATGATTGCATTAAAATATAAAAATATTAATAAAAATAAAAATAATGACAAACATATATGCAATAAACAATATGTTCTATTATTGTCTTTATTATTTTAATTATATCTTTATTCTAATAATGTATTTTGTTATTTATTTGTAAATATCCTACATTTTTTCACCTATAGATTCTTGTGATGATTAAATTAAATTGTGATTAATTTAAAATCTAAAAATATAAATTACAATAAAAATATTGACAAAAATGTGATACAAAAGAAAATCTATTTTTCCTTTTTTTTTGTAAATATCTTTTCTTTTTGTCATCTATAGATCCTTGCTACTCTAACCAGTAAGGAGCTTACAGCGTATGCTAAAGCAGGAGCAGTAGCTGAAGAGATTCTGGTCGCTATCAGGACCGTTATGGCATTTAATGGACAGAAGAAAGCAGTGGAAAAGTGAGCACATTCTGTACTTTTCACTCATCACTATATGTTAACAGGAGAGATAAGATTGGACCTTCTTCTAAATGTCAAGAATGCTATCAAGCTGTTCTGAGTGTGTCTGTAAAAGATGATAAATGGTGTTCTGTCACAAACAATTTTCTGTATTCTAGGTATGAGAAGAACTTAATAGAAGCAAAGAATTTTGGGGTAAAGAAAGCCATTACCACTAATGTATCCATGGGTTTTACACAGTTCGTTATATTTGGCACTTACGCTCTGGCGTTTTGGTACGGGACAAAACTCTCTGTGGACGAGCCAGAGAATTATTCTATTGGAAAGGTTCTCACTGTAAGTTTGTGAAACTTATTTTTATTTCTCTGTTTATCTGTTTCTGAATACAGTCACAGCAGAACTTAACTAATTGCTTTGCTACTTTTGACCACAGGTTTTCTTCTCTGTGATGATTGGCTCATTCTCTTTGGGTCAAGGAGCTCCAAACCTGGAGAGCATCGCTAAGGCCCGGGGGGCTGCTTATGAGATCTACAAAACAATTGACATGGTACCAACATTCAGTCTGTCTTTATTCTTTATAATGAAGTTCATATTTGTGATATTTATACCCGCATTCATTATTCTGTTCCTGTTACCTGATGCAGCCTCGTCCCATTGACAGCAGTTCAAAAGAAGGTCACAAGCCAGATCACGTGAAAGGAGACATTGAGTTCAAGAACATCCAGTTCAGCTATCCCTCCAGAAAAGATGTGAAGGTAGAGTTGCATGTTTTTCCACATGTCAGGTACTATATTGATACTCCCCAATGCATTTGTTGAAATTATTACTGAATTAATTTGGCTTTAATGTTAATTTAAAATAATTATATTTAGTAGCTTTAACATATATATAACTATTGTATACATAAAAAATATAATATTTTGACCTATATGGTAGTGCTGTATTATGCATCTATAGAAATTATACCGAGAATGTGTCCCTTTGCAGATTTTACAGGGGATGAGTCTGAAAATCCCTCATGGAAAGACCATTGCATTGGTTGGAGCCAGCGGCTGTGGGAAAAGCACAACGATTCAGCTTCTGCAGCGCTTCTATGACCCTGACTCAGGAGAGGTAACACTGACTAATGAGAAACCATGAATCATTTCACCTCTCAGTTAAAGCTGCATTCTTGCAATACTTCACGTCACACGAAAAATGATAGAATTCAGTCAGTCTCAGGAAAGAAGAGCTGTTTATTTTATGAATTGCGTACAATTGCAGGTGACTCTGGATGGTCATGATATCCGCTCTCTGAATGTACGCTGGCTGAGGGAGAACATGGGTATCGTGAGTCAGGAGCCTGTTCTTTTTGGAACCACTATCGCTGAGAATATACGCTACGGCCGTGAAGACGCCACCAATGAGGATATTGAACGAGCCATTAAAGAGGCCAATGCCTATGATTTCATTTCCAAACTACCAGATGTGAGTACTGTACTGTACTTTTTTAAAGGTTTTGACTCAGTTCTGCCCCTAATCTTTTTTTTAATTTAGGCAAAGTAGATTTTTAATATTGCTCCTGTGTCAGTGTCCATAGCATAAAATTAATAAATAAAATTGTAAATGTTTTTAATTTAAACAGAGTTGACTTTTAATATCGGTTCTGTGTTGGTTATTGGCCATAACATTAAATTAATAAACAAAATTAATTTGTTTTTAATTTAGACAGAGTTGACTCTGTCTAAGAATATTGCTCCTGTGACGGTTATCGGCCATAAAATAAATTAAATAAATAAAATGAATCTGTTTTTAATTTAGACAAACTAGACTTTTAATATCGGTTCTACATTGGTTATCTGCCATAACATAATAAATAATTAATAAAATCAATTAATTTGCTTATTGATATAGGCCAGAATTTTAATATTGGTCAATCCCTACTTAATTTTATTTTTATTTTTGCAGTTTGAGTAGATATTATGTATGTGAGCCGCATTGCAGTTTTCAAATTTATCACATCTATTTTATATTATGTTACCTGATGTTTGCTTGTGATTGTTGTCTGAATGGAAATTATTTCTTCACCAATTTATTGTAAGTCTAGTTATATTAAGTATGAGAAGGTGTTAGATGTTTTAAAAACTGCTGTTGTTTTTTTTCTATGAGACAGAAGTTGAACACTATGGTTGGAGAAAGAGGGGCTCAGCTGAGCGGGGGCCAAAAACAGAGGATAGCTATTGCTCGAGCTCTCGTCAAAAACCCCAAAATCCTCCTGCTGGATGAAGCCACATCAGCCCTGGACACACAGAGCGAGTCCGTCGTCCAGGCCGCTTTGGACAAGGTAAGGCAAGAGAACTGTAATAGACAGGTTATAGTTGCTTATTATGGGTATTATTGTCTTTTATTACGTTGTTTGTTGTGCTAACAGAATATTAACCAACAAATGTGTAACACTGTAGATTAATAATTGTGTGTTGTTTCTTAGGCCAGAGCAGGACGTACTACCATTGTGATTGCACACCGTCTGTCAACTATTCGTTCGGCAGATATAATTGCTGGCTTTAATGAAGGCAAAGTGGTAGAACAGGGAACTCACAGAGAACTCATGGCCAAGAAAGGAGTGTATTATTCTCTCGTAATGCAACAGGTGCATGTTTGACTCTCTACATGGCAACCGTGTAATAATAGTGGGATAGAACTGACTTCATGAATGTCTATGCTATTGTTTCCTTAAATCAGGGTTTTCAAGTCTAACACATTTAGTTGATGTTCTATGTTACTTTCTGAACTATAAATCATGTTATTAATCAAATGTATTTTATTCCACTGGCAGCCACTATTTGTAACAGTAATTCCAGTAAGAGAAAATAAGTATTTTATTATTACTAAAGGTTTAGTTCTTTTACTTTTACAGTTAGTAGAAAAATATTGCATGCATGTGTGACAGCACTAATATATATATATATATATATATATATATATATAATTATTCAAAAGTTGAGTTCAGTAAGAGGATATCTGAAAAAAGAAATCTTTATCTTACTGATCCCCAAATTTTGAACAGTAGTGTGTCTGTGTATGTCTGTGTTGGTTGCAGTACTGTGAAAATATAAAAGGCAATTATAATGGAATATATATATATATATATATATATATAATTAAGTGCATAAAGACATTTTTTACTGAGTGTTTTATATATACAGTATATATACTGATAGAGTTATATATATGTATATATATCTATATAATTTCTTTTATCCTTTAGAAAGGTGGTCTCTCGCAAGAAGGCCACTATATTTTAAATTCTTTGGCATAGTGTTTTTTTATTTATTTGTTTGTTTATTGTTCTACTCGTCTACATTGGCAGACCTCTGGGAGAACAAATGATGAAGATCTTGATGCCAATGAAGATGATACTCAGGATGTTTCTGCAGGAGAAACCGGTGAGGAATCTTCTGAAACAGAGACTCCTGAAGTAGGAATGGAAATGACATTGGAGAATGGAACCCTTAGACGAAGCTTAAGACGTGGCAGTGAGAGACGTTCCTCCAGAAAGAAGTCATCAAAGAAGAAGAGCAAGACATCCAAAAAAGACAAAAAGGTACATGCACTTCACTTCTCTGATGCTGCTGAGTGAATCACACCGGTGATTCTTAAACAGAGTAATTGAATCTTGTTTTTTTTTTTTATTCTTGTGTAGGAAAAGGAAAAAGCTCCAGAAATACCTTTCACCAGAATCCTGGCTCTGAACAAGCCGGAATGGCCGTACCTGATGGTGGGGATACTGGCCAGCATTGTGGGTGGAGCTGTTTATCCCTGTGTGGCCATTCTGTTTGCCAAAATCATTGGTGTGAGTGTCCTTTGTCTCGCAACAAAAATCTCTATTGTGTAGTTTTTGCTTTCAGCTCATCTCCTCATGATAGTTTCAAAATAATTCATTTAAAAATATAGATTGGATTTTACAGTAGTCCTATAAGCACAAAGCATTTATAATAATTGCATTTAATCATACTGTTTAGATCAATAGAATCTCATCTGTTTCTAGGTGTTTGCAGAGGTTGACCCTGACATAAAGCGACAGAGAACCCTGATGTTCTCACTTTTCTTTCTACTGGTAGGAGCAGTGGCCTTCATCACCTATTTCTTCCAGGTGAGTCTAAAGGTGCATTTCCATTACAGAGTTGAGCAAATCTTTTGCAATATTTTATAAATGTCGAATTAAAAACTATTGCAAAATAGGGTTTCCATCACCCGAAGTTATGCCACTAAAACAAAAGCAAAATTGTTTTGCTCTCGCAATAAGTCATGGTGATGGTTATTGGTAAGTTTGCATATATCACAGCCATCACACTAGCCTTTTCTTCAGTTGAAGCAGATGTATGCCTGTATATTTAGCAAAGCAAAATACTTTGCGATGTATAGGAGTTGTTGCAAAATGTATATGTTTCTATACAATTTGCAAGCTTATGTTGCATCATTAGTAGCGTTGGCTAGCATTGCTTTTGGTCACATTTTGGTTAGAGGTATGAACAAACCCCTAACCTTCAAAAAAAAAGTGTATTTATTATTATTAATATCTATTAATTTAATTAATATGTGTGTGTGCATGTGTGTGTATATATATAGTGCTGTAAATCGCATCCAAAATAAAAGTTTGTGTTTGCATAATATATGAATGTGTTCTGTGTATATTTATTATGCACATATAAATACAAATGCATGTCTTTAAGAAAAAAAAAAGATTGAACATATTTTATGTAAACAAAAACAACATATTTTTCTTTTTATTTTAAAGTATATACAATTGTTTTATATTATTTTATATATGTTACATTAAAACAAATTATAATTAATTATTTCAATATGCACTTTATTCTTGTGATGGCATTACTGAATTTTAGTCCTTTAGAGATCATTCTAATATGCTATTTTAGTGCTAAAGAAGCATTTGTATTATCAGTGTTGAAAACAGTTGTTTTCAGCTGCTTATTATATTTGTTGAATATATGATGTATGTATAGTTGCTGTATGTAGTTTTCACATCTCTTGCTCTGTCCTGCAGGGCTTTATGTTTGGTAAATCTGGGGAGCTGCTAACCATGAGGTTGAGATGTCAGGCTTTCAATGCCATGATGAGACAGGTACGGCACATTTCCCACATCTCTCCTTCCATTACTCTGTGCTGTTGAGAACTAATCTGGCGCGAACAAATAGCTATTGAAATGAGTGCTTCATCCTCAAGCCTGTTTTTCTTAACAGGAGATTGCTTGGTTTGATGACAACAACAATGCAGTGGGAGTCCTGACCACTAAATTAGCCACAGATGCGTCTCTGGTTAAAGGGGTGAGTGGAACACAGTGATTTGCCATCAGAACCAGTAATTAAGCTTTCACTGTGGATACAGCCTGTGTTTTTGGCTCTGGTTCATTACATCCATCTCTTTAAACCATTATAGGCCTGGCTGAATCTGTTTCTCAGTTGTATTTATGTGAGAGCTAATCCATATGACTACGGCTTCTAGTATTAATAGCGCAACTGTGTTTGAATTTACAGGTACATTGAACACAGTGTTCCTTCTTAATATAAAAAAAATTATTCTTTGACATTATTTATTTAAAATAGAATTTTTTTGTAATATTATAAACGTCTTTACTGTCACTTTGGATCAATTTACTGCCTTTACTCACCCCAAACCTTTAAACAGAAATATATATATATATATATATATATATATATTTATATTTATGAATATTTATTATGTATATATAAAGAAACATTTGCATGTATTTACATCTATATTTTTGTATTCATATTATGTATATTATATATAAATATATTTATTTAATATATAAACTTAACGTATATTTCTTAAATACATGCATGCACATGAATATATAAATAATAAATATATAAATGACAACCTTTATTTTGGATGTGATTAATCACGATTCATCATTTGACAACACTAATTTATATTATATTTATTGATAATCTATTATAATTTATTGATGAGCTTAACTGACTTTTTGGTCTCTCTCTTTCATATCTCTAGGCAGCAGGTTCCAGATTGGGTCTAGCCACAAACACTCTCTGTTCTCTTGGCATCGCAGTCATCGTGGCCTTCATCCATAGCTGGCAGCTCACCTTGCTTATCCTTGCTTGCGTCCCCTTCCTCACAGGGGCAAATTTCATCCAGATGAGAGCCATGGCAGGACACACATCCAAAGACCAGAGTGCACTGGAGATGTCTGGCAAGGTACAGCATACTGGTCGTTGGCCTTTTCTTTTGGTTTTTTTTGTATGCGGTAAATGGTTATGTATAACTGACTGGAAACTCTTGCTGACAGATATCCACAGAAACTGTTGAGAACTTCAGAACGGTTGTTTCATTAACCCGTGAAGACGTCTTTTTCAACAAGTTTATTGAAAGCCTGAGCTTGCCATACCGGTAAAAATCTTTTTGACAAAAGCATTTAATACAGGGGTTTTCAAACTGTGGTCCGGGTACCACAAGGTGGCGCTAAGAACCCCATGGAATATTTGAAGCAAAAGAAGGGTGTCAGAAAAGAAAAAGACTTCACAAAATGTATTGAAGGGGCTGAAAAATTGTATTTAAAATATTTTAGTTTTTAAAAAAAGTGTTAACGCAGCCATTTGTAATAGCTTTGGAATAATATCTGTGTTAAGAAATTAAATCTTCAGTGTGGGTTTACAAAAAGGGTAGAAAATATATAATGAATTTATTAATAATGAATTGTACATTTTTGTAAATATTAAGATTTTTATATTTACTAAATCTGAATATTTAGAATTATATTTAATAATTTGCTTTGAAGTACAGTGAATATTATTATTTCATTTTGAAAAGATTTTATTTTTATAACATTTAATATTTTTCTGAATCATAAATAAATGTATATTAACCTTAACCAGCAGCGCCAAATAATAACTTTTATTATTATTATTATTATCATTTGTAATCACACTTTATCAGCATAGATAAACTTGTTTATCAACAAGTTAATTTTTGTACATAAATGTATATTAAACACCCATTTTTTTTTAATCATTGTCCCGCAGTGATTGTTAACTAAGTACTAAAGTTAAACACAGAAATGTTCATTTCAAATCTAAAAATAAACGCTAATTAAAAAAGGTAATAAAACCTACAATGGTATATGATTAATACTAAAATAATTGCAAACAGCTAATTTGATCTGTGTCTTAACACATGTGCTTAGCTAATGCCAAATCTGATTCAGCCAATTCCTACAATATGTGATATTTCAGGTCTAGTTTGTGCAAAGCACCCATCTACGGAGTCACCTTTGCTCTTGCCCAAGCCATTCCTTACCTGGTCAATGCCGCAATCTTCCGCTTCGGAGCCTGGCTCATTGCACACTGCTACACAGAATATGAAAATGTTTTCCTGTAAGTACATTTTTTGTTAAGATCTCATATTTACATATGTGTGTAGAATTTAAAGGGATACTCTCAACTGAGCTCGCGCCTGTCAAGAGAGGGAGGTGTATGGCGGCACATCTATGCCATAAATAAGCGAGTGCACCACTTATGCTTGAGCGCGCGGTAAATCATATCTGCGAGAGGAAAACAGATCTACACGTGAGGAAACGGAAGCCCGCGAGCTCATTTCAAACTCTTGTCTCATTTCGAACTTCTCTCACGTGCTCGCGCGAACACATTTTTATCAGTCGTGGGGTGGGGCTTGCTATTTTAATTCATCTCAAATGTCATTGGTCATTCCCCTTTTCCGGAAGTCAGTATTGGATGCCTGTTATAAGATGATGCATTCATATATTAGTTATTATTTTGTCTTTATTTATTAGACTTTTTAAAGACTTCTAATTACACCCCCTCCGTATAAAGGATCTGAATGTTGTATTTTTCAATTGACAATGCACACTAGCACAATGCAGCACATGCAAGTGAAGCAGCAACTACAGATTTCAGCATCAATCAATGTTTGGCACATTACATTAAATGTCTGTGAAATTTTAGTTATTCCATAAAAAATACACGTGGCATCGGCGCCGGTTCAAGTCGGACAAAATTTCTAACTAATGATACTTATTGTAAACCGTGAGTTTTGGTTTTGGGGTGGAGTAACCCTTTAAATATCAAGCATACTCATACCATGTGTCGGTTCTTCTTCCGCAGGGTGTTTTCTGTGATTGTCTTTGCGGCAATGAACATTGGTCAGTCCTCATCGTTCGCCCCTGACTTCGCCAAAGCCAAAGCAGCAGCTGGGAGGATCTTACTGCTGCTAGAAAAGAAACCAGCCATCGATATTTACGAT
This sequence comes from Enteromius unitaeniatus, assembly GCA_032359435.1. Taxonomy (NCBI): domain Eukaryota; kingdom Metazoa; phylum Chordata; class Actinopteri; order Cypriniformes; family Cyprinidae; genus Enteromius; species Enteromius unitaeniatus. The sequence goes on along the minus strand of JAUMHI010000058.1, from coordinate 8,365,718 downwards.
GAGTCTGGACTCAGACCAGTAAGTATGAAATTTTAAAAACGCTCAGGAGTTGTCACTGAAAAGCACAATATGTAATACAACCGTATTTCTTTTTCAGACAAACTTTTCTGGGAATATTGAATTCCGAGATGTGCATTTCTCATATCCGACGCGTGAGAATGTGAAAGTCCTGCAGGGCCTGAATGTGTCCGTGTGTCAGGGCCAGACCCTCGCTCTGGTGGGGAGCAGTGGTTGTGGCAAGAGCACCACCATTCAGCTTCTGGAGCGCTTCTATGACCCTGCAGCAGGCCAAGTGGTGAGTTCATCAGGTGCTTTTGTGTGACTAGGTCACCATTTTGGCTCAAAGGATCAGTTTATGTCTTACATTCTTTGATTCTTGTCACACAGTTTGTAGATGGGACTGAGAGCAGGACTCTGAACCTGGCATGGCTGCGCACTCAGATGGGGCTGGTGTCTCAGGAGCCCATCCTGTTTGATTGCACCATTGCTGAGAACATTCAGTATGGAGACAACACCCGTGTCGTCACGCAGGAGGAGATCGAGGATGCTGCAAAGAAGGCCAACATTCATAATTTTATCCTTGGACTTCCGGAGGTATGCATGATGTCTCTGTTAGTGTGTGTGTGTTTATGTAAGTTATTTACTCACTTATTTAATTAAGCAAATCAATAAAATCAGTAATACTGTGAAATATAATTACACTTATTACTATTTTACATTTTTAGTTTTGATTTCAATTTTTGTTTATGTGGAGAAAAAGCTGATTTTTACCATAATTGCTTCAATCTTTAGTGTCACATGATCCTTCAGACATCTTTGTAATATGCTGATAAATAAAAATATTTCATGTCACATCAAAAAATTTATCTTTTTCATTTAGTTTATCTTCACTCACTAAAATATGCAAAAACTGAAATAAATTAAAGTATTTCTATCAATTATAATAGTGTCCTAATGAGAGTAACATAAGCAGTTTAAAAGAAAAGCATTTATTTAAATACAATTTATAATATTAGTCATGTCTACACTTTCAATCAATTTAAATAAAATGTGATCAGGTTTAATAAAATAATATTTTTTTAATATTCCCTCCAGACTCCTGAACAGTTTATTATATTATATTATATTATATTATATTATGACCTAAGCTGCTAATAAAAACTGTCTAATTTCATGATCTATCTACATACATAATATCCTTTCAGAAATATAACACTCGAGTGGGAGATAAAGGCGCTCAGCTGTCTGGAGGTCAGAAGCAAAGGATAGCCATCGCTCGAGCTCTGGTCCGCAGTCCCAAACTTCTTCTGCTGGACGAGGCCACATCTGCACTCGACACTGAGAGCGAGAAGGTTTGTACAGGCTCTGTGTTTCATAATTAAAGCTAATATTATTCATTAAAACGCTGAATGGACTGTATGCATTTCTGTCTGCAACCAGCAGGTGGCACTCTTGACAGTTTAAACTTGTGTGTCTCTGATATTGCTGGTTGTAAGGAATACCTTTTAAAATCATATATGTACTCTACATACCCCTCTGAGTGTCTTTTTACATGTAGAAAAGGAACTTATACCTAAGGGATCCCATTCATAAAGTGTTGCTTTAAATATCAATTTACCTCTAGTTTGAAGTTTTGGTTACTTCTTTCTTTCCTGTTACACAGGTTGTGCAGAAGGCCCTTGATGACGCTCGACAAGGCCGCACATGTATCGTCATCGCCCATCGCTTGACCACTATTTATAATGCTGACATCATCGTGGTTGTTCAGAACGGCAAAGTGGTTGAGCAGGGAACGCATGCCCAACTCATGGACAAACAAGGGCCCTACTATGCTCTAGTGAATGCACAAGTGTCTGCTCACTAACTGGAACTCCCTTTGATTTATTCTAGTAGTTGTATATCTAAAATGAAGGGCAAAGTGAAATGATTAAATGGTGCAGTTAATCTTAAATTGAATTAAAATCTCCTCTATCGCTAAATATTCAGTTTGTTTTTGGACTAAATGACTTTGAATGTAAAAAGCTTAAGAAGCATTTAAATATTCGGACTCTAGAAACAAACAAAAAATTGGGAAAATGTATAATTTGTTACAATGAATGATACTATTCTTATATATATGTATGAGATATTTTATATCTATAGATGTATTTTTCTTAGTTTTTATATACAAATATTGCATGTGCATTGTAAATATTATAGTAGTGTTATTTTATTGTACATAAAACAATGTACAGTAAAAATCCCTTGATACTTTCCCACCGATGCGTATCTGCTTCAACAGAAAATTGCGGCACTTTTACCAAATGTTTTGAATATTGTGTGCATTTGTACAGTGGCATAAACCCTTTGAATGTGAATATTGTTTTTGTTTATATTTTCTCGTCGCGCGGGGGCGCAATTTGCTCGTAATTTGAGCTTCCAACATGTTGGACCTTTTTTTTTTTCCGCACAGGCTTTAACTTTATTGTCTGTATTGTAAACGTAACTGGTATTGTTCTTGTATTATTCCTGTTAATATTATGCATTGTTTATTGTTAAGATGCGTTTTCGATTTTTTTTTATAAAATCAATTATCCATCATTCTTTGCTGTCGTTCTTTCCTTATAGACATGTTTCAATTAAACTTTTTATTCAAAGCAAGGCTAACTTGTTTAAGGTAAGTTCCAGTGACCAAACTCTTCTCTGGACTAGCGTATGTTTACCTTTTTGCGTGGCATTTTAATTCAATTAAAATTATTATTATTTTTTTTGCATGTAGCTAATTCTATACAGTTATGCACGGATAATATTCTTCATATGTTCATTTTCGAAAGACAGCGTCGGAAAAACGCTGAAATCATTGAGCATGAATTGTTTTCGTGGCTACCGAAGGCGTTATTAAACTATGAAGTTTGTGTTATTTGGTTCTCGTGCTTTGAGATTTATACAGGATATTTTGTTTTAAAGTGCCTGCAAAAGTGTAGCTGTCTTTCATAAAGTTACAAAAACTTACATTTATTGCGACCGTTCTTTTATTCAACATCCGAGTGCTAAATAATTTTACATTTTGCTTTTATTTGATCTCATATAAAATGTTTTGATTTATTTTCTGGAATCTTAACTAGCCTTCTTTACAAAACGTGTACAACCCAAATAAAAATATATGTGTTATAAAGTAGCAAACAAATTCACTAAAAGGGTTTTTCGTGGGCTCCACAACAACTGCAGTTTTAACATTTGAACACATTTTAATTTTTTTACAATTGGTATTGAAACAGAGTAACAGGTCCTGCACTATAGAGCACATTTTAGTGCATTGCAGTAATATCAACGGCAAACCGTTCACTGTGGCTGAATCCATGTTGACTTTATTGAGTGGCTTAAATTAGAAAGCCAGTTTTCTCAAATAAACGATGTGAAATAAACGCTCACCTTACATGTGCATGCTTACATAAATTAGAAAACGTGATTAAACACTGAATTCTGAATTTAAAATCTTACAAATCATTTCAAAGTGCGTCTATGACAGACCTCCAAAAAAAAAAACTCAAGTCCAACTCGTGGATAAATATGACGTTTTTCTTCACAAAAAACACTCCCGTACAGTTTTGGATATTTACTAGAATCAATATATGCAACTAAAAATACTATTCAAAATGTGCATCTTGAACAAATACATACCCAAATTTTACATCAGTGTGGAATAACCTTCTAATCTATTCTATTTTATTTTCAGTATTTACATTCGTTTGCAGCGACAAGAAATAAGTACATTTCATACAAACTTAGGATTTGTAGTCTGTAGTTTCGACAAAGACCAATGTGCGATATATAGACTATCTTTTCGAATATTAAAGAAGTGAATTTGTAAATGACAAAAAAAAAAACAAGTCTATTCAACACTACGGCAATTTATCCTTACGAAATTGGATTTTAGTAGTGTTCATGAATAAAGTGCCACAGTTTGGTTTTGAGAAAAACAAAAAGTTAGCAATGACAGGCCACTTCACTGATGGGTAAAATACATATTTTTTTTTCTGTTTCATAACAACAGTAAGTAAAATGACTTCTCTATTCGACAAATACCCATCAGAATGCACATATCAGATGATGTCCTTTTTAGTATTCCCTTACTTTACCAAATTCATGTCACATAGAATCTGTGCAGACCAAAATCATAGTAAATTACATTTTAATCGTAAATTGAATCACTTTACAACATCCAAGTGAAATGGCCACACGGTTATTTCCCCAGGTGACGCTTTATAATAACTTTCACTGTAAGCTGAACAGAAAACTAGTTAATGTCCACTCGAATAGCTGCAAAGAGATGAAACTTTGGTTTGTGTTGTTTCAGGGTATTCAGAATTGAATGTGCATTAACTAGCGATCTGTTAACAACTGGAATAGCCGAAAGTTTTTATAAAGTGTTACCGAACGAACAGCACAGCCTTTTAGCGAACCGTCAGATGAGTTTCTAGTCCGTTCCAGATTCGTGTGCGTGCGTCTTGAACGGGATTAATCAAGGGAGTTTGCTCGGCCGTTCATGGCCGTCGTCGGGACGGACTCGGGAGGTTGCAACAGGTCGGGTGAGTGGCACGAGGGGCTACCGGGCACACTGTGTTCGCTGTCGGTGTCGCTCCCTCGCTTCCCTCCACTCGCCCCAGAGCCCGACCCCGACGAGCCCCCGGCACTGTGCGTTTTGACATGTTTACTGAGGTGGTCGCTCCGCATGAACCTCTTGTTACACACGGGACAAGCGAAGCGCTTCTCGCCGGTGTGCGTGCGTAAATGTCGCTGGAGCTCGTCGGAGCGCGTGAACCTCTTCCCACAGAACAACCAGTTACACACAAACGGCCTTTCTCCGGTGTGCCACCTCAAATGAGCCTTGAGGTGCGACGTTTTGCCGTACACTTTCCCACAGCCGGGAATGTGACAGCTGTGTAGCCCCTTTCTGCGGAGGCTGGCGCCAGCCGGACCCAGGCGCTCCGCCTCTTGACAGTTCGGACAGTCGCACGTCGCTCTGCCCGAGTAACGCCGCGCCGAGGACCGCGGAGATCCCGCCAGCGAGGCCGCCGGACCCCCCGCCAACATGGAGCCCCCCGCTCCACCCAGGGGAGAGGGACTGGAGTCCGGGTACGAGGAGAGCACGGGTTTGAATCCGTCCATGATGTGCTGGCCGGTGGTCAGCAGATGCGGGGACGCACTGGTGCTAAAGGCAGAGTGGCTTAAACTCGAGTAGTCTGAGTTGTATCCCCCCAAAGGAGAGTGTAAGGACGTCTGCAGCCCACCGGAATGAAGGGACGTCTGCAGAGCGGCTCCGTTCGGGTTCTGCACGTCAATCCAGCCGGCCCCCACGTCCCACCACGCCGAAGCGCCCGTGGTGCCCACATCCCCCGTGGGTATGCCAGGGTGCGAGGACTTGAACCACGACTCGTAGGGATGCGCCACGCTCATTCTCGGGTAAATGCTTTGCAAGCTGTCCACGGACGTGTGCACCTTGGAAATAAACATGGGCTGGTGGCTGGGCTCTTGGGAGTTGTTGGAAACCGACGCCTGGAAAACGGAGTAGTCGTTTCCGAAGTGGGAGTTGGATGAAGTACCAGAAGTTAAGGAAAAGGCACTGGATCCCGTGGAAGTGTTCGTGCCGAAAGAGTCGCTTAAACCGCCACCATTCCGAGCGAAAGAGGATAAACTGGATCCCAAACTACAGCTGCTGGCTGCCGCTCGTTTCCACGGGTGGAATCCTTTTCCGAAAGAAGACGAGTTATCCGAAAGAGAGGAAGGAGAAGGACTCGGACTCCCGATTTTGTTACACGTCGCAGCCAACATGGCTAAAGGAGTCGACCCCAATCTCGGCTCCTCCTGGAACAAAAGAAGTTAGGAGGTAAGTAAAGACGGTAGATTTGGTGAGCTGGGTGCGTTTGAAGAACATTTGTAACGCGCTGTCTTTTATCGCGCAAGCCCAGCATACCTGAAGAAGTATGACTGAAACCACTGAAACACAACCACTCGCAAACACCAAACATAAGCATAGAAACACCAAGATAAGTTATACATACAATGTCGTAGTTGAGAAATGGAAGTCCTGCTCGTTTCTCTCGCTTAAAACATAATCAAGTGACTCTCTCCCCGGCTGACCCAAGAAATTTTAATCCCCACGGCAGGACAATAAAGGAAACTAATTAAACCAGCACGAAACTCCTTAGACTCACCCCTAGAAGTGAAGTTGCCATCACAAAAGTGCCCTCCTCAGAGGATCTTTTTATATTTATGAATCAGAGCACTGTTTTTTTTAGAGGTGTGCAATACAATGATGTGGTCCGCCCATTTCAGCACAATTGTAGCTCCTCTCACGGCTTTGAAGTGCCGCTGTGACACGGGCGACCAATCAGGAAGAGCCGTACCTTCACGCGGCCACATTCTAGCGTGAGGTCATCGATAGAGCACTTCAGACAAGCTCTCCACCCCTTCCAACACCCCCCTCATAATAAAACTCCAGTTAAATGAGCAGGACTGGAAGTTTTAGGGAAAACTTTTCTATTCTTTTGAATAAAGAGGTTAACGAGGTTACTGGACCCCCTGATCTGTTATGAATTATTATTATTATTATTATCATCATTATTAGGCCGTATGTGCTACAAGTCGTGATAATGGGAAAAAAAGTATATCACTTTGCCCTTTTCTCACGTATCTTATAACATATCACGTTGTCTTTGTCTTACAGGTTGTTTTGTAGAATATAGATTCCCATAAACTACTGTAAAGAAATCATGTTGTGCAGGCCAAGAAGACAAAACGAACAGGTTGGTTTTATTGTATGGTCTAAAACTAAATGTTTGACTGTTGTTTCGAAAATGAACACGTTCCTTTAGTTAAAATCAAAAGGTAAAATGATTCAAAGCGTGCATTGTGGGTGGATTTATTTAGACATGTATATGCACGAATTAACGAAATCAATAAAGGCTACTCTCGTAAGGTTAGGCTATAACATATTATCTATTTGTTTCGCTGTCTCCTTATTAACACACGTACACGTACAAGTACAGTAACACACACGGCGTTTTACGCAGGACTGCTGTGTTTTCTGACATTTTGTTATTATTACGTATGTATTACGAATTGTGAACTTGTTGATCAGTATAAAAAATCATTTCACATAATGGATGTAAACGTCTTTACAAGGTGGAATATGGCTTTTGTGTTCTGTTCACTCTCTACAGCAATAAAGTGGCGGGCTATTGATATCAGGACGATGAATGCAGAAATGCTCTCAGGATAATGATGTAGCCCTGGCTACTCTATTTACATGCGCCGTGGACCGGAGGCATAAATTTCATTTGAATTTCAAATTTAATAAAGCAGGAGGTTTTTAATCATGAGAAGTTTTATTTGTTTGATATTAACATTCTTATTGACCGGCTCCGTTGACCAACTTGGTCATTATAGGACAGCAAAAAGTTAATTAAAACGACCGAAGATTATTCATCAAATCATCTGCCTCCGCCGTGTCGCCTCCTTTATTGCGGGAAGTGATAGATGGCTGATCAGATTCATTTCTCTGTTTCTTCGATTCGCTCAACAGTTCTGTTGTTTCTCTGGCAGTGCTTTAGTCGTTCTCATTTAAAGAACAAGAAGCAGTTGAGCTCAAAACCGAGAGGGAGAAAAATACGCTGCAAAAAAAAAAAAATAAAAAAAAAATAAGCAAGCAAGGCACACCGGGAAAAAAAAAAACAAAATGCTGATTTGCGCAAAATTTAAAACTAAAGTTAATTCTACAGAATTAATATAAAAATATATGTAAATAATCAAACGGAGAGCTTTCGTGTCAAACATCCAGCATGTCAAAATAACTTCACTTTTCTCTCAGATGACTTAAAGATGGTGAGATTTTGATATCTGAATAAAAAAAAAACCCATCAACTAATGACCTACACTAAAACATTTTCATATCACGCAGAGTAAAAAAAAAATCAGCATGTAAAGACTAACAGACAAATAAATAAAGTGGTGAAACTTCACGGCAATGCATTTCCATAGCGCAACCCGTTCCAAAACACAAATGTCAGACACACACAAGCAAATGTCCCATAAACTGTAGCATTGTTTGATTGCAACAGATGCATGATGCACATACCGTGTCTGTGTCCTCGCTTTATTGATTGACCCCGCGCGCGTCTCCTCTCGCGCAGCAGAAGGCAGTGGCGCTCGCGCACAGCGATCGCGCAGACCCTGGAAGATAAATGTTACTTTGGGAATTGAGTTTAATTACGAATAACGGAGGAGCCGCTCGGCCACCGGTGGTGTAATCAAAACATGTGTTCGTGTCCTCTGACAAGACAGCGCGAGAGATGCGCGAGAGAGGATGAGGTGCAAGCGCAGCAACAGCGTGTGTGTGGTTTTTTTTTTTTAAACAATACACATTTGACTATTTTATCACTTTTAAATTCATTATTTAAAATATGATAAAAGATTAGAACGCATACGTGGCCAAAAAATGGGCTTATACAATTGAATTCGGGTATCATATCAAAGTACTGTAAGTAAAGCAATTAAATAAATTAAGAATGACAGTAAAATCCGTCAAAAAACACAACAAAGCGAATGTAATATCCTGTTGCTTTCTTTCCCAAGATGCCATACAGGCCACCGAGGTCCTTTTTGGCCTGTATTGAACAGATGTCCCCATCTCTGCCTTTCTTCTCCCATGCATGGGCTACATTACCGTCATGAAATCAAGCTGAAGAAACCTGTCCCATTCGTGGCCCTAATCATCGCGTTATTCTGGCCCAGTGCGCACGAACAAAATGGGTTTAATATTGCGTGCTCTCAATAATTTTGCGAAAAGAAAAGAGGGGAAGTCAGCGGCTGTGTCCGGAGATGGTGGGAGCACTTTCCTCTTTAATCTTATGATTATCCAGGAAAACTGATAATCTGGTGGTCTACCTGTCCGAGACCTGAGAAACATCAGTAGACTAATTGGCGGAATTCGAAACTAGTAATAAAGATTTATTTAGGACAACGCTGAAAGCATCGAGTAAAAAAAAAAAAAAGTAGGAGAAAGAATTAAAATAAGCAATTCAATGATTGATTATTTTGATGGAAGACAATTATACGTTTCTTTCTATTTTTTTATTTCGAAACATCTGCTGTTAAATAAGCCTAAATGAGTACTGAGGGTTTTTTTTGTGTGCAAAGAATCTGTTTACAGGTTTTTAACTAATTTATTTTCTAGAATTTCTATTTAATTATCATTTAACATGTGGTATATGTCACCATGGACCACAAAAAAACAGTCTTAAGGGTTTAAAATTTGATTTAAAAGTTGTGAAGCTTTGATTTATGGTTTGTCAGGATGGGACAATATTTGGCCAAAATTATACAAGATGAAAAACTGTAATCTGAATATTCAGATAAAGCATTTAAAGTTGTTCAAACGAAGTCCCTAGCAATGCATATTACTAATAAGAAACAAATTGTGATATACTTTCAGTAGGAAATTTACTAAATATCTTCATGGAACATGATCTTTGCTTAATACCCTAATGGTTTTTGGCATAAAAGAAAAATCTATATTTTTGAACCATACAATGTACCGTTGGCCAAAATAAACCTGTGCTACTTATAACTGATTTTGTGGGTCAGGGTCACATACAGTATATATATATATATATATATATATATATATATATAAAACAAATAATTGTATTGTTTTATGAATTCTTTCTCTCTCTCTATTACTTGTGACACAAATTATTTCAAGCATTATGAACTATTGCTATAGCTCAATGTAATGCTTTTGTACAATATCATATGAATGTGGGGCCATGGCCGGACTCTTTCTTTTCAGCAGGAGGTGGGACAGAGAGACCAGATGTCCCTGTGTGTGCAGGGCTGCCAAGTGAGGCTAGGGCAGTGGAGCCCGAGACACAAGAGCCCAAATGGTGTGACAAAGGAGGAGCAGGAAGCCTGGCTCTGCCTGGATGAACCTCAGAGAGCGCCAGTCCACATCCACATCCCAGCCCCAACCCCATCCCCTCGGCCCACGTCCCACATCCCACAACCCCATTGAACTACTAGAGCAGGGCCTTGGACCATGTGCTGACTTTTTGCTGGATCACACAACCATAGACATGATCACAGGAGTGTAAACGCTGACATATGATCACTACTAGAGGACAAGCGTTTAAGCAGAAAGCACACACACACGCACAGGTTAGTCCTGCAAACAGCACATTTATAATGTTTTTAGGGCTCTTGCATATTTAAAACACCCTGTTGGCAATGAATAGCAGCTGCTTTGGTTAATTAATGATTTCACACTAACCAGATAAGGTGGTGTTTGTCATATGACATACACCAGCGTATGCTGCTTGTGTGTGTCCCGTGTCCAATAACTCATTCTTCTTGATTTAATCAGTGTTGTGTGGACACTAGATGGGGGAGGAGGCATCCAGCGGCTAATCACCAAAGCTAAACACCTGGAAATGTGGCATCATGGGCTATGTGGTCATTATCATTATCATAAGCCCTCTAATTAACCAACAAATCACATGCTAATGTACCACAGTGTACTGGAGCCAATGTACTTAACTGAATGACAGATGCAAATTTTCTTACATTTTAAATATGACAACAGGGTCAGCTCTTGCTGTGACCCAAGGGACTTGTTTTAATCATACAATCTAATTTTGGGGTTAAAGGGGTGTTTTAATGTTTCAGAAGTTAATCCTTTGGATTGAAATGTCTGATGAATATCTGAAATGATTTGAACTGGAAGACGAGCAAAATTACATATATTTGTAGTAGGATTGTAATCCCACAGACACAACTGTCAAAAAGAAAAGTGCTAAAAGTAAGCAATTAAGTAATGTATAATACATCATTACAAAACAAACAAATAAGACAGACAGGTCATAGATAGACCGATGGACATATAGAAAATAAATGATACATTTATACTATAAATATAAGCAATTAAATAAATACTTAAACAAGGTAGGCAAAACAAATAGTCAATTTGTACAAAATAAATAAGATATAATATATATATTTAAACATGGTAGATGCAAATAAATTGTAATTTTATACTAAATAAATGACTATTTAAATAAGATACAGATAGAGAGAAATTATATATGTATACTAAATAAATATTTAAAAAGAGACGAACAAACAAATACAATAAATAAAGCCACTCTAAAAATAGTAGTTTAACAATATTATGGTATTGGCAAATACGGCTTGTGTTGGCTCAGCCATGCATGTAAACGCAGTTAAGTATGATGCCTTCTGAGGAGCAGTGCTTTTGTGTCAGGCTATTTGCTGGCCATAGTGAGGTCATCAGGAGCGGGTAAGCAGGCTTTGTAAAGGCCCTGCACAGGTGTGGCAGCAGCCCTCACTGAAGGAGTGCAGTGAAGCACGAACAATCATCTAAATGTCTGTGAGATGAAATGGCTAGTTAACAATCTTTTGACTGCCCCAACCTCCGAGCTTTTGTCGGGTATCGATCGACCAGCTGCCACTGGGTTATTGTCAGCCTGGATGGGAGCCCCTTTGGCTGGGAGGGATGGGTAGCAGTTTATGTGTGTGTGTGTGTGTGTTGGATAGAGGGGTGTTGCTTCTTTCTAAAAGGCTTTCTCATCCTTTAAGGTATAGGTTAGTCTAGTTAATTAGGTTTTAAGATTCTATGTTTGTAAGATTAAGAAACAAAAAGAAAAAAATAAATAAAATAATGCTTTTAAGTTTGCAAACAGTTAACTGAGCTAATAATGTGTGCATGTCATGAAGGAAAATATTCACCACATACAGTATGTGAAGAAAATATACACTAAGAATGTCAGCCTGAAAAATCATGCATAGTAACATCAAGAATAATCTATTTAATCACAAAGAGTATTGTTGAGTAAGTAAGCAAGTATGAAAGAAAGTAAATACAGTATAAATAAATGACGTTTTCAGTGAGGATAAGAAAAAGCAGGTTTAAGCACTTTTTTATGTTTTCCTATACATTTTTTATCTAAAAAATCATGCATAACAATTAAATTGATTTAATTCAAATATTGTTCATTAAGTAAACAAATAAACGAACAAAAAATAAATAAAGTTTAATATAACAAATCTGTAAAAATAGGACACAATATACTTTATAATTTTAAGACATGTTCTGGAAAAAATGATTGCACCTTTAAAGTAACAATATACACCGATACACAATCTGATTATTATTGTTAAATTTAGAACATTTTGAAACACACAAGTTCACATGTCAACTGTTTCACTGTTTCATGATCACAAATCCAATTAAACCATCACAATTATTTAATACACAGTCTATTTCTCAGACTGTCCCCTACATTACTCCAGTGGGTGTGTGCAAGTTTGTCAGCGTGAGGGACAGCACTAGAGCCAGTGGCACTGAGTAAAGTGCTGAGAGTCAGCCCTGACTCCTACAGTTTCAGTAATTATCCACAACTGCCCATTCTGTCCATCCACGGCCATAATGGAGACCAGAGCGTGTGCCTGTCACCACTACAGAAAGAGAGGGAAGGACAGGGGAGAGACAGGGCGGAGAGACAAGTATTTGCCTACCTCATTATGTCACTGCGGTGACACAATAGCAACTTCTTTTTTTCTTTTGTTGCTGTGTCAAAACATTTAAGTCAGCAAACTCATTCTGAGACAGGCACTGCATCATTATCACTGGGTTTCTTCTATTTAGTTTAACTTGGGAAGTGTTTCATTGACCTATTAGACAATCAAATCATCCAAAATTATATACTTTAGGTTCTATCAAGATCAAATGAACTATACTACTACTATTATACTAAAATAATTAATATTATTAATATTAATTAATATAATAATTATTATAATTAATATAATTTAATATATATGTTTATTATGATGTTATAAAGTATATTAAATAGTGCTGTCAATCGATATAATTATAAATATTTTATGTTTATATTCGTATAATTTATATCATATATAAATATATTTAATATATAAACCTAACTTGCAAAATATATATATACACACATTTATATATACAGTGCCCTCCACTAATATTGGCACCCTTGGTAAATCTGAGCAAAGGTGACTGTGAATAAAGGTTTTTCTCCAATACATGTTAGCCATTATTTTTGGCACCCAGTTATTGCAGCGTCCTTTTCCCAAACAGTTCTGAGTATTCTCCTGTAATGCCTGAAGAGTTTGAAGAACACCTGATAAGAGAAAAGAGACTGTTCCTTCATCCAGAATCACTCCAGACTCTTCTGAATACCAACTCCATGATGGTGCTTCTCCTCTCTAGTTCACCTCACTCATTTTCTGCAGGGTTCAGGTCAGAGGACTGGGACAGCCATGGCAAAAGCTTCATTCTGTGCTCAGTGACTAATTCTTGTGTTTATTTTGATGATTGTGTTTGGATTATAGCTTTTTATCTGTTGGTATTTGATAGAATCCATGATGCCATGTGTCTAAAGAAGATGTCCAGGACCAGTCCCATTTGTAGTTCCAGCCCTGCAGAGGTGGAAGAAGCACACAAATCAAGTACTTGAGTGAAAGTGCAGATACATACAATAAAATATTACTTATTTTCAATTTTACTCGAGTGAAAGTACAAAAGAACTTGTTTTTTTATGTACCTCAGTAAAAAAGTACTGATAGATTCAAAATAGAATGCTCAAAATACCTGGGATTTTTGACAAGCATGATGTAGTAATGTTCACTGTGAAGCTTACACTGCAATGTTCCCGAGAGAAAACAGATTTGACCATATCATTTTCACCAGTAAGAAAAAAGTGTTTCGAAGCTTAGGCTATTGTTTTGCAGAACGTCACAGAACGTATTATATGACATGAGAATTTGAAGGAAAATATTATATTTACTCTTTTTTTTTTTCTCAAACTTTGTGTGTGTTGTAAAACCCCCAGAGGGCATTACTTCCCACTTTGATAATTACTGTAGTAATATCAGATGTAATATATCAAAAATATTTGGGCATTATCTAATATATGAATAAACATTCATATCTGTCTACTCGGCTAGTTTATCCAAACAATATAATAAATGTACACTGCTGATAAACAATATAAAAACAGACTTAGGGCTAAATGCGTAGTATTTTAATAAAACTGCTAACGTTGCAGCAGCAGGGCATATATCAACTTTTTTGACCTGGAGAAACTGATGTTGACGTATCTGCATTCATTTCAGTGGGCTTGAACAGATCTTTTAAATTTTTAAAAACAAAACAACAGCATACATTATCCGCCTTCACTGCATCAAACATCAATCAATTATTGCTACATAATTTTCATATCTGACAATTGCATATGGATAATAAGATCATTATTTTTTGGCAGTGGCTATTTATGCCAAGTGCACATAGCATTTTCTGATATTTATAGCACTTATTGCAAGTGACAATTATCTGCACCTCAGTATTGAAGTGCATTATAAAACAGAATGCGACTTATTGAGTGTAAATGTTTTTTGTTTTTTTTAATTCACATCCTTAAATAGATGCCATGGTTGACACCCTTATTGGGAAAATAAAGTCCTCCCTAACCCTACCCAATACTTTATTTTCAACTTTTTGATTATTTCTTTTATTTTTATTCAAAAAAAATGTTTTTCTGTATTATTTGATATTATAAGAGGGGGTCTCGCCCAGGGAGTAATTCACTACTGATGATAGGTTCGAATTTTGTAAATTGTTTGAATGAAAGATCAAAAGGATAAACAATGCAGATTTATTTTCAGTCACCTTTGCTCAGATTAACCATGGTGCCAATATTAGTGGAGGGCACTGTATATATATGTATAAATATTTGAATAAATATACACAGTACACACACATGCATTATGTATGCAGAAATATTAATTTTGGGTGCAATTAATCACGATTAATCACTTGACAGCACTAATATTAAAACATAAATGTCACCTGAAAATTCTCAATACAAATATTCATAAAACGTTTAATATGACATTTATTGTTGTTATCATTTTTTATTATAGTAATAATAATTATTTAATATATAGTGATTTGTTCCTCTGTGACAGATCTGTGTCACGTGTGAATAAATAAGATTTGGGCCACATTCTAAATGTTAGCCTTTGTTTAATAATTATGGCCAAAATTGCTAGAACACTTGGCATATTAAAGAGGTTGAAGTTGTTTTTGTTCACTTGGCCATAACAATAAAACGAACCTACCTGTGATGGAAGGGATCTGCTGGTCTTGACCTCAACCCCATCGAGCAAACTTGGGGCGAGTTGGAAAATAAACTAAACAGATCTATTGTACACTGAAAGGAAAGTCTTTGGCTTGAGTTGCAGAAGGCATGGGTTAACATTACCATTGAAGTTCTCAGGAAATATACAGTATGCCAGAGAAATGTGCTGCTGGAATTGCTGCAAATGGTGGGTAAAATTAGTATGATTCACTTCATCTGATATTTTCTGTAACCATCTGCAATGAACGTTATAAAATGAAATCACGTTATGAAGGCAAAAAAAGTCAATATTTTCAGATCTGTGAAGTGTTCTAATAATTTTGTCACCGCTGCATAACATAATACGTATTCAATCATTGACTGATCATCTTAATCATTACATTTACACTGTATTTATTACGTTTTGACGATGTTATAGGCTAGTTGATGCCCTCCAAAGTAAGTTCTACTTTATACACTGCTCACTCAGGGAAGGAGGCTTATTGATTATTTTTTGTATTCGCAGACATTCCTTTGTCCTTCCATAGCCTGACACTTGTTTTTAATCAGTCAGCTGATGTCTCTTGGCTTATAATTTGTGCTCAGTTGACACGAAGAGAATTTAGATGTCACAGACAGAAAGGCGCTGGAACTGTGCTGAGGTCAGCAGGCACCTGCAGTGCTCTAGAGATGTGTGTCTGCATGTCATTGCAACCAAAACATCTTCCCGTACTCGAAAAACCAAATCTAAAAAAAAAACAAACAAGAGCTATAGTTTTATCTTGCTGTAGCATTTTGTGATGTGTCCAATGTCTATTATGTTCAAACTAAATTTTTTTCCCCCAGGTGCTGACCAGAAAGATGCCGCTGAGACCTCAGGAACATTGCTGGTTCGAATCTCAAACCATCAGATGCCAAGATCTCGCTGCTCTTGTATAACCTGGATGTTCTCCGCATTGTTTTCTCTGAAAAATAATTTCGAACACAAATGCTACCTACATTTTGATTTAAAAATCCTTTTTGCAGTGTACAAATCTTTCTTCCTCTGCTTAAACTGTCCTCCTTTGCATTCAAAAATCCATGTTTATGTGCTTTCTGGCCTTAAGGAAAAATCCCACTGAGGAAGAAGTAAAAATGAGAGAATTGTTGAACGGAGGGAAGAAGGAGGGGCTTGATAAAGGAAGTCAGGACAGTCTTCTCGCCATGCAATTTAATCACTGTATACCCAGGCAAGTATTGACAGTTGTCCTGTGGAAGCTATTAAAGTTGCTGTCCAAGGTTAAATGAAATTGCAGTTTATCAGGGGAGCATTGAGAAAATAAGGGAATCTGCTGGAGCCGGCTGATTAATGTGGAGCATGATCAACACAAGGGGGTTCATTAAACCATACATCACTAGGGTAATTTAACATGTCATCTCGCCTGCTGTCTCCCCCTGCAACACGTGTATTTATGTGTGTGTGGGGGGGGGTGTGAGATTGTGTGTGCTTTTTGTCATGGTTACACTGTACATCAAAGAATCAGTGTCGGTTCGGGTGTTGGCCGGTTTTATATTGTGAGGAATGGTATGCAGCATTGTATGGTGCTGGAATGAAATAACGGTAATAGATAAAATGCTCCTCCCCACATTTGATGTTTGTAAAAGTCTACAGAGTAAGTGAGTGCATGACAGGTAAAATATGACACGGAAGGGTAGCCTCCACACATGGGTGTTTCTGTAGGCAATTTGCATACTTTTAGAAAATAAACCGCAATAAAACAACTTCACACTTTCACTCATTGATATAACGTGTTTAACAATGTCAAACTGTGAATACATTGCAGCTAGGAGAATTAATTAATTCTTTATTATAATTCTTTATTATAATTCAGAAAAGTCACCATTTCCACAGTATCTAAAATTTATTTTGGCTTGGCCTATAATATAATTGAATGTGTTTTGGTTAGCAGCATTCTGTGGTAGACATTTTTGGAGCAGGGCAGTCTTGTCTTATAATTTATAACAAAGTTTTTTAAAACATTAATACTAATATATATTTTATTACTTATAAATAAGTTGATTGATACACACTTTCTAAAAATATAAAAAATTACATATTTTGTTAATTTATCTGGATCTATCTGCGCTATCATAAGGCTTGGATTTATTTAATATAAATGTTCACCCCACAGATATTGGAATAGACTAGTTTATGCTATTCCACACATTTAGTTCATATTTTCGTTTTTAAAATGTAAAATTTAGAGCTGCGTGACCTTAGCTACTCTATCGCCATCTGTGGTTGAAAATAAATTTGCATGTTACTTGCGTTACTGTTTAACGTTAGTTGTGCAGTGCTTACGCATAAAAGGCCATGTCAGAAAAGTTCTTTCACACATCTCAAGCAGTTCAGAAACAAAAGTCATCGGAACAAGTAGTTATCATGTCTGACTGAGTGAGTTTTGCTTTGGCACTTTACCCTGTTGACTCTCTGCGTTTGGACAATGAATGATTCCACAAAGGTTAACGAGTGACCAAGTTCTACTTCTGCTATTACTTCAAAGTATACACAACAACACTATTTACTGTAGTTACAAACCACACAGCGTACCATGTTTTTATTACAGACATGGCATAAACAGACAATGACGTAAGCTATTTTTCGCCTGAAATGGGACCCGACAGCTCAAAATCATTATTGTAGGCCTACCCCAGTCAATCTGGATAAGGCAAGAATATGATTTTGAAAATGGATTTTTATGTGCTAGCTCAGTAAAACTACATTAGTAAGAAAAAGAATGTGGGACAAAGCAAAAACAATCACTGCAATAACACATAAAAAAGGATGAAGATGCAGTACAAAAAATTACAAGACAATTTTTTAATTTGACCTTCATTTGTTAGTTTTAATAAAGGTCAAACTTTTTGCCATGAACGTCTTCATAGTTGAAGAACTTCCATATACAGAATCATTTTGAAATCTTTAATATTGCAAGCGACTTTATCACTTTGATAGCTGAACAAAAAAAACCCCTGACAAACAAGTGCGCTAAATCACTTCGTCTGGCATTTCTATTAACATCCTCATCGTTTCACAGTTTCTCCCAATGTCCGGCCCTCTCTAATCAGGAGGGCCTCATGATCACTAGCAGTTTTGCAGTGGGACTAGCGCGCGGGCATAAATAAGGCTATGCTAATAGAGCTCGGCAAGGCATGCCATTTATTATCAAGGATTTGTTTACAGGAGGATAATTGATGGTGCCTGTGGGACAGTGGAGAGTCGGACATGAATCACGGGCCAGACGAGGCTCTTGATAAGGCGCTGAGAGTCGCTCGTAATTAAGCGGGGCACTAGAGACCAATTGTTTGTGGAATGATTTGGCCGGGGCTAATTGACACTAATTGTTTAATCTGATTTTCTTGCCTTCCACTGATTCTAAGTCAGGCCCTGTAGAGCAGTCATCCACAACACTGTATTAATGAGTTCTGGGAGGATATTAGTGCGCGTATGGATGTGTGTGTGTGTGTGTGTGTGTGGTCGAGGTTCATGCATATGGAAGGGAATTAGTTCTTGGAACGTCAGACGGTTCTCGAGGGAGAATCAGGAGAAGAATATGGTAAATGTGTACATAATATTTCACGTTGTTTACATTTAAAATGAATGAATTGTTATTTGTCTTACTGTCTTTTGCTTTGAACTGCTTGGTTCCAGTGATCTTGGTGGGCTGCTTTCTCCCCTAAAGTGTGTTCCAGCCCTGGTCATACTGCACACCTTTAGTCAGGTTATCACACAGCGGGTCTGCTTCAGTTGAACTGATTTACCAGTGCTCTTCAAACCCCTCTGAGAACAGTTCAACCCCACTCTGTTCCATCTGACTGACACATAATGGCTTTTAATAGCCATATTACTTAAAATTACTGGGTCAACAGTAGCAAATTTGTTTCATGGCTCATTAGCCAAAAATGTTAGACAAACAGTGCCTCTATATTTAACATTAGCAAAGATGCAGGAGAATTGTTTTCATGCTGTTGATATGGAGTCTCACCGAGTCTACTACTGGGTTTTTATGGCAAAAGCAGTGAGTTCCTGGAGAATGTGCAGGGTTAATTTTTTTTCTCATATGCCAGTGATTTTTAAAATGTTATGACTGTATATTAATTTATATCGCCGGGGTCTTCTCTTTTCATTTCATTAATCATGTAAGAACCTTTGCAGAGTTGGAAATGTAACCATAATAATAAGTCATGGTGACCAAAGCAAGGATTTTTTATTTTTTTTGCTCTACTTAAAAATTATTTACTGATCCCTAATATGTCATTAATATTAAATGTACTGATTTTAAATATTTCACCATGCTGAATTTTTGCATGTGAGTGCCAAATCTGTTATAGTCTGATAAAATAATTGTGCCAATGTGTATTTATTTTCTGGTTAGGTAACAATTAAACTCTAAATCTGACTTTTAGATATTAATTAAGTTGAAGACCTGACAGTATTGCTGTGTAGGTCAAATATTTTTTCAAAGCATGTGAAGACGATAATGATGTTCCTCGGTGTAGCTTAATAGTTTGTTACAAAAAAAAAGTTTCCAGACAAAGTCATCCTGCTTCATCTGATTACATTTGGCACATTTATAAAATCACTTAAAGATGGGACGAGCCGAACCAATGAACATTAGATCACATTTAACACTCATCAGCCTTGTAGCTTTTTTAATTAACACAAACCATGATGAGATATTAATGATGATTAGAATGGGAGATGCACTGTGTTATCAAGATCACTGGTGGTGAAGGGTGGAATTTTGCTGCACTCCTGCCAGAATCACAGCTCGGTAACAGTTGGCACATTTGTAGTAGTTAGAGAAGCATGTTTTCATTATTATAGTCTTCTGGAGCTTTAATGTAGGATGATTTACATGAAACTGATATTTAATAAAACTCCACCAGATCATCATTTTGTTTGACTTTCACTGGTCATGATGTAGCTTGTTTGAAGGCTGAATTATTTGCATTTCAATTAACATTTATCTTGTCAGTGTCTTCTCAATGAAGTATTTGTGATTTATCAGGGTTGGCTGCCTTTACTTTGTGCTAATAATTGGATGCTATTGAAAGGATGAGTTTCATTGATTTTGTCAATGACTGCGGACATTACTGGCGCAAACCCTAGATTGTCAGCAGGGTCTGTGTTGAGCCGCGATCAATGGCGGTGAATCTTCCCCCCTGCTTTTTTATTTACTCCAGCCAGCATTGATTGAAACATGCAATAGTTCAGGGAGATATTGTCACGACACTGAAAAGTTTCACGTCTGGAGTCTCCGAAAGCTCAGTTTAGATTTTTAACTTCTACCGGGATTATAAAGATGATGATGATGATCATGATATCTGCCCTCTGATCCTTACAAATGGCTGACTAACACAGATTGGGAAAACCTGGGTTTTGTCAGTGATACAGAGCATATGAATGTAATTTTATCTTTAAAATAGTACCAGCATGTAGACTTTCATGAAAAAAAATAAAAGCAAGAGAATCAGCAAATGAAGCTGAAAGGCTTTATATAGTATGAATTCCATTTATCTTTGTTATTAAAAACTTAAAAAACAACTAAACATACAGATAAAACTAGTTTGTTAATAGTTTAGAGTAAAAAAAGAAATTAATAACTATAATTTACCAGGGATACAGTAAATTAATAAGTTAGTGTCTGTTGTTTTGAACATACTGTTCAGAGAATTCAGTTTCCTCAATTTTTAACATTGATAATACTAAAACCATTTTTTGGAGCCCTATATTATTACAATGATTTCTGAAGGATCATGTGACACTGAAGACTGGAGTATATATATATAAACATTAAAATAGTTATTTAAAAGTTAAAAAATATTCCATAATATTACTTTTGATCAAATAAGAATACAATGCTTTTTAAAAACATTAAAATATCATACTGACTCCAAACAGGATACAAGCGGGATATTTAATCTGTATAGATTTACATATATTTCAAGCACCAATATCAGCAGTTTCAGTCAAACTTGAAGCATTTTATTCAATAACGCTGAGAAAATCTTCACAGATCTCTCAAAGAGAGTAAGAAAATGCAGAGTTTCGTGTTTAAAGTCTTCCATTCTGAGCTGAACAAAGACAATAGCTTTCGTCCAGCGGATTAATCTCAGTCTAAACATCAGCCAAACTCAACGCAACAAAACAGAATAGAAAACGTGTTGTGCATTCACTCCGGTCATGCAATTCATCCAGGTATTTTCAGTAGAAAAACAAACTTCTCGTTTCTTCCTCAAAAAGTGGCCAAACACTGACAAATGAACAATCCCTACAATCTACCTTTTTGGTTCTTGCCTTTCTCTATTACTTTATCCATAAACACCTGGCTCGCATGCGCTGTCTGCGAGTTGACGTTTGCATATCCCATTTTCGTAGGAGCTTAGAGAAAGGTCACTTGTTGTAACCCATCTGGGACTCACCGGGTTGAATGTAATCAGTATACACTTGTTATTCCGGGTGCCTGTGCATTCTCTTTTTATCTGCTTGTTGGAGAGAAGTTAATTTCCCTTGTGACCTTTGTGTAATAAAACAGCATTATCTGTTGCACTAGGGAAGGAGCAAATTAGCTTTCTCAGTAGTGTTTTGTCACAGAGGTGATCACTTATAAAGTTATTTACTTAATTAGATTAAGAGCGCTGTAAAGGCCCCGTCTAGAGTGAGGAGGCGTATCTTGTCTGTCCATATTATCTCATGGCCTCTCCAACCGGAGAGCACAATGTCTGGCATCTCTGCTACGTTCCTCATGTCCCTGAGGAGGATTATGATGATACCGACGGCCGGCGCTTCCTAGCCACCGTGTCTAATTTTGATGAGTCAGACTTACTGTGAATCGCTCATCTGAAGTAGGCCGACGAAGGAGGTTGGATGACAACCATTTTAACACCCGGCTCCAATGTGGCCGCTTTGGAATCACCTGAACTGAACGGAATGACAAAAGCTCCATACTAAAAGCATTATAAGCGCCAATTCCCCTGTCTAAAGCTCTTAATGTGGCTATTTTGCACCGCGCTGCACGAACATGTGCTATTTGATAGCCTTGAGTTTCTTTCAGCTTTTCAGTTTGGCTAATCCTTCCCCTTATGCTTAGACTGCGGCCTGATTTGTCGGTTAAACTGGATCTGCCACACTTTGTCCTAAACAGCCTGATGGCAATCTGTCAGTGCAGAAAAGCAGTCCAAAATGTTGTTTTTCCTTCACAGGTACTCTCCTGCAAGTAGCTGCTTGTTTTTATTGTGTTCACTGATTTACAGCGCAGCGAGGTTGTTCAGATAAACAAAACTGGAAGATATGGCAAGGATGAGCCACATGCACTTAGGCCGGTTCGTATAACCATCTTTTTTTTAGGGGGGGGCTTTCTCACACAACCGTTTTTTGTGAATGAAGAGTCCCTCAGGTATATGCGGGTGTATCTGTGTGTGTGTGTGTGAACCTCTGAAGGTGAATGTAATGCTTTGGTGACCCGTGGAATCTACCTCATTATCTGGCCCATTGTGCTATTCTCCTTCCTTGGCCCCTTTCACACCCTGTCACCCAGCCACCTCCACTGCCACCGACCTGGCCAGCTCATTCATGTCCCTTCAGCCCATTGTGAGGCCCCTGGAACCCAGGGCCCTGTAGCGAGCAGGGGGAAAGGGCGGCCCCTGCTTTGTGTTTCCCTTGCCACTCTTCACATGCACGGCGGGGAACTTCCTTTCTCATGTCACCGAAACCGGCATGGCCTAATCCGCCTGGCCACACCACCCGTCGAGCATGCTGGGAAGGGGCATTTATAAAGCAGTCCCTAATGGTTCGTTAATAAATCGCTTCCATTTTACGCTCGACTCTTCACATCAGCGCAGAGGAGGATAAGGCCGGGCAGGAGGATGCGTTTTTACTTATGTCGGCGGACAAGGGAGCGCTTTGATAGGAGAGTCTCGGAGGGATTCACAGATTCTCGGGTGTCAGAAATATGAGTTTTTTGACCTAAAATAGCTCATAATGAGCTGGGATTGTGGAGAGGTGTGAGTTTCGCTTACGGGTTAATGGTTAGAGCACTGCCCTGCTGACCGTTTGCAGCCCCTCATGGGTCTCTAGAGAATCTATCACCAATCATCCTCTGTCTTTAAAGAGGTGACTTTGGTTAAAGCACTCTGGCTAAGAGGTTAGACAGGAGCTCCATATTGACTCCGACGGTAACCAAGATGCGTACGGTCTGTGATCTGAATGGCCCCCGTGTGAGGCGTAGAGGGGGCTTCTTGTGTGAATGGGACCATGGGTGATTGGCTCAGCGGGAGCGGTCAGGGGTGTTAGGGGTGTCGGTAGCCCACAGGGCTAATCTTGTTAAGTGTGACACACAGCCAGGGGGAGTGGAGGGGTGGTCCCAGTAAGACACACACACACATGCACACTAACAAGTGCGTTATGCACAAAGCTGAATATGAGTGCAGAAGTGCATATTTCTGTTACCTTTATTGAATTTGGGGATTTTAGGGTCAGTGGCGTGATTGTTGTTTTTGGCCTACCTGATCATTTCTTCAAAGCTCATTAAAAATGCATTTCACACATACAATTTGGAAAAGTTAAAAACATTTGTTAGCAAAATCAATGTCATTTGGTTTGACCAACATACTGAAAAAATTAAATCTAGAAGTATCATATAATATATACCATCAGTCATAACTGTGTGTCAAGTTCAGGCAAATCTTGTAAATAATCACATAATTTGACCAATTGATAGGTTGAAAAATGTCATGTGGTGCAACTCCCTGAAATCATATTTGTAATGAACAATTACTGATTTTGTAAAAAAAAAAATAAAAATATATATATATATATATATATATATATAAAATATATATATGTTACATGGAGACTTGTGTGTTGTGTTTTGCAAAAAGTGTTTTATAAAATTTAAAATTAAGTCAAAAGCCTGAGAATTAGTGTATGGTTTTGCAGATTTTGTGTGTGGTTCTAGTTTTTGAGTGTCAGGTTTCAGAAGTTGTGTGACAAGTAAAAATATTGCGTGTAAGCAAAACATTTTTAGAATGATTCAAATGAAACCATATAAAAGAGTACATATCTTAGAACTTGGCATATGTGTTTTAAAATAGATTTTTAAAAGATGTTTGCTTTTCTTTATCGTTGATATAAACCGTTGACCCTTTAACCCTATGGTAGTCAACAGTATTGATTACATTGATTTGCAGTCAAGCACAAAAAACATTGGCCTTCAAAAAATGAGTTTATTATTATTATTAATTATTCTGAAGAATCTGAGCGCTCGCTTTTGTGTTCATTTAGCTCATGAGCTGTTGTTCCAAAACTAATCCTGGCCACTTTGATTGTTTCAATAAAATTAAAGTCAAACTTCATGAGTGCATGAGCATGGCATAAGTGGATTAAAGTAGCAATTAGTTCTTTTTTTAGGTTTCGCAGTCAAAGTAGTAATTTCAGAGGCCATGGGGTCATGTTGTTTGTCACGAGAAACTGAGATTGGGTCAATTAGAGTGTAGGAGGATGTGTTCAGTTCATCTGACAGATGCATGTGGCGCTACAAAAGTTAACGATTAGTGAACATTCAGAAGAGAGAAAAACAAAAGCGAAAGAGTGAACGGTGTACTATAATCTGCCCACAACATCGCACCGAGAGCCGAGACATAATGGACCTTTTTCATTTTTGCCGAAAACAAATGCAATTATTATACCATCGATTCCTCATATAGACAGAGCACTTAATAATGTGCGATTTGAGATTCGAAGTGATTTGGATGATGTGTTGCAGTTTTTAATGCATGGAGGAGCAGAACCATTACAGGCACTCCTCACCTCCAGCAATCGGCGTTGAACCCTCTGTCAGTCAATCAATGCTCTCGGTTATCCGGAGAGGCATAAATTGGGTGGTTATAACAAACAAAAAGCTATCAGTGGCTATGAATAGAGAGCAACTACTGAGCAGGGTCAAGCGTCAAAAGCTCTGACTAACTGTGAGCAAGCTGCTGTCATCAATAATATGGAAAGAGAAAGAAAAACAGCCAGGAGAGTATGAGTAACTCGAGATAATGGTGGAGCAAGTCTAAATCTATAGGTTATGAAACGGATTGCATTTCCTGTGATTCTGAACATAATTCCTACACAGAAATAGCAAAGGAAAGGAAAAAGCTATGCTCTTTCCTGTTGTGGTATGTGTGATGGGTTTGATGCTCTGTATATTGCATGCATTTTCGTGAATGTCTCAGCACGATGCTCAGAGAGGTTAAGGTCATGCTGGTTTACGTGGCTGGTCCTGGTAGCAAACATAATTGGCAGCATGTTTTTTCAGGTATAAACACCTCATCTTGTCAGACTGTGGCATAGCATGTAATTATCGCTCTTCCTCTTGCTAAGTGGGCTCTGTATTCTGTTGTGGGGATTTCCAGTGTCTTTCCGTAACAACTCCAATCAGAGAAGAAAGTGAAGGGGTATTTAGTTCTTCTCCAGAACTGTTTGGCAAACTTGTCTTGTAACGTTATATGCGGAAGTCACGGCGAGGAATGGCAAAAAGCGCTTAGAAGGAATTAGGATCGATTTTTATTTAAGCTCACAGAAAATGCGAAAGCATACTGGCCTAGAGAAAGTGTTTGTACTGGAAATGTTGGCATTCACTTGTGCCAGCATCAGCAGTTACTGAAGGCAATGTGTCTTGTCAAGCCACTGACAGCAGAGAAGGAATGAGATGTTTAACTCTTAGTAAATAAATATTACTAAATTAAACAATATTACGCAATCAAGCCGTTTTATTATGTATTTTTAATGATTTAATTGAATTAATGAAAGTTCTGTCATTAATTACTCACCCTCATGTCGTTTCAAATCTGTAAGACTTTCGTTCATCTTCAGAACACACATTAAGATGATTTTGATGCATTTCTGACAGCATAGACAGCAAGGATCTTTACAGATCAAGACTCAGAAGCGTAGCAAGGATATTGGGTAGCATTATTTTATGGTCTCTTAACTAGTTGCTTATTAGCATGCATATTACTTGAATATTAGCCGTTTTGAGTAGTAATTAAGCACATATGCCTTATTCTACTTGATGTATTATACATCCCTAAACCTACCCAATACCTAAACTTAATAACTACTTTAACCATGAATAAGCAGGGAAAAGTCCTAGTTAATAGTGAATAAGTGTTCCCTATTCTAAAGTGTTACAGAAGATCTTTCAAATAAGCCATGTGACATCAGTGGTTCAACTGTAACAATTTGTCTCCTCAGCGTCACCCTTTTTGGAGAGCATTACATACATAAACATATGCTGGATATGTTGTTTAGGTCAAAGCATAAACAACATAAACAGTAAATCCACATACACTGAATAGAATACATTGTTTACGGATGTGACACTCTTCAAAACGGTGCTTTAGGGTAATGCGGAGGAGGCGAATATTTAAATACATTTATTTTTGCTTTCCTTGAACACAAAAATTGTTAACATAGCTTCGTAAAATTACAGTTAAACCACTAATGTTACATGGATTATTTCAGCCTGTCCTCCAACACAAATGACTCTATAAGTCGTTTCTGCAAGTACCTTATTACGACCTATATTTACGTTTTAAAGGTAAGCGTCCTCTAGTGGGCGCAAAAATAACGACGTGTCATATTGCGTCTGTCGTTACACTGATCTCACGGTGATTACAACTTTTTTGTACGAATAACCACACAAACCCACTCCTAAACCTACCCGTTACGAATATTGTGCAAAATCATGATTTATAGGGTTTTGTGAAAACATGTCCTCTGGGTTCGAACCCATGATCTCATCTCATCTTATAATGTGTCTCTCTACAAACTGAGCTACACCAATCCTGAATCACACGGCCGATAAAATATTTCTGTTGCCGGTAGGGGCGCAATTGTAGTATACGCTCTGATGGGTCGTATTTTGCAGCTATTGTAGAAACGACCCATACGGGCGTATTAGTTGGAGGGCTTGTTGATTATTTCACTGATTTCCTTGCTATGTTTCCGGACATTGATCATGTTAAATCCATTGCTGTGTATGGGAGGGTCAGAGAGCTTTCAGAATTCATCAAAAATATCTTAATTTGTGTTCAGAAGACGAACGAAGGTCTTACAGGTTTGGAATGCCATGAGGGTGAGTAATTAACGACAGAATTTTCTTTTTTTTTGGTGAACTATCCCTTAAATACTATCTCTATCCACAGTTGATTACAGAGAACAAGTGCACAGTATATAGTGCATCATTTGGGACACAAATACAGACGATTTATTTGATTTCTAAATGAATTACGTTTCAATTAAAATTTTCAAAAAATATGAAAAAAAAATCTTTTTTAGAAGTTTCCTCCAGCTCTTACCAGATCCAAATATTCCCTTAAAAGAAAAAACTAAGTAAAAAGGCAAAGAAAAATACATGGCCATTGTCATTGCTATGCTCTTCTCACCCTTGGTATCCTCTTCAGAAATTGATGCCTTTTTAAACTGAAGCAGAGGAACTGACAGGTAATGGTGAGCACAATAACAGCTAACTGATTTCATCAGTCAGAGTTTTCCCCCTGCCTTTTTTTTTAACTCTACAAGTGCAATTGTTGGAAGTTGGAGAGAGATTATCTGTCAGACGCGTCAGATAAACAAGCAAGAGAACAGCAACAGTTCTGATATGACAGTCGAGGAAGTGGTGGGTGGTCAGAGAGACACATTTGTCATATCCGATGTGTCGTATTTCCTCTGCTCAAAGTTGCTATCAGTATTATTTTTTTATTTACGTTGTGCTAGCTGATGAGATAATCATCTTGGATGGTGTACTGACACCTAGTGCGGATGTAGATCATAAAAGCTAAAACTTTCAGTTACTATTGTTGAAATATAGTTGCAGTGAGGCATGATCAATTAATTTCATGAAAGAAAGTGTCCAATTACATAGGTAAGTATCTAAAGCCAATAGTATTCAAGAGGTCATGTGATCTCAAAATGGCTGCCACCATTAGGCAACCTGATCTATGTAAAATAAATCCGCTTTTTAGGCCTTCATTTCGTGTAAGTGTGTAAAGCATTGATTAAGAAAAGATGACTGCACTCGTATAACGTTTGACGTTTGTATTCAGTTTGTCTAGTGGGCCCCTTTTGATAAATCTTTCTTTTTTCTTTAAATCATAATACTGTGGGACTTTTTTTCTCTCTGAAAAACTCTTTTGAGTATCTAGTATCTAGTAAGAATGAGCAGCGGAGCTGAAATCTTTGGCACCTGCAGTGCTGTTATTACCGCACTATAGCATTATGACATTATAAACACCCTGTTTGAATTAAATAAAGCACACTTTGCTTTTGACAATGCGTTTCTCTCTCTCTCTCTCTCTCTCTCTCTCTCTCACACACACACACACACACTGTCTTTCTCTCTCTGTGTTTCTGGTAAGCAAAACAGCTGTGCTGGCCTTACAATGCATTAAGTCTCTTGTTCCTTTTAGATAGTTAAATTGTGCATGAAATGTAGCTGGCACGGGGAGCTCCGAAGCTGGACTGATTAGACAACATCTGTTACATTGGGGAGAAATCCGTGTCTGTCCTAATTAGCTGCCAGACGGGGATACGGTGTACCGGATGGTGCAGGGGGCTGCCACAGGTTCCTCTCCCCATCCCGTCACCTGCCCGACTGCCCTCCCTTCCCCTGCTACCACCACTCATCAGATGTAATTATGGACAACGCTGACACAAAAGAGCAGAATGAAGGGGAACAAGCTATGTCCATCTGTACAGGCACATATATACATACTAACCCTGAAACATGTGAACTGTGGGTACCGCAGTGACCCATCCTGACTTTTGGAACATTTGATCCGAGCTGAATTTCAGCATTTAAGGGCTGAATTGTAGGAGTGTAATTACTCAATTCTATTAAAAATGGTATGGGGGTCAGTGACATTTGAGACCCTGGACCACAAAACCATGTCTTAAGTCGCTGAGGTATATTTGTTGCAATAACCAAAAATACATTTTTCTTTTTTGCCAAAAAATAAATTTATTCAAAAATGCATTTAAAATGCAATACATTACTTGAATACTACTCTTATATGATATGCCTGCCTTTAATTCAATTTTGATATTGGGTGTGTAAAGTAAATCACAGCGTAGTACAATGTTCTGATATTATAATTAATTTTAATATTTTGTGCACAAAAACTAAAATTTACTAGAAAAAAAACAGTAAACAGTAAAACTGAAAATTATATGATAAAAATAATGACCCACTGTAGACTCTCTTACAAAATTCTAATAATTTGTTCTTTTCTATGACCAGGCATAATTAATTCTGGTTAAACTCTGGTCTGGTTTACTAAATTAAAAACTGGTGATATCTATATATTATCTATTTGTCCACCTTTCTGTCTATATATATATATATGCATGCACACACATGCAAAATACATTTCTTAGAACGTAGCACATGTTTTAAACTAGATTTTTCCCCATCCATACTCTTACATGACATTGACCAACACCCTACTATATAAAGTTTGTAGCTTCTGCCATAATTTATTACCTGAAACACACAAACATACCTCCTCCTATTGATGACTCTTGATTCTTACTGTAAATCCATATGTTTTAATCAAGGACCCTCAGTAGGCAGATTTCTCTACCAGGGCCAAGCGGACCACTAACCCTGCAAGATACACACACTAATAATCCTGCTCTAGCGGTTATTAGATTGAAAAAAAAAAAGTTGATGAAGAGAACTGTTGTTCTGTAATTGTATCACTGCCCACGCTTGCTTTTAAACTCACCATGACACGAGTCAAGACCTCCTACTTGGCTCACGTAAGGCTTGAATCTCTAACTGCTGAAACATAATTACAGCAAAGCTATTAGGGCCATCTTAGGCATTTATGCTCTGTGCTGGCACTGTGGAGAATGTCAATAACAACGCATTTGAAGCTTTAAGGTCCGTGTCACACAGACCTGACACACACATGGATGAGGATATGCATGCACATGAGCGTAAATACTCAATTTATGTCACCATATTGTATACATCTTCACCCTAATCATTTTTAACAGGTTTTAAACTGTGGCTTCGCCACCGGCATGATGGACAGGTTTCAGTGGCACCTGCACACTGACTGACAGACCATAATCAGTCCATGGAGATGTTAAAGATGTTACCTAAACTATGAAAAATTGAGATGATGCCATCTCTGGCATCTGAAATAATGTACTTTGGAAGTCTTTTCTTTAATTGTTCCTGAGATTATGGTCCCAAATATGTTTACCATTCTATGACGTTTTATTAAAAAGTATGACTATGACTTAAAAAGTATAAGGCAAGATAATCATGCATTATTATTTTATTGCATGTAAATGCTTTATTGTTAATTATTTACAAGATCCATTTTTTGAGTGATGTTGAAGGGATTCATTGAACATGGAATGTTATTGCCCTGGCAACAAAGCACTGTCGCGCTGACATTTTTTTATAGGCACACTTAGAAGTCTCTCTACAAATTCCCAACCAGATCTTTCAGTTGGCTTTAGGACCAGCAAATTTATAAGTTTTACCAATTGTTGCATACAACGCATTTGCATTTGACTTAAGAGTCGCCATCACTAAGCATTTTAACTCTTTCAGTCAAAAAAAAACATTTTCCTTAAAAAATTTGATTGTCAGAATAATTTTGCAAGGATCTTTGAAAGTAGACAACTGAGTAGATACATTTTCTGTTCGGTGTGATGAGATTTTATGTTCCCAGCAACCTCTCTAGTAGTCCTTTAGACATTATTTCAGCCAATTAACCAAAAGGAAATGCAAACCATTGTCAGGGTTTGACCTACAAAATGACAGTAAGTTAACCCTGTAGCACTCTATGTCAAAAATTTAGTGTCAAAGCTGATAACCTTAAATTCAAATCCCAGCTCTTTACTATCCCGTCCTGCTCTCATTGTCTAACTGGAGGGTTTGTTGCTAACACAGTAACTTTGGGTGTTCCTGCTAATGAGAAGCCTTAAACTCTACTACGTCATAAGGTCCTGTTGCTGTATATTTCTCTGTGAAGAATGAGATGAACCTGCACCTGCGAGCAAAGCTACAATTACTCATAGCAGGAAGTAGAATCACATTTTAGAAGCTTAAAATTAATTAATCATACATAGCTATCCCAGAAAAGCAACGACCCAGTGCAACTGCATTTATCTCTATATTTCTATGAAGTTTGTTAGCAAAGCCGACAGAGATTCTGCATCATTTCCAGAAGCACAAAAGTGCTGAAGTGTCACACAACGCAGGATAAGTTTTGGACACTTATAGCTACAAATGTAGGACAATGCTTCCGAAGCGTCCGTGCATTCACAATTATGTGGGGTAATTCTGCAGCAAAAGAAAACAGGAAAGCTAGAAGGAGAAAAAAAAAAGTGAGTGGCAGAGAATGACAGCCAGCGATGAGTAGAATGTCACGGCAATTGCGGGCCCATCACGGCTAACCGCATGATGGGTGATTGCCTCATGTGTTTCCCGCGAGTCCATCGGAGAGGACACGGCGCTCTCTCGTCTGTCCCTGGCCCAAACCTCCGTCACTGCCTCAGTGGCTGACATTTAAAATGTTGCTTCCTAACCACTTATGCTAATTGTTGTAATTTTCCTGATGAAGCGGCGTCCTGATACCTTGATGCAGCCAAGATAGTTTTACATTTTCTCTGCGCGTGCCGCTCGGCCATTTGGTCCGTGTAGTGTCAGCTTGGAGTGCTACTGAAAGCCAGCAAAATTGCAAGCAAATTGCATCAGATTGCCAACATTGTGAAAAGGTAAATTGCTTGCAAATCTATTTAAACCACTGGCCTATTTTCATCAGCCACAGTACTTGGTATTCATGATTGCTTAATTGGTGACCTTTTCTATTGTGTAGTGCTTTATGGTGTAATGGAAAGCGATCTTTACCAAACCAATTATGCCTTTTTTTCTCGCCCCACACCCATACATTAAAGCGGTGATTGCGATGGCTAGTCCTTTGTAAATGAACTTTCAGATTCCAATTATTTCTTTATATAACTGATGGAGGATAAAGAGTCATTTGTTTGCTATGATGTTGCATTTGAAAGCTCTTTGAGGCTGAGACTGTCAAAGCAAATGGAGGCGCAAAAGCCACAAAGTCGTGCCCTGCTTTTGACTGACCCCTCATTTAGCACCGCTTTCCCTTTCCGGGGACCAATTATGGCCTCAGCTGGTGAAATATTTTGTCAGATTCTTGAAAACAAGAATATTAGCTCGGGATTCAAATGAATGTTTTATCTATGGTAAAGCATGCATTTAATCTAGTCTCGGCAACCGGACTGCTTTGTGTCTCATATTTATGCATGTTGTAAAAAAAAAAACACTTGCTGTAAATCAAGACCTATAATTATTAAGATTTTTAAATGTGCAAACATTGTTTTTTGTGTGTGTGTGGTAAGAAACAGATGATGCTTTTACATTTATGTGAAGCAAATACAGTTGGCTAAAGTCATGGGGAGGTGCTTCTGTCCAGTCATCTAAGATTGAGAATATATATATGGGCAGGATTATTTATCGTTTCAAGCATTATTGCATTTTTTTTCATACACTAAAGAAGCTTTTCAAGGTTTTGTCTGAAAGTACTGTCTATATATATATATATTGGCTTGAACTGAACAAGCATACTATTAAACATTACTACTATTACTACCTTTAAAACATACTATTTACTAATTTAACTTTTGTTTATTATCACTATGTTTGCAATATTTTTTTGAGGAGCATATGCATCCCATTGCAATGGTTAGATTTAATATATTTGCCTGATATATAATATATTAGTACTTATAAAGCACATATGGATGGCTTATTCCTAAGCCTGTTTTAGATCTCTTAAACCTACCCCTAAATTTAACAACTACCTTACTGGCTATTAATAAGCAGCAAATTAGGAGTTAATTGAGGGAATACTTTTAATAACTAGTAAATATGTGTTCCCTATTCACTATCAGGACTAATATGTTAGCCTCTAGTTATATGACGCATGTCATGTAGTGAGGTTGGTAAACGAAAAAAAGTTGGCCATGCAAAGTTTGTTGTATAATCTTGTATGATGTCTATTCATAAAGTGATTTTTGTTTATGTTGCAGAAGTTTGAAGCTCGGCCGAACTGCTTTGAAAACATAATAAATGGTAAAGGGAAGAGATGAGCGCTTCAATAACTGTTCGGCAAAGGCATAAACGATATGCTGTGTGTGTCTGTTTGTGAGTTTGTGTGATTGATAGAGGGGCTCGCTGCGCATGTGTGTTTTCTTCCAGGCAGACCCCAGAGCAACAGATTCCTTTGCTCAGATTAGCTAATTTTGATTTGTTTTCAGACAGGGTGTGTGTGTGTGTCTGGGCTTCAGGGCCTAGACTGTAAATTTTGCCTTCTGCGGGGTAGAAGCTGATTGATCTCTCAGTGTAAAATCGATAAGAAGACACTGTCATTTTTGTAACGAATGAGCTGCTCTGAGGAGATAGATTAAGACTCCACAGATCTCACCCTGCCTCTCTTTCATCAATCCCGCCTTGCCCGGGTTCGACTAGCAGAACCTGCAGCCGGCTTCAATCTCTGGCGTGCTGTATTAGCCCGGACCCACACGCCGTCTGAAGAGGCCTCTTCATTATACCCTGTATATTTCATCCATATCAGTCGACGTGTTAAAATCAAATATTTGCCCCTTTCCCCTCTCGTGTCTGATCCCCTTTGATTGATCTGTTTTATCATTTGCTGAAATACATCACACCGAGGGGTTGATTAAATCAAAAATCGAGGGCCATTGTCTTTCTCGCACGTCCTTTATCAGAAGTAATGTAACAATCGCGCTCATTTGTCTCCGGTTGTTACATGGAATAAAGTCAGTGGTGCTTTTCGGCTGTCAGCGATGCTGAGATTAGGAGAAGATTAATATAGTGCCTCTCGTCTTTCTCCTCTTCCGCTCTCTGTCTGCTCTGTCGCCTCTTGTATTGCTGCGTTAGAGATGCGCCACGCTCCCTCGTGGGCCCCTGTTTAACCTTCACCGGCTCATCTATTATAGCGCACCTCCACCCGGGACACGCGTGCTAAACGCGCTCGTCATGCCTTCGCTGGATTGATGGTGGGAGAAAACCATTGCATAATCTCAACTTTTTCCAGGCCATTTTTCACACATTGCCTCTGCTGGTTCTTCTGATGTGGACTCATCTTGGGAGTGCGTTTGCGTGGGAGTGTGTGGTCGGAAGAGCATCGCTCATTTATCAAATATTAATACACGCTTGCTTATGCAATATACAGTGACAAGTGAATGAGTAAATCTCCTTGACATTCCACATGGATAGGCCTTCACTATTATTGAGTTAAAATGTATTCAATTAAATGCTTAATCATAAATACACATCAATATTTAAATTGCTTAATTAACATTTTTATGTGGCCTATTTTTTTCAATTCTTTTGATTTGTTCTTAGAATTATGGAGCTTTTTTTTAAGGGACAGAGCTATTTATTCTCCAGGTACACAGAGAGCAAGACAAGTGATAACAAGGGATATTTGTAATGCTTTGAATCACAAGAGAAATATATAGGCATTCTTCAGGGCAGCTTAACAATGCAGGACCCTCAAGAAATACAGATTAACTGCTGACATGAGTACATCATATTAAGCAAACTAAACATACCTAAATTCAAAGTTTTTTCAGCATCTGGTACTGTATATTTTTACACTAAAATATCTTACTTTATTAATCAACTTAATAATAATATGAATATATAATTTTTTATTGATAGATTTTATTTTATTTTTAACCTTTTCCCAGATGTAGTCTTTCAGCATTTTAAAAATTAAAAAACTCATAAAGATTTGAACTTGATAAAAAGGCAAATATTATAACTGTCCTTAAAACAAATTTGTTGGATTAGGATATTGTCATTTTGCATCAAACTATGACATTTTTTAATTCAAAAGTCTAAAATTATATTTAATTGTGTGCATTAAGGATATATTAAATCCTAGCTATATAATTAACCTTAAGCAAAAAATGCTTTTTAACACAATACTTGATTTGAAATATGATGGAAATGACATTGGTGGAAATGTAAGAACATATTTAGTAGTTTTTATTAATGAATTAGACACACTAGTAGGAGACATGTTTCTAAGATCATTTTCAACTTAGAATGACTGAGTTGATATTTAATACCTGTTAAATGCACTGCAAAAAGTGATCCTCTCTGAATGGGACTGTATGAAAAGTTTTGTGCTTTTTTTACTTTTGACATTGAGTCTCCAGGGAGTGCAGATCAAATACAAATGTAATTCCCTCTTGTACTCTCTCATAATCTTGTAACAATTGGTGCTTGTGTTCAGTAGATTATTTATGACCATCAACAGCATGTGTTAATCACAAGGACAAGCCCCCTCAAGAGTTTCTGCAGAGAGAGAGCAAGAGATGTGGATAAACGGCGAGTGAGTGAGAGCTGCGGCGTGTAATACTTGTTTAATTCCCATTGGGTGTGCTTCTTATCAAATTAAAGTGTGTATGGGGGGGGTTCTGTCAGGACTGACGGCCAGTCCTTTTGGACTGGGCAGCATGTGTAAAATTGGCCAACAAGAGATTTGGGGTGGTGCTGGTTAGGGATAGGGAGCACCACACAGCATCGCACGCCCCTGTCACTTTACTCCCCCTTTCCCGACGCGCCACTCCCGCCCCGGGGTCAGCTGTCCCAGAGCGCCGGCTACAAGGACTGCCGCAGGGAGACGGGGGCCCACTACATCACCTCCAGCTGGGAGACTTATTACTCCCACCCCTCCTCACCTGGCCCAGCCATTCATAACATCATCAGCCTATTAAATATTCATGAGCTTAAGGACAGGAGGGAGGGGGATTGGCTGGTGGGGAGAGGAGGGGTGGGGTACAAGGGGTTTTGATTCTGCAGGTGGCTGTTAGGTCTGTAATTGGTCCCCACTTGCCTCAGCAGCGTAAAATTGTTTTCATTATGTGTTCACACGCAGGCAGTGCGAGGGCTTCCCACAGGATCCAAAAAGAGAAATTTCACTTAAACAAGCTCCAAGCCTGGAAAATGGGAGAAAAACAAGAGAAAGAGATGCTTTCGAGAGAGAAAATGTGATGGGAAGGCTAATAATTAACTAGCTATGCGTGAACAATAGCAGAGAGTGGGATAAAGAGAGAGAAAGACAGAGGAAAACAGAGTAAGGTTACTCCAAAATAGGGAAAAAAATCTACCCAGCAGTTGGGGGGACATTACCCCCTCACCCTTGTGGCCCTTGAGAACATCCATAGTCACCGGGGGAGGAGGGGAGGGATGTCGGGGGGAGAGAAAGAGCGAGAAAGAGAGAAAAGTTTCCACCTGACTGGAGTTCCCATGGTTTGCCATGCAGGAGGGTAAGCAGGTTTCTGCAATAAACTCAGCCCATTGTCCCCCTAGAAAGGCCAGTCAGGTCCCTCCATTTGGATTCAAGAGTGTCTCTTTCTGTGCTCCTTGCGCTGAACTAATCACCACCGTACTTTGTTTAATTGCAGCCAAAGGGAGAGATGCGTTCAAGAAGTCATACTGATCCCACACACCCCCTCGAGTCCATTTCCTACACCCCCGTTCTTCTCTTGCTCACCCTCCTTTTCCTTTTATTGAGTTGCACAGTTATGCAAAGACAACAAACAGGGTTGCAGGTTCAATGTGGTTTTGGTTGAGGAGGTGGAGTAGGTAAGTGCCGGGGGCGACGCATGGAGAAATGCTTCCGACCGGCTGGGAGACAGCAACAGGTCTTGTTGGAAAGGACGGCTGGAATGGTTGAGTGGCCGGTAAGCCTATTGGGCGTGAAGCTCACTATAATCAGGTGCATGTCAAAGCCACTATAATGGACTTAAATTCACTGCTCCTCATTTTAAAATGGACATTTGGAGGGAGAAGGTGCAGGGCTTTGTGTGTGATGACTCTGGGGTCAGTTGCTTTGTGCAGGATGGGGGTGTAGGGTGTTGGGATTTATGAGACAGGACCTTCACTTTAGCACACACACGTTTATATCCCATCTTAGTGTATGAAGAAACCAAGCAAGTTTGACTTTTCATCTTCATTAGATCTACAGTACATTTGTCTTCTATTCAGGTTGTTGCTCCCTCTCAGAGGAAGAAAGGATACCTGAACCGTACCGAAACTACATAGCTGAGACCAAATATTATAAATTACAGTCTTCGGGACAGGCATTAGAATAAATGATAGGATCACACTTGGGAACGGAGAGCAATAACGATCGGAGATCATTTACAATTACCCACGAGGTGTCTTAAGTTGCCCCGCATGACATCACTCGCGACTTAACATCGCCCATCACAGCAGGAGTTTACTGCACAAGCTTGTCTGTGGCAGGGCTGATGGGGAATCACCCTCCTCATCATCCCAGCATGAAGGAGACCTTTGCAGGGTGAGGTGCTCAAATCCTATCCTGCTAAAAGACTCCCGGAGTGACCCTGGGCCACTCATTTAACCCCTCACTGTGCCTGCAAGACTTGCTAACACAGAGGATTTCAACGCTTGATGCACTTTTGGGGTCCCACCCGGACCAGTTCATTGAGCGCCGTAGGTGGGAAGAGCTGAAATATCTGGGCTGGGAAATCCCTCATGAATGGCATCTCTCTGGAATGACAAATGAGGGTTATATAGCTGTTTGTGTATGCGCTAGGGGAATTCTGAGTTGAAAAATAGCTGAAGTTTTTTTTAGTAGTTAAGTAGTTAAGTCAGTGACATGACACTCTCTTTGTTTGTTTGTTTTTTCTTTTAAATGCAGTTCAGGTTGTTAAATGTCAATTGGTGCGACTTCCCATAAACTTGGATATTCATAATGAGCAAACTTTTTTTTTTTTAATATATAGTATACAATATAGTATAGGACTTATATAGTGTACAATTTTTTATGTCTTTATAATGATTAATATTCAGTAGGTTACACCAAATGACTTCTTGTCGCTGCATTTAAACTTTTACTAAAAATTGTATGATTTTTTTTTCCCTCAAAGCCACAGCATAAGTATAAAGAGTGTTTTTGCATCTGTTTAATAAACACTAGATTATTAAATACATTCTGTATCCTAGACTGTTCCCTAATAAAGTGTTAATTTTATGTATTTTCATAGTTGTACCAGTCTTCATAAATGTGGTCATTACGTGATTCTAGATAAGATATGAAACATTTCCTCTTATTGTTGAGAGGTTTTCAAAAACAAGGGATTAATGGGACACAATTGCCATTCATGATGCTCTCTCTCTTAAGTGATGGGGGGATTTTGCTCTCTCTCTAAAGAGATAGGGGGATTTGGTATTGTGTGGGCAATTGGGCTGTCCCTCCCTCGCTCTCTTGACTTCTGTGGGGGCTGACTGGAGGTCGGAACCAGCCAATGAGGGCTCTCCGCTGGCCTGTGAAATACTGCATTCTGGTCCCATCACTCTCTCTCTCTCAAAGACTGTTTAAATGGTTGTGGTTTATTATTGCCCACTGAGGGCTAAAGTGATCCTCTGTTAGGCCTGTGGGAGAGGAGGGGCTGTAGGACCTGGCTTTCTCTGTGGGTGCTTTTGCCGGACAGCTGTTCAGGCCTTGCCTGACTTTTCATATGGATATGTATGGTAATGGAAGGCAATGGAGTGGGGATGAAGAGGAGGCAGCGTTAGAGCCCTCACTCTCTTCAGCACGCCTCTAAAAGCTCCACAAAAGGAGCAGTAAAAGGGGGCCGCGCCGGTGAAGCTCCCACTTTTTGTGGGCCTGAATTAGTTCTGCAAAAGCAATGAAAGTGATCTTTAGCCGCGAGACAGGGGAAGTCTGCCCACGGGACCCTGCGAGCTCATTAGCACAAAAACGTCTAGCGCCGACAGATAATTGACTGAGGCAGATTCAACTATCACTCCCCCAGAGTCTGTCACAACAGTTCCTTGAGCGCGGCACACACACGGTACACCCCATCCCCACCCCTCCACCTTCAATGACATGATACAAACACATCCCATCACATTCCATTAACAGTTTGCACTCTTTCCTCCGTTCGCTCGCAGCTTTTCCTCCCACATCCTGCTCTGAGTGCTTTGTCACCCTGTGGCGTTTTAACCAGTGGCATTGGATTGAGATGAAACCGAAGCGAGCCCCTCGCCAAGGTCTTGTAGCTGTTCTGAAATCAGTGCATGTTTATTCCATCTGTTACATGACACCATCTCAAAAGGGACTCCTTTGACCATCTATGAAATTCTGTCACCGGCCTTTCCCCACGATCTCCGAATTGGGTAATTAAAACAAAAAAGTGGGAAAATATCCCATCTGATGATTTTCTGCAAGTGTTGAGAGATTGTTTTTTGTTCTGCTGTGCACAAATGACTGTGGCACACATGTTCAAACCCTGCAGAGGCCTCTGCCTGTGCTCATCATAATGGCAGCCTAACTGCTTCGAGGTTAAATTGACTGGAAAATGCTGTTTTAATTTTCATGTTAATTGAAATGGACTAATTGTTAATATATTCACAAGGCGAAAGTACCAAACTAAAATGGGATTTTGATTTCTGTCGGAATCATATTGGCTCGACGTGGCAAATAACAATCAGTAAATTACAAAAAAATAGCCAGTTTTTATTAGTTTTTATTTTTTTCCACTGATTAAAATGAATATTAGCACTGCCCAGCTGTAGAGGTGACCGCACCACATATTCCATGGCGTCTGAGAAATTACAATTCTTGTTTTCCAGATATTGTTGCGAAATAATGGATTCATGATCTTTTTAGCGCAGATAAAGGCTTTTGATAACGGAAAAAACACCTTTTAATACATTTAATCTAATTCTATTGCCAAAAGTCCCAAAAAGGAATTACGAGATACGGACGGTGGGGGGTGAATCCGCATCTAACAATCACACTGCATTTGCAAGAGAGAGAAAAAAAGAAAAAAAGACAGAGAAAAAGAATTTTGTCAAGCAGCTAAACAGGCCTATTCTCCATGGCAGCCCCCTTCCTTCACGGGCAACTATAGAAATTAGCCCTTGCCTTCTCTGCGCTCTCACACTTGGCTACACACGCTTGCATGGACACAAGGAAAAGTAGAAAAAAACTCTTTTCTTTCTGTCAGCATTCCTGGCCAACAATGGCTAGATTAGGCAACGTGAGGGCCCCCCTTGGGGGAGGCGTATTGAGCGGCCAATGGCCCCAGCAGGAACAGCTGGTGGGGGTTAATGGCGACTGAACTCCGCAGTCGGGACCCTTTCTCTATTGTGTGGGCCACTCATGGGAAGGGAAGGGGGCTGCTGACAGATTCTGGGTTGCGAGGGACCCTCTGTACAGTGTGCAGGGGTCATCCATGCGGTGCGTGTGTGTGGTGCCTTGCTGGTAAGCAACAGAAAGGGACGTGTGGACTGGGGGAATCAGAACCGGTTTCCAGGGACATTAGCATCAGTTTAGATTCAGCGAAAGAAAGGCAGAGGGGAAACACTGCACACGTTAGCGTATTTTAGCAGGAGGGAGGTGAAAGTGAAGGCGGGAAGGGAGGAATTCCCTGTGAAAAGAACATTTTCACTTCCTCTTTCTTCACTCTTCACCCTCTTATCCAGTCAATACAGGTGAGGTACTTCAGGATGACTCAATTAAATTCAATTACTTTTACTCGTTTGATTAATTAAATGTGCTTGATCTCAAGCACACATTCTTTTTTTGCCCACTGTAATCTTTGCTAATTTAAGGTTTCTGTGTTCCAGTAGGAAGCTGCGGTTCCATGTTTACTGGCACGTTAAATCCAACCGTCAGGTGCTCCTGCCATGATTATGAGTGTCCAATCTACATCTGTATGTAAATATATGTTGCTTCTTGCATTCTAAAAATGGAATGATGATTGCATCCAGAAGCCTTCTCAGATTTTAGAGCCTTGTGGATTTTCACTGCAACTTGAATAAAAAATAATATATTCCATTACTAAAATAAATACATTTAATAAATAACATTTAGATTATTTAATTAAAAAGTTAGAATTTGAACCAGGGCCAATTGTACTAAAGTAAATTTATTTAGCAAATTCTAATTATTCTAATTCTAATTCTAATTTGAATCCGGGACCATATACTGAATTTAATCCAGAAGCCCCCTCAGATTGCATAGTAATGTTGGTTTTCAGAGGATTTCAATGGACAAATAAGATATAAAATTTTTTTTAACTCAGGTCCACAGGTACTGAATAAGTACAGCACCCCAATACCAATGTCTTATACCTTAACAAAGAACTTCTAACAACATTTTTAGCTTTTATTTATTTATTTTTAATATTACAACTGTGATAGTAAGCAGGCCCTCTTAAAAAGTAATAAACAACTAGAAATAATACAGTAGGTGCATCATGCTGTCACAAATTATCGACCAGAAGTCTTTGCATTTTACAGTTTGTTTGCGAAAATTATGCCCCAAGAATGCCATCTTGACAGGACATGGTACCTTATCAAACGACAAAGCTTCCTGGTGAGAGCAGAAAAGGTTTAATCCAAAACTCCAGCAAGCTGAATTCTCTCCATCTAATGTCATGCCACTGTGCTTCACGTCGCTCATTAGTTGCCTGATTATGATAGCACACCGGTGTAACATTTAATCGAGGCTGACACCAGATTTGCCCCTGCTACAAATCCCCCTCTGCCATGCAAATTGAGTCGTTTGAGTGTATGTGTGTGTGTGTGTGTGTGTGTATGCAAGGGGGTGTTTGATATGGTGTAGCAGACTCGGAAATGAAAGATTAGTGTTGAGATGAGACACAGGGGACGTCTGGCCTCTGCTCTCAGTACTGTGATTACAAAAGACGCCTTCGGAGCGTTTGGTGTTTTCTACGCAGTGCAGTGCCACTGGGCTGAGGGAGATGAAATTAACAGCACATTCTCATTTAAGAGTGCCTTGAGAAAATCACTTATTTTCTCTTGACAGTCAAGTTTTCTGTTACTGTACACTGACAAAATAGAGGGGCTTACAGAAAATCTTTCTGTTTTGTTTGGAAATCTCTATGCTTTTATTTTCAGAACTCCCGTTTCTGCTTGGAAAGGCTTAAACGCAAGACTTTTCCTTTGGTCTACCCTTTTTGTCCTGTGAGATTAATGGATAGGTGATTGATGGATAGGTCGGAGGCTGAAATATTGCAGGTTGCCTGTACAAAGATGTGATATGCAGTGTTGACAACCAATCTTCCCTTGATATTTTGAGGGTGTTAAGGTATTTTATCTGCACTTTTGTCTTTCAAGACACGTTCTTTGATTCACATCCAGATATCACTGAAGAAAGCAAGAGTTTGCACGAATAGACCTTGAGGTAAACCACAAGAAGTTTTGTTTGTCAGTCATTAAAGCCATCAGCCTTCATGATCTATTGCAGCACTATTATGTCACCTGCTTCCGTGACAATGATAATGAAAGATATATGTGAATGAACAGTAATTTATGCAGCAATTATGTCTCTCACACACTCAGTGACGCACTTTACCACCATTTAAAGATGCACTCAATTAATTAATCCTGATTTTAAAATGTTTTTAGGATAAAAAAATGGAATGGACCAACTCATGATGGAAGCAACATTGAGGTATAGCCAGCTGAATACTGCCCACTTTCCACATAATCGAATAATGTAACTACTTTCCTACTGGTAGTAGTTCTCCGAGGTCCTCATC
The DNA here is from genome assembly GCA_032359435.1 of Enteromius unitaeniatus. NCBI lineage: Eukaryota > Metazoa > Chordata > Actinopteri > Cypriniformes > Cyprinidae > Enteromius > Enteromius unitaeniatus. The sequence continues at coordinate 8,322,806 of JAUMHI010000058.1, read as the reverse complement.
CATTTGACACTAAACTATCCCATGAGGCCACAGGAGCACAGAAGCACACCTACGACACAGATGTGTTACTGTTCTCCTTCATTCACAAGGATGACGACTGCTAGCATTACTTGTGAACAGTGTGCTTACAATGCTAGAAATGACTCCCCTGTTCAAACGTAAAATGAAGTGCACTTAAATGTACTGAAGGTGCACTTAAAGTGCACTTCACCTCAGGACTTAAAAGTATATTTATACTTGAAAAAAAAACTACTTGAAAATAATGAATGAAATAAAAAGCCATTTAAGTTTATTGAAAGGAGGAACGCTTTCATGACTGTTTCTAAACATACTGTCTTTTAAAAATTGCACTTTATAATATTGTGAGATTAAAAGTTTTACTTTAAAGTACATTTTAGATTGTGTAAGTAAACATTTAAGAAGCATGCTAAATGAAGTAACTAGGCACATGCAGAGCACTTCATTATAATTTTATTTTGTTATATATAGATGCATTTCAAGATGATGTATTTCAAAATACATTTCAGATTAGTAACAAAATTGCAAATATATTTTAATACATTAAGTATATTTTAGATCACTATAAATGCTAAATGCCAGTACTTTCAAAGACAATAGAAATGATTGTAAAATTGCACATGTGACCCTGGACCACAACCACAGTCATATATGTCAGTTTTTCAAAATTGAGTTTTCGAAGTCATCTGAAATCTAAATAAATAAATCTGGAATTCGAGGGTGCAAAAAAATCTAAATATTTAGAAAATCACCTTCAAAGTTTTAAGTCTAAATGAAGTTCGATAGATTTGATAGATTTACAATAGGAAATTGACTAAATGTCCTCATGGAACATGATCTTTATTTAATGTCCCAATGGTTTTTGGCATAAAGGAAAAATACATGTATTTTTGGCTATTGCTATAAATATACACCAATGACTTAAGACTGCTTTTATGGTCCAGGCTTGGGTCAAGTAAGTTTTAGGTCAAAACTTTAAACTATAATACACTTTTATTTGATTACAATTTATATGCTGATAAGTCTCCAATATTATTATATTAATTTCATACTAAGAACTCTTTTTGAAGTATGCTGAAGTGTTCTTTTTTACAAGGGTAATGCTGTTTAAAACGATTATTTAAACCCATTTTGTTTTTATTGCCGATTTGTTTTACATCAATGAGTATTTTCAGCTGACTTCACTCTTCTTCTGGCTGAGATGTGAAGTCATTAAATGGGCAGATTTCAGGAATCTTGTAGTTAAAACAGCCCCCCGCTCTTCCTGTAACACCTGTTTTCATCACTCCCCCCTCTTCTCCACTCTTTCTCTTTCTGTAATGATACCAGAGGGCTCGGGCACAGCCAGAGCTGGGACGTGTGTCGTCCTCACCCCCCTCCCATCAGTAAACATTTCATTTCCTTGTCCTGTCAGTGGCGTCTTTGCCTTGTGCTTGTTGGCAGGGCCCCTAATCTGAAACGCAAACTCACTTTTGTAGATTAGCCACTTCATCTTCCTTTTCTCATTGAGGACACTGTTGTCCCCCCGCCTCTGCATCCCGGCAAGTTATGCCGTTCCTATTCGCCAAGCTTGGCTGAGCCACTCCAGTCCAGCCCCGCTGTGTTTGTCATCCTCCCAGTTCGTTTGCCCAAGTCATTGTCTTTTAAAATGGCTCTTAAGAAAACATCTCATTGGAAGTGGCATATGATTCCCCGGTGACGATCGGTTGCCTTCCTGCCAAATGTTTATCACTGAAGCCTGAGCGAACCGCTTCAGTCTCCGCTGTCCCTCTGTGCTGATGATGGAGGGAAATTACATTTGCATACTGTAACTCAACATAGCTCGGCAGAACTAAATTACAATCCCTTACAACTGCAATTACCCTGGGAAAACAGCCAGCGCCGAGCTCTCTTGGAAGAGCTGTTTTCATGCCCCCCCCCCTCTCTCTCTTTTATGAGAGACAATGAATCCTGGTGCAGATACGCAGCTACCTGTTTTTACACGTCCCCTCCTTCTTCGAAACACCTGTGCGCAGTGGTTGTCTCATTGTTTTTCTCATCCTTCGATCATAAAGATTGAGAGACCAAAGAAACGACGGCAAGAGACTCTCATTGACTCATTTCTCCTTTCTGGCGCCAGCTCGCTGACGGTATGCTTCCTGCCACCACTTAAAAAAGCTGGTCATGTGATGCAGAGGACTTGAGTTTCCAGATGCTAATTGTACCTGTCACCATAAATTCAGCTGCTTTGGCTCGGGGCGACCGCAAATATGTGAGCTGCACTTCAGTTACACAGACCGACAGGTTTCTGACATTAAAGCAACATTTCCAGCATTGCAATTTGCAAGTTGTATAGTTTTACTATACAGTTTTTTTGGTTTGTTTTTTTGTTTGGTGGTGAATGATGTCTGGCTCATGGCAGATGTTGGGTTTTGGTTTCAATAATTGACCTTTTTAATGCATCATTTTCAATTAACTCTTTTTTGCTTCATTAAGTAGTACTTTGGTAGTTTATTTGCAAACACATATAACAGATAAAATAATGGTTTCTTGCATTTAATTTTTTTACATAATCAAAATAACCCAAATGCAGTTTGATTGAGATTGAAATGCACAATGAAAAAGCATGATTTAAAAGTAAAAGTAGTAATAATAATTATATGGTGATGGATGAATATATATATATATATATATATATATATATATATATATATATACTGTATACACATGTACTGTATGTGTGTTTTTGTGTGTGTTCTATGTATTTCATGGATATAATAATATATTAGGTCTAATTTTCATATGCAAATATATGATGTATTCAATTATAGATTGTATATTTAATGTTCCTAGAAAATATTATGTATGTATAATACATACAATCTATATTTATAACACCAAATACTCTTACATGTTTGTGTTCACACATGTATCATAGGCATAGACATTTTTTATATGCAACATATAATATATAAATGTTTAATTATACATTGTTGTATTTCATTTACATATGTGTGTGTATACTGTATGCATTTTATGATATGCAACAAAATATAAATGTGCATATAAATTATATGATCTAATATATATTATAGTAATGCACTATATACATATATATATATATATATATATATATATATATATATATTATATAACACCTTTTTTCCTAAACATATGAACAGGTTCTTTGTTTTTTCTGAACTATGAATTATAATATATATTCTCAAACAATGTTATAAATATCAGATCACATATCAGACATCCTAGATCCATAAGCACAGAATCTTTACTAGAGAAATATAAATGTTACTGTTTTCCTAAAGTGCCAGGAATATTGTAGCATTATGGATTTGTTGTCATGTCCAGCGTCCTCTTATTGATGGCAGAAGAATGTGAAAGTAGCTAGCGACCTGGACGTAAAAGATCAGGATTTATAGCCTGGAATCTCTTGAACAATTTTATCAAAAGCCCATTCCAGCGTGGCATTTTTCTTTGCCTCATAAATCAGTGTTGTGAAGCCCCTTTGGTGGACAGTAAGAGGAGATAGATGAGCCGGGGGAGAGGTCAGTGCTGATTTTTCACCTCAGCATCCTGTCATGGGCCTTAGGCAGCTGCTGTGCCTTTATGAATTGGTCTTTTACTGACTTGTTGTGTTTTTAATTTGTTTTACTCGGTTTGAGGGAAAAAAACAGGGATATTAGGACCTTGCTTATCAAAGCCCGGCTGAAGATAATGTATCGATCGTTGAAGGACTTGTGCGCGCCGGCTGGCCTCTTGTGCAGTATAAAAATTGAACAAACTTTTGACAAATGAGAGAGCAAGACTTCAATTTGTCCATCTCTGAATTGATAAGTAGCACAAGATAGTCTCATTTGTTTGTCCGATATGTATATCGCTTTGGAAGTTATGCTGCAGATTGTATTAGACACTTGCCAGGTGCGTGTGTGCCAGAATCAGAATATCACTTTTAATAAATGTTATGGCTGCAATATGTTAATGAAAGTACTGTATGCAACAGACTTTACGCGGCGAGTGTGAATGTGACAGCTTGCGGCCACTCTTAAAGCTTAACTGATTTATCCCTTCATCCGTCATGGCGGGCCTGTTTGTGGTCAGGCACACACTCTCCCGTCTGATTGAAAGGCCTTCATTTGCTATGCGGGTATGTAAAGCAGAGGACTCTCGCTGACCTTGGCTCTTTGAATGATGTCTGTGACTGAAGCATCCACAGAAGCGACAGGAGATCGGAGGCCTAAACCGACATGACAACCTGCGTCTGAGTGAGTTCAAGAGTAAGCAGGGGTGGTCTTTTTATCCACGGCAGACTGCTCTTTAGAATCATCAAAACGACCTGTAATAATGGCCTCACTGTTAGATATATGAGCTTATTTTATGAAATTATCAGTAACAATGCGATCAGACACATCAAATGCCAAAAAGAGCTTCAAAGTTAGTAAAATTTGAAAAATGTAACTTTGTAATCTCTGCAGGCTAGCAGTGAAAACATTGAATTTACTGTAAGATAACCATTTTGCATAAACATGACATTAAAGTTCAATTCAATTTCAATTAACCTTTGGCAGTTGGAAACTTATTAGAAAAATCGTTTGCCCAATAATTGTACATTTTGTGACCAGATGTAGATGAGTTTGTTACCATATTGGAACAGATTTGAGAGTTGAACATTACATCACCAATAGATGCTCAAGCCCAGTGGTTCCCAATTCCAGTCCTGGTGACCCCCTGCTCTGCACTTTTTGCTTGTCTCCCTTATTTAACACACCTGAATGAAATCATCAGCTCATTAGGAGAGAGATCCGTGTACTGAACTAATGATCTGATAGTCTCCTTCAGGTGTGTTAATAAGGGAGACATGCAAAATGTGCAGAGCAGGGGGTCACCAGGACTGGAATTGGGAACCACTGCTCTAGCCTGAACTCATGTTAATTTGTACATATTTTGCAAGGTGGTTAATCCATATGAATTGGTACGACCTCACATGTACTAACTCATATGATTTTTGCTAAATCATACATATTTTGCAAGTTCCACAGTTTTTTGTATGCATTACGCGCACCTAACGCCTCCCCTAAACGTACCCGTCACACAAATAATACAAAATCGTACGAGTGAGGTTCTACAAATTAATCACCTAAATTACATACATAATTACAAAATAAAATACATACAAATTGGTCGTGAGATAGTGTTGGACCCTCTGCAGTGAATGGGTGGAGTCAGAATGAGTCCAAACAGCTGCTAAAAACAAGTCATTTACGTGACTCCAGTCCATCAGTTAATGTTTTATAAATTGAAAAGTTGCATGTTTGTAAAAAAAAAAACCAAATCCATATTTAAAACATTTTTACTTCAACTTCCCCAAAATAGTCCATAATCTACAATAACATTTCTTCCATGCCTTGTTGTCCCTCACATCAAAACCCTCTGACAAATTTGTCTAGAACAGTTTTGGGCTGTTTTTGCTTGTTCATGGTCTCTGCATATTTCTGTCCTGATTCAGATAAGATTACTTTTTCTCTGCAGGACTGTAGGTCCATCCTTCTTTAAAAATGGTTTTATGATAGATTTGTTTTGTTTTTACAAATGCCCAGCTTTTTCTTTACAAGACATTAACTGTTGGACATAAATTGTGATTATACAACTCCACAGTAATTTCCTTCTACTGTTCACTTGTAAAATCATATATATATTAGTCGCTTACTTTAAATCAATTGTAAAACTACTATTGCAACATGAACATGTGTCTCTCACCTGAGGCTCTGTTGAGGTAGTCGGTTAACATTACTGGCATTCCCGTAAGTTTGGCCTTGAGGGGAGTTGGCTGTTCAATGTATAAGAGCATCTGCCATGGTATGATTTACTGTTTCTCTCCATTTGAAGCTGGGGTCAGAGGTTTGAGTGTAGCGGCGGCCCTTTTGATCATCCTCAACCGGTTATGACCAAAGTCAAAGAGCCTGAGAGAGACAAAGATGCATCACCTGTAGGAAGTACCTGTCTGAGCACCTATTTCCATTTTTCACACAAAAGTTTTATTTTCGGTTATGTTAATTTTATTCATTGTAATCTTCCAAATAGTTGCAATTTTTTCTGCGTGTTTCAACTGAAAAGTGAGGCATCAAGGATCTGTCTCTCCCAGATGTAGCGTACCGCATCTCCACATGCCACAGACACATGCCAAAACATGTTCCTCTGCTTCATTTGTCTTTTTTCCTTTCCTGTAATTTTTCATGCTAGCTACCTACCACTTACAGCCCAGTAAATTTCCTTCTGGTGAAGCACAGTGACTCAGAACAAGGCCTTCAAAAAGGAACTTTTAAAAAACGGCACACCCACAAAAACATGTTAAACATGTCAAAGCACTTTTAACTGATTGTACAGAATTACAAAAGACGACATGCAATGATTTTGTGATATATAAACTGTTACAAAACATTTATATTTCCATTAAATTCTGTTCTGTTTAACTTCATCAAATATTCTTGAAAAAAGTATCATGATTTTTACAAAAATATCAAGCAGCAGAACTGTTTTCAACATTGATAATAATATTAAATGTTTTTGGGCAGCATATTAGAATGATTTCTGAAAGATTGTGTGGCACTGAAGACTGGAGTAATGATGTATTCATCGGATAAGATGGCACGATACTTCTGCTTACCAGAAGACAATATCAGAACCAGTGTAATGTCTATTGTAAAACGTTGTATAAAAGCACAGCCAGCTACAATAAGGTGTTTCTGTCAAAGAACAGCCCATAAAATATTCTGTGAATGTCTTGTGTATCATCAACTCACTCAGACCACTTCAGCGAATCACAAGATTTCCTTCTCTGCTTTGAATGTCCTAATGATTTCTTTCTACCATCAAATCAATCAATAGCAAACAAGTCCCACCAGACAGCTAGATAACTGTTGGGATTTGATGAGTCAATCAACAGGGGGAAAGAAAAGCACTCCAGTCTCCAATATACCACCAGACCACCTCCACACACGTCTGCCCAGTCTGGTTTAGCAGGCTGGCCACTGCAAAAACTGAATTTTCATAAGGCGAGTAAAAGGCTGTGATTGCAGCAAGCATCTTCGTCCCAGCCGGAGCTCAAGGCCTCATCTACCGTCATCAGACAGGACAGACGTAAATACTGAGCGCAATCAACAAACAATCTTCATCTGGGCAGCAGGAGAATAATCACCAAGCTGAACTTTACAAAAAATTAGGATATCATGGAACAAATGTTCACATGATTTGCGAGAGAAATGCAAATTAGGATTTGCATCATAACAGAAACATTTTATACTATGCAAATGACAATGTATTCTTTTTATTTTTTTGTTTTGTATAGGATAATGCCCTTGCAACTGATTCAAAGTGAAGACAGACAATACATCCAAGACCCAAATTCCTATTACAGTATATACTTAAAGTTTCCAAAAGGAGGTTATATTAGGAATAATTTGTTGGTTCCTCAAAGAACATGTTAGCTAGCTTAGCAGGAAGAACATTTCCTTCTTTCACTAAAATGAAAAATTGAATAGAAAGGTTTTCTGGATGTTACAGTTTCTTCATTTCTATTTTTAAAACTGTATATTAGAATGTGTGAAATACATTGTTATAGTCTAATAAACCTTTTTGTGGAATGGAAAGGTTCTATGTTCCTCATGGAATCATAGATACCAATAAAAAACTTTATTTTAAAAGTGTATATTGGAATGAGTGACGAGCATTTTAAAAATATATAGAAAACATTTCCACTATAAAAATATTTTATGTTTGTTGAAGGATCTTCATGGAAATATAGATGCAGATAAAGAACCTCTATTTTTAAAATGATATATTGGATCATGTAAGAACAGTTTAATAATCCAATGGACATTTCATGGAATGGAAAGGCTGAATTATGGACTTTAAATTTCTTTAAGAAAGCTTAGATTGCACTAAAGAACTTTTATTCTTGAGAGTGTGCAGCTAGAACATAAACAGAACATAGATAAAATAGCAAATGTTTAATCTGAGAATTTTTTGAATTTTATGCACAAAATTAGCTAATTTCAAATTTGATGCCTGCCGCAAATATTTGGGACAGAGATAACGAACTATCATTTTTGATTGGTAGTTTGCGGCCCGGGACAAAGTTGGCAATTCTGAATGCTATACCCCAGATAGTCATGCAGTGTGAAAAGATCTGTGACACAACTACTTTGAAAATCGTGGAGTCTGAACTCGGCATAAGACATCCCTTTTATGTCAATGACCTGATGTCAGTTAACTTAATTAGTTGCTAAATGTTCTCCCAGCTGAATCTTTTCAAAATGTATTGCTATTTCAGACCTTTGTTGCCCCCATGCCAACTTTTTTTGAGACCTGTAGTAGGCATCAAATTTGAAATGAGCTCATTTAGTTATGTTCTCTATATGCTATATTGTAATTAAAATATTGGCTTGTGTGATTTGAAGGTCTTTATTAAAATTTCTAAAACCCAATAGCGTGCAGAAACATTTCAATAATCTAATGAAAGTTTTGTGCAATAAAAAAATGTAATGGATGTTGAAGGTGCCAATAAAGAACCTTTATCCTTTATAAAAAGCATACAGTACACTCTCAGAAATAAAAACTGGCAAAGGCGTCAGATTGGTAAATGTGACCATCAATACCCATCTTTCTGTTATTCAGTGCATGATCCACTTTCAATCTGAACAGAACACTGTCTTGCGGTGGTAAAATCGGGTGCGGGGATGGCCTAATTGCGGAAAACTCCGGCTAGCTGATTGTGATTTCAGTGTGCCCACAAAGTGTTAAATTACAGGCATCCTCAACCCAAAGCAATGGACCTTTTGATGCTGGTTGCTTGGCAACAACTAATTTAAGCTGGCTTTGTGTGATATGGTACTTTTTTTATTTGGCTGGAAAAAAAGGAAAATTGTTTTGCACATCCGCATCCCTGTGGAGAACTCACAGGGGATTTGGAAAGCCGGAGGGGTTAGAAATTAGCCAGTCTTTAGATATTAAGAGTGTAAAAAAAAGGAATTTGGAGGACAAGAATGAACAAACTACCTTAAAAGGCTCAGTGAAAATAGGAAGTGTATTGTAAAGCACTGAGTGTTAGAACTTAGGTTGCAAACTGCTTTAAAAACAGCTTTGACTTGCTAATATAATTGAGTAGATACTGAGATAATGGTTGAGATGAATGACTTCATTCATGTCAGAGTGCCAAGCACTTATTTAGATAGTCAAGACAAACTCTGATGCATTTTTGGTTTGTTTTTCCCCAATATCAAAACACAGGAAGCTGCCTAATAAGCCAGAACTCTTTGGTTAATGATTCAAAACTAGAGATGTTCGTAAAATGACAGCGAATGATACCTCATAAAGAAAAAAGAGTGCGCTTTCTCCCATGCAGCAAGGCTGTGAAGACTGTCATTAAGAGCAGTGCTCTATTGAAATCTAAATTCACTGGAATCATTAGAGGCTTGGACCTCCTTCTTCCTCTCTTGTCATTCATTGGGCAGGAAACCAGATGACTGCTGGGAAATAAACAGCACATCAGTGACTCGGCATTAATGTAAGACAGATAAGAGACTTTCAAGCGTCTTAGAACTATATAATTAGCCATTGCTTTCTTAGCATTTGAATGGGCACTTAAACTTTGAAAGCTCTCATTGTCTTCAGTTACTGCCCTATACTCTTAGCATCAGTTAAGCCTTCCATTCAAGAGGAAATCAAAGGTCCCAACATTAAAATTAAGAACAAGAAGCCTTGCTTTTGTAAATCAAAGACATTTGGCTCTTTTTTGTTTTGTTTTTGCATCCGTTTATTGTTATTTTAATGGATTACTTTCAAAGGTGTCAAAGTGAAGATAACGGAGACGCTGTCTCGCAGCACACTACGTTTATCCAAATGACAGGAAGACCTGAGTACATAGTGTGTGGGAACAACTACTGGGGAAATAAAATATCATGGGAGACAATAAAAGGTAGTTTCCATTTATAACAGTTTTTATCTCATTATTTCTTATTGATTAATTTGATTTATACAGTCGTAAAATGCTTTCATAATAAGTGACATTTGTACACCTTGGTATTTCTGACTTTAACTTTACATAAATAAAACATTTAAGTATATATTCAAATATTTGAGTGTATGAATGGATTTTTAACAAACTGAAGGAGGAAAAATTTGTACTTTTGTATTTTTAAGGGAAAGACCATGAGATAAATTTTGAATTACAGCGGCTTGACGCCATAATGGCGTATACTGTAGTGCATCGCATCTAACACATGTAATGAGGTGGTCAGTGCTGATAAGCTACACCAGTCCCTTCACTGCCATTCCTCCAGTACCATCTGTGTGCCCTGCTCCGCTGCTACCCGCACCCACACGGCACTAATGATAGAGGACAAGTTGTCATTGTGTCCGAATATGACTCCCGTCGCTATTCATCACAACCTCTCGCAGCCCTGCTGTCGTCATAACCAGACACGACTGAGAGTTGCATTTCCCGGGCCGTGGTTTGGCGGACTCAGTGAAGGACTGGATTATTAGGGCCTAATGATGGGGTCAGCTACAGGACAAAATCTGCTTAGAAAGCTGGTGCTCATGTCTCAGACCTGCTGCTGATGGCAGAACTAATCATGTGTGAAAAGCCACCATGTTGTGGTGGCATCGGTGTGATCCCGTATTGCTTTAGGGGCCCACAGAACAGGGGAGCACGAGGAAACGTTGGAAAGCGGATGTCGAAACGTGAATGATACTGAAGCTTGTTAGTAACCTCACCACTGTGCTAAATGAATGTTTAGAGTGTTTAAATTATGGTGTTTCAGCTTATATTATCATTTGGGTACAACCAAGTTCAATGCAATAAACCAAAATCACACACTGAAAAATGTAAATTTGTTCAACAACTTTACTGTATTGTAACCTTTTTAATTGTTTGCAATATTTTATACATAAAAATGGTGGGAAAACACTTCCTGATACTCGAACAGAAGAGCATGGAGCTGGCAACGGCGAGATCATGGGTTTGATTCCCAGCAAACTGAACTGAATGTGAACTGATAATAATGTATGTCAATGTAGTGCAAATTTCTGAATGAATATTCAGGTCAAATTGACCAGCAAAACTCAAAAAACTGTAATGTAGTATGCACATTCCACAAGTCAATAATTAGCAGGAAATATAAAAAGAATTGCTAAATAACATATGGGATAGTTCACTCACCAAATATGAAAAAAAAAAATTATTATATCATTTTTTATATACATTTTTTAAAATAATTTTTAATTGATATATATATATATATATATATATATATATATATAAAACAGAAAAGAAGTCATTAAATCAGCATATGATTTTTCAAACCCATATTTTTGTCCATTGAACAAAAAAATATCAGTTTTTGATGATTTTTTAAAATATTCCATTAACAAAATTCTAAAAACCTTTACACATATCTATGTCATTGTATGATAAGAGCTACTTAAAAATAAAATAAATAACATAAAAAAAACAATTGTCCCACAAAAAAAGTTAACGCCATGTTTGGAATTTGAGCACGAGTAAAGAATGCATCTTTATTTCCATTTCTTGGTTAGCCTTTCCTTAAAAAATGCAAAATTTAAACAAACAGCCATAGGCAAATATCAATACAATAACAAACTGCTGAAATACAAAGTGATAAAACGTGTTGAACACTTCACTCGCCATTTGATTTGCAGCGGTCCTTAATGACGTGACACTCGACAATCTGATTTCATCAGCACTTAAAGTCCCACTGAGCATGAGATTACAGCACATTGACAAACATGCAGGGAGGATGCCGAGAGTGACCGGGGGGCTTCAAATTAAATTACATGCACATTTCAAACTCTCAATAGGAGGCCATCAGGAATTAGAGCATGTGATGGATGACATTGCCTCCCAAAATCTGCTCTCCTGCTCTTCTCTCTTAGCTTTTGGTGCTGATGAAACGGTTAAATAATCCATTTTACTTTTGAATTAGTTATTTCATGTTCTTATTTTGTCAAAAGCATCTGCGCTAACAATTTCCCATTGCTCTAGAAACACCTTCACAATCCACAGATCTCATTCAGTGGAGTTAGATTAATGATGTTGAAGTGTGATGCTGACATACATTACAAACAATTGATTCAAGTTCCAATTACCCTGAGCCGCGAGAAGCTTTCTTTGACCCATTTAAAAACACACTATCAAAGCAACCTTTCATAAGCTCTTTGGGTAATCACTGTATAATGGCTTGAGAACTTACCTAATGGCACACATTTTCTCTCTTTCTCTCTCTCGCACACATTAAGTGTTGTTTTAGACAATAGAAAACATAGATATTTCATATTATGCAGCACTACAACGTTAAAAAGTAAATAACTTGTAATGCATTTGATTTTATTGGATTTTTCAGCAGCTAACACTTGCTTTTTATGTTTTTTTTTTACAGTAGGCCTACTGTAATCAAACCAGCTTTCATTAATTCTCAATTCAATTTAATAAAGCTTTATTGGTAAGACATTTGGAATATAGTAACGGCAAAGCATTGTATCTTTATCTCGTCTTATTCAGCAAATCATCTGGTTTTGGATTCTGTTTTTAACATCAAGATTCATTTGTATGCTTTTATGTAGCAAAATAAACATTTAATTAAGCACTTCTCTTTATCACTGTCTCTAAATGAGTGGTTTTGGTTTTGTTTGTTTCATTTAGTGTTGTTTGTAAGGTTTATCTTAACTGCTTGAAATTATGAATTCTGTCCGATTTCGTATTGTACAATATGAATCACACAGAACAACGAAAACGAACAAATATGACTGCACAAATGCAAAAATATCAACAAAAAATGTCAAATACTTCTAAATTACAGTATGTTCAAGTAGCTTGTGGCTTTTTCTTTACTTTAAATAAACATAATAGAGCCATAGAATGATTTAAATATCCATTTTAGGTTGAATTCATAAGACGGACAAAGGGATAAGGATGTGGGCCAAGAAAGACACCAGATTTTGCGACCAGCAGTAGCCGGTTCAAAAGCCATTGTGTGATTTTTTGGCACTTTGGCTAATTAGCATTAGCATTGCATCACAATAGAAGGACAAACTTTTGTTGTCTGCACTGAATGCTTTTCTCTATTGATCTTTTAAGTGTTTCATGTGATATCAGTAATATTATTCTAGAAACTATGTATGAAGAGACCTAGTTGTCCCTAGTAAATATTTTAAATACTTTTATTTAAAACACGCTCAGAAATAAAGCTGTCACTGGGGTGATTTTGTACCTATTAGGTTCAAATATGTACACTTTAAGTACTAATATGTACCTTTAAGATCCCAAAATAGACCCTTTAGCTACAAACATATACATTTTAAAAAGGTACCGCCCAGTGACAACTTTTGTACCTTTATTTCTGGGAGTGTGCTAAGTATAGTTTAAATCCTAACCTATATTTACTGACATATGGCCCAAGACTTCAGCTTTATTTGGAGTAGCTACTACTTCAAGTTTCTTAATACTAAGCCTAAAATGTGTTTTAATATCATTGATGAGAGTTGTTTATCTGCCTTTAAATGCAACCTTTAAATGCAAGATACTTGCAAAAGAACAGTCAAATTTACTTCAGAATAACTTTAGCTGGACTTCAGCACTACTTCTGCACAATTAATGTGCATTAAGCACAAAATTAGTTTTAATTTAGCAGACTTTGTTTAGTACCGTACTGGTGTAGTATGCTCAAAGTACAATTGCAGAGTATTTTATTAAGCACATATATATCTAAATGTATCTGTAGTATACTTAGCATGAAATAAATGTATTTCAAATATGGTGTTTATATATTTCACTATATGGGGTTTAGCTTGTGACATATTGTTTACATCAAAATCACAATAAAATATCGGAGAGCTGACTTTAAAACTCCCTCTCTGTTGCTCACTGAACAAATCAACGGAAACACTGTAGTTATTAAATTCTATCCAAGCCCTGTTAAACTGCCACCTGATACAGTTCACGATCTGGGAAGGTCCAGTCTGCCTCTGGTCACACAGCAGCTGCCCGGGACTGGGGCAATTTGCCCATTTTAGCTCCCTGCGAGTTTGTGCCTGTCAGTGGGTTAGTTTTGTTCCCGAGGCCAATTAGCAAGCCCTACCTTAGCCTGCAGCTAAAAGGCTACTAATGGGAGGATGTAGGGCACTGGGGGAATTCACCTGAGAGGTGTGGAGAGATCCCCACAGAGCTTTAATTTGAGAGGAAAGAGGAGGTGGATGGGGGGGGTGGAAGACCTTAGAAGTTTTTGCACTGGGCTTCATTGTTACTGCTGGTCGTTTGATCTTAAAATAATTTACTTAATAATCTCACAGCGGGAGCAATAGGTGCTGGTCGATTAGGCTGCCAGGGAGCGAGAGAGCGTTTAAAGGGGGAGCAGGGACAGATACACAGGGAACGGGGGGGATTAAACCGTTTGGTCTGGTTCCTATGGGAACAAAAATCCTAGCATCATGGCTTTTAGAGATTTCAGTGTTTCAGACCCCAAGTCCAGATTTAAGAGTAACATATTTCAAAAGGCTATAAAGGCAACAATAATGGCTAAAGCATTTCCTTTAATATTACTGCTATAAAAATGATAATGCTGTGATATATAATTTTTTTTTCCCACAATCCATTTTGTGATTCCAGCAGATTCTGTGTGTTTTCAGTAAAACATTAAAAAAAGTGTAAGATGTACAAATAAGCATTTTAATAGTTTTTGTTAATTATAAATTAATTTAAGTCACCCTGTGGTGGCCCCCTTCTTGAGAAAATATTTAGAAATAAATACTTTTATTTTTTTGTAGTACTACTATTATTACAACATAGTAAAATGTTGTTCATATATTATACATGAATATAGTATTTTAGACTATTACAGTATGTATTATATTATACTTATTTGTAATTATTTTAATTAAATATTTTAACATTTAGAAAATGCTGTAATTGAATATACAATTCTACATTTTATTTATTTATTTTTAATGATAAAATATAAAAATAATGAAAAAAAAAGGGGAAAAAAGTGTCATGTATACCTCACCCAAACCGACCTATTGAAATATCAGTACTATGGTGCTTTATCTGATTACTAAAAATATTTTAAAATATATTTCTATATTATTTTATTAACAAATAATATAAAATATTTTATATATCACGTTAAACATATAATTTAATATATTTTATTTGTATCAAAATATAACAAATTAATGAGTGGAAAAAAAGACACCAAAAAGTGTCATGTTTTCCTTACCCAAACTGACCCAATAGAATATCAGTATATGGTGCTTCAGTAATAGTCTGCAGCTTCTGTCCTGCAAACAGAGGGTAATCGCAGTAATGATGGGGCCCTATAAGCAAATTCCTGCCCCATCATTTACTTCAACCCAAATCCTAACCACAGGCCTCTTTTCATCATTAGTTTTTTTATGAAACTAGATGAACTGCAATTATATTTAATGGGAAAAGCTAAAAACTCATTTTGATTTTATAGAAGGTTATTGATTTGACTCACAGTGTTTTGTGGTTTTAGTTTTGTGTCAGCTGTATATGGCAATGTGTCATTTAGAAAAACAACAACAAAAAAACAATTGTCTGGTTTCTTTGGGTTAGTTTAACCGTTATAAATATGTAGAAATGCACATTTTTGTGTATTCATATGCTCAGCCTCATCCGAATGGGAGATTGTAATTGTTGCAAACAATATAAGGCAGCACAATTACATACATACCCATGATGAATATGCATAACAAAGACCAGCTGTGTATTGCATTGGAATACAGAAAAATGCAAATGCGTCTCAATTCAGTGGCTCCAAAAGGGAGAGACACCCATAAAGAGACGGTGACCTTAGGCAGTGTGGTCACCAAGGCCAACTAGGAGAAAAAGTCCAAGGTTGCTGAGGTCATTAGCCTAGAAAGGCTGCTTCCCATAATTGGCATAAATGCCTTCAATCAAGAGCAGGGAGTAGAGAGCTGACCTCTGTCCCTTATGATAGGCACAGGATGGGGGGCTGGAGCTGTAATGCGCCCATTACAAGCTAGTGAAGTCCAGGTGAATTGGTGTTGCCATTTACAGCACACCCCCCTGGCATACAGACAGAAATAGAGGAAAAAGAGGGAGGATTGAGGGGAGGGAAAGGGGAAGACAAGCTCTGATATCGCTGTTACTAAATCAGAGCGAGGGGCTGTGAATGCAAATCAGACTGTTTGTATC
This sequence comes from Enteromius unitaeniatus, assembly GCA_032359435.1. NCBI lineage: Eukaryota > Metazoa > Chordata > Actinopteri > Cypriniformes > Cyprinidae > Enteromius > Enteromius unitaeniatus. The sequence goes on along the minus strand of JAUMHI010000058.1, from coordinate 8,306,542 downwards.
ACATCATGACAGTGTGGTGAAAACATTGATTTGGGAGTCTTTCGGTGATGTAAAACGTAAAACAGCAGGTGGCAAAATGTATATACATACACACATATACATAAGTGGTTTGCAGCAAAGCCATTATCTGTATCTTTATCCTAATATGTTTTATGTATAAAAACAGTTTGGCCTTGCATAATTACTTTTTTATTACAAGGTTTATGAAGCTAATGAATGTAAAATATATGCTTTGAAGTGACTCAGCTCTTTAGAATCAGTTCACAATTTTTTTGCATAGTTACGCCAGTAGGTGGCAACAAGTGGATTTTTGGGAAGTGAGTGTGAAAAACCTTTATATCCGAAACAAATCTTCCTATCCTGTCCTTTAATGAACTTTATTAAGAGATTGCTAAAAAAAACATGATGCCAAAAATATATTCTTAAGAAGATTTTGTTAAGGTTCCCATTAGGTTATGAAAATGTTATTGCAGATTTTAGCGGCTTTAAAAGTTATATTTATTGATTTATTTTTAAAATAAAGATTAAAATAGTAGTTTACTCGCTATTTTTGTATTCTTTGTTGTCAAAAAGTATTGATGTATCTTTAAAATATCAATTGAACCACTGATATAACATGGACTGCTTTAACAATATCCTTACTAGCTTTCTATGCCTCGAGCGTGTCAGTTGTGTTGCTGTCTATGCAGGGCCAGAAAGCTCTTGGATTTCATCAAAAATATCTTAATTTGTCTTAATTTTATCTTAAAGGTCTTACAAGTTTAAAAAGAGATGAAGGTGAGTAATAAATAACTGAATTTTTCATTTTGGGGGAACAATATTCCGATGTATTATTTTGCAAACATCAAGGGAATGTTGTGAGGTTTTTTTCTTAAAAAAGTAGTGACATTTATAATAATTTATAATGTTTAAGACCATATAACTTTGAATGAACATTCTATAAATGTTATTAGAAGAATGTTTGTTCATGACTTTGAGAGAACCTTTGCTGGAACGAACCAATCGTAGTTGTTAGCTAAGTTGTTGTAGTGTTTAAAACTTTAACATTTCAAAAAGCTTTACTTCACTCTGAGGCTAACAATTAGGCTTTCTAAGAAGTGCACAATAACAGGACACTCAATATGGCCTTTCTATTTGAACCTGAAATTACACTGTGAGCATTTCCATTCATAAGACTCACACTTTAGTAAAATTGCTTCACAAAGTCACCATGTACTGTCATTTTAAACATAAAAAAAATATTTTTAATATTTGGCCAAATGAAAAGGTTCATTGGTTTATTTATTTAGTAGATTTCATTGTTTGTTTGGAAATCAGACTTTCTGAGTAAGGTAAGCTAAAGTATAATAATAAATAACTACAGATATATCCAAATATAACTGTATATTCAGATATAACATTCTAGTAAAACAACAGCATTTTTTTGTTCTATGTATCTTTGAGAAGACGTTTTTATTTATTGTCTGCCTGTGGCAATAAAAACATAAAGCGCTGTTTTTTTTTAAGTTAGGCAGGAGTTTTAGATATTAGTTTATGTTAAGATGAGATTTATGTACTTTCATGTAGAGACAAAACTCCCTTAGAATGCAGTCATCGATGCCAAAGTGTTTCATTCACAACCCTGCTGGCAAATCTTACACAACTATGTGTCTGCGGCTCTAAAAACACAATAACATCTTCACTTCACAATCCACAGGCAGAACTTTGAGAGGCTACTGGCAAAGTCTGGCTTTACACTCACAAAAGATGTGCACTTGAGTCTTTAGTTCTCTTGTAAAGTGGACACCATTGCGGGAAGTGCATACTGAAGAGGAAAGCAAACAGTCAACAGCATTAAATTACCATTCAGATGAACTCATAAATGTAGACGACTAAGACATGGATTGTGAATTTTTACTCTGTGATAAGGCTTAATGTTTTGTTGACATTCTGTAAAAAAGCATCTTGTTAAGCATTTCCTTGTTTAAAGTGATTGGAAACCTGTTATTGCACTGGAGAATTTCATAACAGCTTATCATAACAATGATTCACATCATGCATCTAAAAAACCTGTGCAAGCCAGAGGGGTTATTTGAGTACATGTTTTTCATCCAGCAAACACTTAAGCAATTTACAGTAACATTTCCTTTAGAAACACTCTTTATAAAATAGGAAAATAATTTTAGACTTTGGCTTCGGTTAGATTGCAGAGTCTACTTCGCAGTCTCGGATGAATTTTTTAAACATTTATTGACCCATCCTCTTTGGGCAGTAAAGCCAGCGTGCAGAATGTGTCTGGATCACAGGGTGTGCATATTAAAACTTTTATACTGGCCTCAGAAGCACCTCTGATCTCTCTGTACTAAGTGCCGGGCTGCAAGGTCGTAAATCACGAGCTGTGAGAGGAATATCTCATCGGCTGCCAGCGTTGGGCCGCCTGCGCTGGGATTAAGGAATCAAAAGGCCATGTATAGACTAATGCCACACAGGCCCCTGAGAAATCGGAGACAAAACGGTTCAACGCCAGAGACCCTGCACCCCACACTCTGTCATCCCAAAGGGGGAAGCCTGTGAGGTGTCTGTATATCCATAAATTAAAAAAAAAAAATGTTTATATATATATATATATATATATATATATATATAAAATTGAAACTGACTGATCATACGCCCCATTTAATGCACCTCATTTAATGAATGAGTAAAAAAATGAATTTTGTTCACTAAAAAACTGATATGCATCTCAGATCAATGAGGCCTATGATAACTTAGTTCCAAAAAAAAATACAAAATACAAAACCTATGCTGACTGAAAGTTGATAAAATGACTGAACACAATATTCAGCAAATAAATAAGCAATTATTTGTAGGATCATGGTCGTTTTTGACAGATAACCTAAGTTTAACAAAAAAAAAGAAAAAAGAAAATACATAAATATATGGTTTAATCATTTAAAGGTAGAAAAACAATCACGTTAAAGGTTAGAATAACTTAAAAGGTTAAATATGACTTAACATTACATGTGCGATAATGCATTTGGTTTATGAGGAACGGTATCCTGTTTTAATCTTCTTTAGGGTCAATAGGGTAGCACCAGTCTTTTGGGGGGTTTATTAAAAAGGATAAAGCTTCCCACTAGACACATGCGGCCAATGTTTTCCCTGAGGGAATGCTCAAAATCTCTTTATCTACTCTCTATACACCTACAAACACTAATATTTGCTCCATGGAGTTAATTATGACATTATGTTAGTGCTATTTCTAACAACACACTCCTGCAGTTTGATTTATTTTTTAATGCCATTTTAAAGCTCTTGAAATTCCTTTTCAGCCTCGAGGAAACATACAGTGTATCATACAGAGGAGCAGACGCCGTGCTCAGTAAAGGAAGAAATACTTTGCACCTCGCCGTACAAATGATAAAAAGGCGTTTATTACCTTCCGAGTGGAGCACTTCAGTCTGTCATAGCTTAAGTGAGCTACACTTAAAACAAGTAAAGGGAGATAAGCAGCGCTTGTTGAATGGTTACTTCCTCTCGACCCCTGGGAGGACGTATCCATCAACAGATGCCCTCGGGTGGAGGATAACAAATTTGTTCTTTTATGAAGCTTGCATAACACCGCAGGGGGACTCATAGGACGGCTGCATGTGGCCGGATATCGCATTCTGTTCAGTTCAAACGACATTCCCATGGTTTCCAAGAGTTAATGCCAGGAGCGAGTGACTTCCTTTGGAAGTATGTGACGTGCTTCAGCACGAAGTTTCATAACACCGACGAATATCAGTGGCTGTGTCTTAAATAGCTGGAAATTGGAAAATTAGGCAACTCCATGTAGACTAAATAAAAACATATTGAGGGCATATAAACACGCACATTTTACAATGTAAATTATTTAGTAGCCTATAGGCAACGTGTAAAAGAAAAATAAATAAAGTTTTTGGGACAGTTGATATTGTATTATTCGTTCATTTAATGATTTGTAAGAACTGAAAACAGTGTTTATAAAAAGCTCGTTCATTTTGAGGGTTGCAATGTAAGTGCCGCTGGTTTTTATCTTGCTTAAATATGTAGGCCTACCTTCTATTTAGTAAACTTTCAGTTCTGTGGGAAACAGTTGCAAAAGGAGGGGAGAATGGTAAGGACCCTACAGTGCTCATCAAGCAGTGTGATCAGGCACAGCACGTCTGCTCTGTCGGTGTTCAGCAGACAGCGCTCATTACTGTGTTTCAATGGGCCAGGCCCCTAGAGGGCATTATTGGTGCACTCACGTGAAAGTCAGCAGAGACCTTCTGAAGAATTCATTTTAACACACCTCACAGTTACACAACCTGTGAACAATCTTCAATTGTGCAACAGTTGAAGCGTGTGGGTGAGACATATGTAACATCAAAGGAGCTTCCAATCAGATGTGGATTCTTCTAATGATTTATTATTGTGAGGCTATTGTTATGCACTTCCATCAATTCTTTACAGTCAATTTGAAATGTTTAGAATACAAACTCTCAAGAATCTCACGATAAATAAATCATTAGTTGGTTGTGTCGTTCCGGTTGTGTCATTTTTTCACTTCATCATAATGTATTTATCCCAATTTGTTGGACGAAATAAGAAAACTGGATTTTAAGAATGGAATTCAATTCTGTTCATTTTCTTTACATTCAGAATGACCTTGACATGTTTCTACTGCTTTGGTGATTTGAGATTTGCCATGTCATGAATGAAAAACCAAAAACAATTGAAAAAATTAGACCACAGCACATTATTTGTGCAAGTGTTAGAATTGTGTGTGTGTGTGTGTGTGTGTGTGTGTATATATATATACACACACACACACACACACACACACATATATATATATATACAACCTTTCACATTTTAGAGAACAATCCCCCCCCCAAAAAAAAATAAATAAATAAATATACCAAGAGGTATATTACAATTAAATACAGAGACACCTCGTAAACATATAACATTTATAGCCTATTGTGTATTTCCAAAAAAACAAATACAGAAATCTCATCAAACATATCATTGCAATGTATATATATATATATATATGTATATATTGCTATGGTCATCCCATATTGAACTGTCTCTAAGTGGATTTTGTATATTTGTACTTCACGGGAAAATATACCAAAATGTATAAGAATGGTAAATAAGTAAATTCAAAGTCCCTTTTTCTTATTTTAATTCTGTTGGGTAACTATTAATTTAGGCTATTTGTTGGTTGGATAATCACGTGGTAATAATAAAGCATAATAGCTTCTTAAAGAAACAATTCACTTTTAAATGTTATTGGAAATGAAAGAAAATATCAAGATGTGGGAGTGCGTGAATCAGTGACCTCTTGAGACAGTGACCCTTTATGTCTTTCTGTTAATCGAAATGTTCACAGTTTGTGAAGACTGAGTCTTGGAGTTTGGTCTGCTGAGTCAAATATCTGTTGAAAAGAGAAACAAACATTTTGGACATGACTGAAGTGTGGTCTGGGTGGAGGGGTACATGTGGCATGTTGGATGGTAACCAAGGCAACTGGACGCTGTACCTCCCCTTTTTCCACTTTTTCTCTGAATGAAATCTCACGAAGCTGCACGCGCGACATGTAAACACGTGACACTGATTGCGCTCACCTGCTTCAGAAAAATACCCATCGACTTTTTGTTTCGAGTTCTGGACTGTTTGGACATTAAACATGTCAGAAGAGGGAGAAACAGCGTTTTCCGAAGACCCCAGGGTGCAGTATTTAGGCGAGACACTCTGCCGGATGCTCAGACTCAAAACCGATGCGTGGGAAAAATGTGTCAATGTTGAAAAAAATCAAATACTTTTTACAAGGTTTTTCGAAACGCGAATTACACTGTTATTTTTCAGCGTGACGGCGTCCAGTGCTATAACTGTTTCTACAGAGGTAAGTGAGCAAAAAGGCCTTGTGTTTACATTCCTGTTTTTGCTAATATAACGTTAGGCCTGTTCAGTGCATGGAAAAAAAAAAAAATCACAGACAACAGGTGTGTTCCTTTAATTCTACAGAGCAACTAAAAGCCGCTGATTTATGTGCACGCTTTAGGTTTGTCATTTCTCTGAAGACAAGAAAGTTTACATTCTCAAAAAAGGAAATGCCAACATTCTGCCAGAAACCTGTAGGAGTTCTTTACTCTTTGGGGTGCTGTCACCCTCATTTCTGCCACAGCTGTCAGACACCATGGAGAAGGTAATGAACCCTTGTAGACCCCCAAGTCCACAGCTGTTTGATTAGCTGTCAAAAAAAGTAAATAAATACACAGTGAAACAGAATATTAGCAGGAACGCCCACCTTCTCTTTTCTAAGCAGAAGTGAATAGAAGTATACCATTTGAACATATAATTTATAGTGTTAAACATTGGTATGCCTGTATAATTTGTCAATATTTTGCTTCAAGGTCTGTCTGCCGCTTCTGTCAAACAAGAGGAATCACCAAATGTGGCCAAATATAATATCACAGGATGTGAGACAGCACACAGAGAGCTTACAAAGCAAGGTCACCGCAGTGAGGGGACAGTATTATGGCAAAACTGTCCTTCCTGTTCCTGCCATCAGAGAATGGATAGAGCAGTGCCAAGAGACAACGATCACACTGTATGAATGTTTTTTGTTTGGGAATAATATACACGGTTTGGAGTCCGTTTATTTTATTAGAAGAAATTACAACTTTTATGTAGCTAGGATGCAATAAATTGCTCAAAAGTGTTAGTAAAGATGTACATCTTGATACAGATGTAAGATAAAATAATGGAATATATTATTTTTAACACATAAGTACTTCCTGCTGAAAATTTAGATTTGAGATCAGTGGAATAAATAAATCATGTTAAAATAAATTAAAAGCTAAAAATGGTTTTAATGTTTCACAATATTACTAATATATTAGTAATATAAATTATTAAAAAAATGTATTAATATAAATGTATATATTTAAAAATACAAATTATGTATTTTTAATAAAAAAAATACATAGCATAAGAGACTCTTATCTTACCAACCAAACCAATCTTACTAATCATACTTAAAAAAAAAATCTGTTTAAAACGTTTTGACTTCAGGTGAACTAATATGTTTTATTCTTTCTGGTTATTGTCTGACACACTTCATAGACTAAGATTAAAAAGCATGAAGTGTCTTTGTTTTGTGAAAACAACAATGAATTTCTTATTTTTAAACAAGGCAAGACAGTCGCAACAGAGCCATGGTACATGCAATTGAGTCCATGGTCATAAGCTGGACGCACATGATCCATAAAGTCTTAAGAGCAGATTCTGCTGACTTGATTGTGACAGGATTGAATCCTGGACCAAAAGCTGAACTTGACTTCTGGAGATCCAGGAAAACCAACATACAGAGTATTCATGAACAGGTTCGTCCAAAAACATTTCAGTGTGTATAAGCAAGCATACATGTTTTATAATGTACTAAATCTTTGTATCTAAATTTCAGTTACAGAATCCTTGTGTTCAGAAAATGATGAGGATTCTGGAAATTATAGACAGCAGTTATTTCCCATCATTCAAAGCTCTAACCGAGGCTGTTTTTGATGGTAAGGCACACAATTTTCCCGGTACATTTGATTAATAATACAATTGAGTTTACATAATACCATTCTGTTATATTCTGACTAGTTATCATGTGTATTTGTCTCTCAGCTTTGCAGGAAGCCAGAGCTATAGACCTTCACATTCATCCTCTCAGATCACTGCTGTCTCAACTGGAGGCGGATGAGTTCTCATCCTTCCACACACTCATTCCACCAGTCTTTCATCTTATATTTCTGGTCTGGACTCACTGTTCCTTCTATCGTTCACCTGCACGCATCGTTGCTCTGCTTCAGGAGCTCTGCAACCTCCTTATTCGGCAGGTATGACATGACAATCTTCTAATTTATGGTTAGTGTGTGTTATTTAACATGTTGCCAAATCAGTCATGTGGCATAACCAACACGCAGAAACACGCTCATAACTGAGTCAAGGTTAAGATGTCTCTTAAGATAACAGATAATGTTCCCTTGTATGACAATATTAGTTCGGGTTGTTAAATGTCATGTGGTGCGACTATATATAATAAATAAATAAATAATTAAAAACAAAACATTTGAAAATTATAATTCTGATGTGTACACTTACATAGGTTTCAGAAAAAATATACAGTTTACATGGTTTTATGTAGTGCATTTTACTTGGTGGTTACACCACATGACTAAGGCTCCGTTTACACTGCAGGTCCTAATGACCAATTCTGATTTTGGGACTATATCCGATTTTTTGGATGATGTGCTTACATTTCTTTTAAATGTGACCTGTATCCGATGTGTGCTTTTTACTCTGCACTTGCTGAAACAAGCAAAAATAGCTTGTATGACATCATGTATCAATTTTAATAGTGCATTAAATTTTGTGTGTTGACATGGAATTCATATAGAAACGTTTTTAAATTCAAAATTTAGCCTACATTTGTACGTCAAAATAATTATATAGTACAAATCCTTCAGGTCATTATATAGCAACTCTGCTCAGGTGTCAAGCATGTCATCTGGTGTGTTTTTTACTGATTAAAAACAAATGTGTACAACAGTGATTGTATTTCAAAGCCTTGAAAGTCGTATGATTGATATTTCAAAACAACACATTTCAGAATCAGATCGCCTTTTATTCAACACAGAGGAACAAAATGAATTCTTTGCTACTCAACTAGAGGCGTTTAATTTGTTACAGGTATGTCTGTACTGCAAAATGTTTTCAAAAACTCACTTTTCAATGACGTAGGAGTTGCATTTACAGGGAAATATCCGATTTGCGGCAGAAGCAAAATGCACATATTCAGTTCATATTTGATTTATTTCCACATACTGTATGAATAGGGCCTAAAACAGATCTGAGGATACTGGAATCCATGTGATTTAAAAAAAAAAAATGTTCCTTGCTTGCACGGTCATGGGCCACATCCGATCTGTCCCACATGGGAGGGAAGCATGCAGTGTTAATGCTGCCTAAAGAGTCATTCAATTAAAAATAATCTTAATAACAGTATCCTGAAACTAGATTTGGTGTTTTTCTTTCCTTTTGTCACGGACAACCATTTATTTGGGAGAGCAGCCATGTATTAATTATACGTTCTACAAAATAGGGAGCGGAATTAGAATAGAGATTTAAATTGTGTTCTTGTAACCGTAACATTAATCTTTGCTCCATCTAGGCCACGTCATATCTCCGTGCAGAGGAGCTGCTGAGAGCAGAGACTGAAGACGGTTTGGAGAAGTTACAGACTGTGGTAGGAGTTTTTGAGTGTGTGAGAAAAACATTCAAGACATACAGACAGAAGGTGGCTGCTTTGGCCATTCATTATTCTACACCAAAGTGCTGGGATTTCCCTTCGGCTCTTGTTTTTACTCGATTTGATGGCTACTTGGCACGTGTTTTACAGTTGAAGGTAAGTAATACATCTTTTGAAGTGATAATATACTTTCACTTTGAGCCATGAATTCAGCTTTATGTTTTGTGAGTAATAATATTCTTTTAATTAATTTTTTTGAGAGACCTTGTGAGATTTACAAAAATGTTTTTTAGACTCTTTTCTCCACTATGTTGGAGTTCCAAAGACTGGAGAAGCTGGTTTTTGGAGGTCTCAGAGGAAGGGTTTACACCGAGCAGGTCTCTCGACTGTATGCAGAGTTTCTTCAGCTTTGCAAAGCCATAAGGGATCAAGAATACAATCCTCTCGATTTGACTTCTCAGGTATGGAGTGTATTTCTTAGGATTTCAATCAGAATTAGCTATAAGATAACAACACTCCCAATAAGTCATATAGAAACATATATTTTCAGCGGTAGCTTAAGCTAATGTCTGATAGTATGATAATAATGCCTCATTGGATGTGTCAGTGTTTGTTATAGTTGCAATAGTTCCATTTTTATGGAGTTCCTTGGGCTTTTTTGTAAATATAGGGTATGTTTGGATACAACATGCCTGATATTTGGCACTCTTCTCAAGGCTTAATTGTTCCCATAAATCCTAATTTTTGTTCTGTTTGTCATGTAACTTTCATAGTGTTTAAAACCTAATATGTAATTATGGAAAATTATTTTTATGTTAGCCTATAATGTTCATAACATTAATGTACTGTCTACTACACATGATTGTTAAGGAATGAATTATACTTTATATTATTGTTAAAAATCTTTTTGACCACGTTAGAATATTGCATTTAGTATTTAACTTAAAAAGCACATTTTAAATTTTCTTAAATGTTACATTTGGTGTAAGTATTTCGAAAAGGACTTTTCAAGTTTCCAAGAAAGAGTTGCAGACTTTGATCGACAGCTGTCCAGGATTTTGTGCCTTGCCTTTCAAGATTGTTCAGGATTGGAATCTGTTTTCAAAGTAAGTGATTCTGGTGAGACAGATTTAATTAAAATGAATAATAATAATAAAAAAAGCATACAGTGACTTGCAAAAGTATTCACACCCCTTCTTTCCACCACTACCCCACATTTTGTTATGATGTATTTAAAATATAAGTAATTTACAAGACTGTAAAATAGCTAAACCTATATAACCTTTTACTCTGTATGTTTGAAGCTGGTTGCTGTGCTTAAACCCCTCTTGGAAAGGGGCATCATAAAGGAAACGTTTATTCCTAATTTCTCCAAAGTGATTCAGCTTTTTGCAGATGAGCTGGACAGATGCAAACACCTGTTTGATTCTCATCTTGAACAGGTAAAAATAGTTGTTTTTCAACAGATTTTCATTCTTGTACAATGAATTCTTGTTTAATTCATCATTTAATTCCAGAAAAAGAGAAACAAACTGCATTTGAGCAAGAACATGCCTGCTATGACAGGGTCTCTGAAGTGGGCAAAAATGCTTAGAGACAGAATTCAAATCCCTTGGAACAACTTTCAGCTTGTTCTGGACATGTAAGTGTTTTTAATTCTATTCAGATTTTTATTGTTTTCTTTTTTCTTTAATGCTAATATTAAAAGGTGATGATGCATTTATATTACAGGAGTATTGAAGGATCGGAAATGGAACTGGTCTATCATAAGTACCTGGAAATGTCCACTCATTTAGAGGCGTATGAGAAGCAGGTCTATTTGAGCTGGTGTTGCAATATTAACCAGGTCTGCCAGATGAACCTGGATCAGCCCCTAATCAAGAGAGATCCCAGCACTGACCTGCTGTCAGTAAACGTCAATCAAGAGGTGAAGAACATAAATGTAGTGTGTTTAAAATCACAGCATTAGGCATTCATTTAAATTTTCAAAGCGACTAATTTTGAGGAATCTGTCAGTGTGTACATTTGCATAATACTGATCTTTTTCACCTTAGCTGATTGCTGTGCTCAAGGACGTAAAACACCTGAAAATTCTTAATCAGGTGAACATCCCTTCTGCTGCTATGAAGGTGTATGAAAATAGAAAGATGTTCTTTAAGGTTAGTAAGTGCTCAGTTTGTCTGATAACAGTTAAATCTGTTTTTTATATTCCATGGAATTAATGTGAGTATTTTTCCTGATCTCCGTTAGAACCTTGGGAGCCTACATTTACTGGTTCAGTGGTATAACAAGGTGAAACAGACAACTCTTGAAGTGGAGGCTCCTCTTGTGAAAGAGGAGATGGAGAACATTAACCAGCATATCTATCGAGCAGAAACTGAGCAAACATGGCAAGACCAGAACTGCTGGAACTACATCTGCACACTGAAGGACACTGTCCATCGCCTGGAGAGAAGACTACAAAAAACTAAAGACAATATTGAGATAATGGAGGTTCTGATGAATGGATGGAGCAAACAGACAATGTTTTGCAGAAAAGACCATAAGAAAGATTCCTCACTACAACTGGATGATAGAGCAGCAAGAGTGGCAAAAAGCTACCACAATCTTAGGAAAGATGGAGAAACTATCCATAATTTGTTACAGGTGAGGAAAAGCTTTTTATAGATTATTTTTGCTACACCCCATTTCACTAACATTCCTGCTTGCTTCTTTCTTAGGAGAACGTGATCCTTTTTGCAGCGGATAGTTCTTCAGATGCATGGAAGACCTACTTGGAGTATGTAGATGATATGATCGTGGAGGGATTTTTCAGTGCTGTCTCAACTTCTCTGGAGTTTTTCATTGAGAATATGGAGGGGTCAGTGAGGCAGGCTCCCTTGTTTGAAGCTCAATTGCTACTGATGGGATCTGAGATGAAGTTTAAACCATCTCTGGATCAAGATGGTGGCGATGGACTTCACGAATTGGTGGAGGAATTACTAGGTGATGTGTTCAAGATGTCTGCTCAAGTGAAGAGGGTGGCATCTCATCTTAGCGTACCTCACTATCAGGTATTTACAGTTGATGAATTTAAAGTGGTTTCCAAATATCTGAGGTCACATTGACACAAAGTGCACAAAGTTTTACAGAAAGCTAGATTAGGAGACAAGCTGTCGCAGAGGAGAAATGTAGAGAAGAGAAAGAAAAGTTTTTTTTTTTTCATTTTATTTTGTGAAGTGGTGGCAGAAAAGGTGTGTCTTCAGCTTTTTTGAAAGCTTAGATGCTTTCAGCAGTTCAAGTGGAGGTAGGTAAACAGCTCATCCTGACAGAGGAGTGGAGAGGGTGAAGGTTTTGGAAAGTGACTTTGTGCCTCATTGTGAAGGAACAACAAAGCACTCGTTTACTGACTATAGCTGGCTGGGAGGAATAAATAGGAGTTTGAAACATGAATGAATTAGAAATGGAGCCATAAACCATAGATAGAGGTATAATACAATATTTTCTAGGTGATTGGAAAATAAGCAGAGTTTGTGTAGCAGAGAGTGACTTTGTCCATGTAATCTCCTTTGTAAAAAAAAAATGTTTGCTTTATCTTTTTTATTGAAGATAACAAATTTGGAAAATGTAGTTGGAAAATATTAAAATCATGCCGGATAAATTAAGTTTCACAAAACCTTTATGCCAGGTCAAGTGCATGCTGCCTTTCTATAACAAGGGGGATGTGACACATTTTGAGGAATTTTTATTTTATTATAAATAAACAAATACAAAAAAAGGTAATTAATATAGCATATATACTTAATTTATTTAGCATATTTCTAAATTATTTAATTTTTACATTTCAAACGTTGAGCATTTACACTAGTGGTCTCAGACATTTGTATCCCTGTTAATTTTTTCTTTATTTCTAGCTTCGCAGTAATTTTGTTGGTACATATACTAATAATATTCCCATATTTTCCTTCAAACATTAAGGCTGACGTCGAGGAAATGTTAGACCTAATAGAGCTCCGACAGGAAATTATGGAAAGAGTTGATGAAGTCACAAAGAAAGCCCTGCAATACCAGGACACACTTATCCGCTACAGTCCCCTGTGGCTTGATGACAGGGTTGAATTTCTCAGGCAGTTCTTGCTCTATGGTCATGCACTGACAGCTGAGGAGGTGGAAGCTTATGGAGAAGATGCATTTCCAGAAAATCCTCCCACCACAAAGCAATTCAAAGAACAGGTGGATATAGAGATCATTTCATAAACTGTTTTCTGATAGGTTTGTCGTATTAATACATTTTCTCCATAACAGATGAATCATTATGAAGAAGTGTATACAGAGGTCAGCCATTTGGAGGACTGGCAGGTGTTTGACGGTTGGTTTAAAGTGGATATCCGTTCGTTCAAGATGAGTCTCTTAAATGTAATAAAAAAATGGAGCTGGATGTTTAAAGATCACCTGATGTCTTATGTTACCGGCAGGTGAGAGCGCCTTCTGTAATTACCGAGAAAAATCACTTAATACCCCAATTTTCCTCCAAACTCTAAATGCTTTCCTTGGTCAATAAAAGTAATAGATTTTTTGCTGGTTTGTGATCTTGATTTTCTTTAGTATTGGAGAATTAGAGGAGTTCATGCTCCGGGCAGAAACCAGGCTTAAAGAGCCGGTGTGTGCTGGAGACTACCAGGCTCTTGTGCAGGTGATGGGTTACCTGCTGGAGATCAGAGACAGGCAGATTAGCACAGACCAGCTTTTTGAACCAGTCATTGATGTGGTCAATCTTCTGGAGCAACATGGAGAGACTCTACCTGAGCATGTTCACCTGCAGCTTGAGGTGGGAGTATTTGACAGCCCTTGACACTAACTATGAAATGGGAATTATGTAAAGAGATCGTTTGAAGTTTTGGGGTGCCAAGGATGCCTTAAGGCAGTGGTCTCAAACTCAGTTCCACAGCTCTGCAGAGTTTAGCTCCAACCCTAATCAAACACCCCTGATCTAGCTAATCAAGGTCTTCAGGATCACTAGAAACTTCCAAACAGGTGTGATTTGGAGCTAGTTGGAGTTAACTCTGCAGAGCTGTGGCTCTCCAGGAATTGAGTTTGTTTTGTTTAATGCCTATACTGTTATCGAATTTAAGGCAGAGGTCTCAAAGTCAATTTCAAATAATTGACAAGTTCTGTCATTAAACTCATTCTGTCTGATGGGTCGGTAATGCAAACGCATTCGAAACAAAGCATTTACTACTTGGCATAAGCTGATTGATTCATGTTGTATACGTAGCTAAAAAGCTAGCTGCTTTGCATTTTGCATAGTGTGCTTTTAAAGTTACTCTGAAACCCACTTGCATTACTAAAAACTCAACTGTATTTAACCGTATCAGGAGTTGCCAGAGAAGTGGAACAACATGAAGAAGTTGGGCTGGACAGTAAAAAATGAGGTTGCTCCTCTTCATACTGCTGAGGTGTCTGTTATCCGCAGAAAGTGTGGGGCCTTTGAGGTGAGGATCTCACTTACTCATAGCTTAATAGTGATTCAACTGTAAACTTTCAGTTTTTTAAGCAGAATTAAATGATTTTAGGCCTAAAAGTGTAAAGGTTTTTATTGCAACAAAAGAATAAATATTTGAATGTTTTTGCCGATTCATGTCTTTCTTCACAGAGAAAGCTGAGTCAGTTTCGAGAGAGGTTTAAAAGAAAAGCTCCTCTCCAGTACAACACAGAGAAACCGTATGCTTGCCTGGATAAAGTAAATTATTATTTATTCTAATTAAAAAAAATTCATCATACCACAGAAGTCATTTATATTCATTTACATACTGGCCTTTTGTTTATGCTGTGTTTGTTAGTGTCACAGGGAGATGCTGGTTTTAGAGGAAGAAAACGCAGATCTGCAGGAGTCCTGTAAGCTGTTTGAAGTGAGCAGCCCTGATACTAAGCAGCTCAGGCTCTGTCAGAGAGACATTGCTGTTTTGAAACAGCTCTGGGATCTGCTGCTGTGCGCTCAGGTGCTGATTTGGTTTTTACAGAAAATAAAATACTACAGTTTTGCTTGAACTGTGCACTTCACCCAATGCTGTGTCCTCACAGTGCAGTATAGCAGAATGGACTGGGACAGTATGGAGAGAGATCAATGTAGAGCAAATGGAGACAGAACTGAGGAGGTTTACAAAAGTAAGAATGCTTGTATCAGTGTCCTAGAAAGCACCAACATTTATCTTTTTTGGAAGAGTTTTTAGCGCTTGTCTATCAGCTTTGTGTGTTTCTAACATCTGACTTCATCCAGGAAATGCGGGTTCTTGATAAAGAGGCCCGTGTTTGGGACGTGTTTGTGAGTCTGGACTGTGTGCTCAGGGATCTGTTGGCTTCTCTGAGGGCTGTGACAGAGCTGCTGAACCCGGCTATGAGAGACAGACACTGGGCTCAGCTGGTCAGGACTACTGGGGTGAGAAAGAGGGTGGCAAAAAATAAATGCTATTTATTTTAGAGACTGGCAAACATATTTAATGTACTGCATTTAATTAATTACTTCAAATGTTTTGATTAATTAGACAACCTTATAGCATTCATTTTAGTTTTAAACAATTAAGTGATATATTTTTTTGCAATTTTATTATTTACTATATTTTTCTAAAGTCAGATTTTTCTTTCTTTCCGCAACAAAATGCACATAAAATTAAAGTGAATTATGAACAAAAAATTACCATAAAATTACAATAAGGACATACAGTAATGTTGAAACTTTTCTGGTGCTGTTAGTTATTTTTGAGGTTGATGGCACTATTAACTTCCTTTTTTATGTAAAAAAGCAACTTCAACATTCTGCAAAACATTTTTTTTGTGTTCGGTGCACTGTATAAATAGATTACAAAGGTATAGATGAATCCTGCCCACTGCTATAGCTTGCAAATCATATTTTAATACAACTTTTGGTCATGTGAACTTTATCAGACATATGCTGCATACTGCTTAAGTAGGTAATACATTTAAAATTTAACATACTACCTGACCATTAAAAAGTATGTTCTATATAGTATGAATGTGGGTAGTATGAATGGAATTCGGACGTACTACATCCGTCATATCGATGTTGTCACGTGTCATGCGTCGTCACAACAGCGTGAAAATTTCAACTTTCAAGAAGTCCTCCGTTTATTTAGATGTGTAATTTCACAATAAACAAAGTTTTTTTTTTCCTGAGGTTAACACTTTAAATGAGCTGCGTCTCCACTTTCCGCCATTTTCCAAATATGATGCCTCCTCATGGGATAGGAAAGCGTCCATGGTATGTGTACTACAAAATTCGGTTGGAAGCAGTAGGTCATCCGGGTGCTTCTCGCCTGCTGAATTTTGAATACTATGAATTCGGACATACTAATCGCCTCGCATACTGTTTTTTCGCGTACTATAGAGTAGGGAAGTAAGTGATTTTGGACACAGCAATAGTCTTGTTTTTCAGTAAAAATTTCTAAACAGATTAATTTGGTTTTATTTTTTATACTTGATTTAATATATCTAAATTTTTTTTTGCAAAATTCATTTAAAAATTAATTATTATTATTGTTGTTGTAGTAATAATAATAATTGTTGTTGCTTTTATTGTTAGTAGTAGTATTAGTAGTAGTAGTAAATCACATGCGGGCCCGTGCATGATGAAGTGAAATTTCTATCATCAGTTTTTACTCATGTTTAATAGTTTTTAGATGTTTTAATATTGTTCTCTTAGGTTAATTTCACTCTAACTGAAGAAACAACTTTTGAGGATTTACTGGCTTTGGAGCTGCACAGATATGAAGATGTGGTGCACAGTACAGTTGGGAGAGCAGTCAAAGAGATGTCGACTGAGAAGGTTCGAGCTCTCCTAGAATATATTTACTGTGATACATTTTTGAAAATAAGAATAATGCTTTATTCATTTAATGTAAAGGTTTTGACTGAAGTCAGCCAGATGTGGACTCGGATGGAGTTTTCTTATGAGGAGCATTACCGTACCGCTACACCAATGTTGAAATGCAGTGATGAGCTCATTGAGGGTCTGGAGGACAGTCAGGTATAAACATCTCTGAAATGTCACTTGGAATTAGCTGGATGGTTTGAACCAAATCTTACACTGATAGCATGCTCACTTAGCATATCAGAAAATGTTAACAAGCTGTTGCTTGGCGAAATAAACTTGGTGCAACCAGGGTCTTTATTTTCTGCTCTGAGACCGTCCCACTATGCCGAGAGAACAATCTTTCATTGTCAGCCGCCTGTATTCACACGTCTGATTTATAGAGACCACACATTGCTGGCTTTGTTATCACGCTGTATGTGTAGGGCCAAAATCTAGCCAAACACATCACTGCTGACAATAAGTCTGCCGTCTGTGCGAAACCGGCCCCTTACACCCACATGTCTGAAAACATTAAAGACAACAGAAGGGCACTAACACAACATGAACAAAAAACATAGGCACATCGTACTGGAGAAACCAAAACATTTTTAAAAGCCTGAGGAGATCAAATGTGATCTGAGGTTAGGGCTGTGAGCTGTGTTTTAGTGTTTTTATCATGTTTTAAATTTATATTTTGTGTAGTACATCAACATCAAAAACTAATTTCCCGAATTCCTTCCTAATAGTCTTTGAAATTGAATTCCACTCAGGTTCATGATTACACTAAGATTTAATTGTAATTTCTTTTTCTTTTTTCTTTTTGTATTTAAATTTTAAAATATTTTTAGTTTTGTTTATAAGGATAATTATTCTTTTTATAACTATTATATTCTTTATATATTTCTCTCAAGAAAAATTGTTCAGATACCCAAATTAAGTGTTTGGTGATAAATCAAACATGATCTAACCTCAAAATATAAAAAGGTCATTTAATGTAATTTTATTTCAGACTTGTTAAATTGTTTTCAAATAATATATATTCATTAGCAATGCGTTCTTTTCCTCTGGGCTTTCTGCATAACTCCACTAATTAAAATGATTAGGCCTTTCCAGTGATTCTAGTGTGGACAAATCTTAATGAAAATTAGAAAACACTCATGACACATGAGTGATATCAGTTAGGCTTAGTTCACCCAAAAATGAAAAACCTCATGTCCTTCTAAACCTGTAAAACCTTTGTTCATCCCTGGAAGACTGAATTAGATATTCCTGATGAAATCAGAGAGCTTTCTGACCATCCATTCTGATCAGGAAAGTAGTAAGGGTTTTCATAAAAATAGTCCATATCAGGGTTAGAAAGATCTTAGATTTGGAACAAGATGAGGGTGAGTAATTAAAGAGAATTTTAATTTTTAGGTGAACTCTCTCAACTTAGATCATAAAAAATAAGTATAAAAAAACTGTCCAAGAAACTGTTGAAGCTGGTGTCTTCTGACTCTCTCTCAGGTGCAGCTGCAGGTGTTGCTACACAGTAAGCAGGCTGCGTTCTTCCATGGCCAGGTGTTGGAGCTACAGGCCCAGCTGACTCGGGCTGACTCAGTGCTGTTGCTGTGGCTGGAGGTGCAGAGGACCTGGGCTCACCTGGAGAGCATCTTCACGGGCTCCGAAGACATTCTTCACCAACTGCCAGACGAGGCACATCAGTTCAGCTCCATCGATTCGGACTTTAAGGTATGCTTGGATTCATCTCTAGTGCATTGATTACTTGTGTCCTGGATGGAAAGTTTAGTATGTTAGGCTGTGATTTTTGTGTAAAGGTTTGTTGAACATAAAAGATATTCAGAATGATAAGTGTATGGGCCAGTTGTTTTCTGGTTAAGCTCATATTTAAATGTTTAGATGTAAAAATATCGTTATGAAATTAACCGCAACATGAAGTTCATAGTAAAACCAATATGTTTTTTTTTTTTACAGTTTAGTAAATAGTCCCCCTGAACCACAAAACCAGTATGGCACGGGTATATTTATAGCAATTAACCAACAATAAATTGTATGAGTCAAAATTATAGATTTTTCTTTTCATGCCAAAAATCCTTAGGATATTAAGTAAAGATCATCTACTGTGAAGATATTTTGAAAATTTCCTACTGTAAGTATATCAAAACTAAAATTTTGATAAGTTATATGCATTGCTAAGAAATTAATTTGGACAACTTTAAAGGCAATTTTCTCTTTTTTTGCACTCTCAGATTTTCAAATAGTTGTATCTCAGCCCAATATTATGACTGGTTTTGAGAATAAGGGTCACATATTAAAAGTATAAAATAAATAATTACAATGATGCTAATTTTGACCAATTTTGAATTACTGGTAGAGAAAATTGACAAAATGCATGGGAAAATAATTAATTAAATCAATTCAATTAAGCCCCCATTTAATATTGTGTCTTACTACTGCATGCTAATATTTAAATAATTTGATACAGTGCACTCATTTTGTATGCATATTTAAACATTATGGTTATATTTAAAACTAAAATAGCAGAAAAAGTGTTTAGCAAGTATATTGTACCTAAGAAAAGTCACTGAATTTAAATTGAATTGAGTTGAATTAAATTAAATTGAAAAGATGTTGTTATAAGGATGAAAACATTACGGTGTGTATGCATTTGCCAAGTATGCAAATACTTGTATATATTTACTTTTGTGTATTGATGTGTGAAGGACCTTATGTTCAGAAGTAGCAAAACAAAAAATGTGATTGCTGCCACCAACAAGCCTGATCTTCTACCTATGCTTGAAGATCTGCAAACCAGGTCTGTGAGAATTTTAAGTTTAATCTTTACAAGTAAACTCTTTTTTTCATTGGTTTCACGTTATCTCAGGAGAGATGCGTAGATAATTCTGTTGATTTCCTGCGATTCGTTCCAGACTGGCTGTATGTGAGAAGGCACTAGCCAAATATCTGGAGACCAAGAGAATGGCTTTCCCGCGATTCTATTTCCTGTCTTCAGCAGACTTACTGGACATCCTTTCTAAAGGCAGACAGCCGAGACAGGTACTGCTGTGTTAGTTAGCGTTTAACTTTAATTTAACTTTACATAACTAGTCTGTCTATTAGTTAAAAAGTTTAATTAGTTTCAGATTTCTCTAATTATACTGTTCAGTATTACAGCAATCCACAAACAGGTCAACTGTAATGTATGCCGTCTTTACTGGTATTTGGAATAATGGTGACCGAGGTTCACAGAAATATATTTTACATTGTACCATATTTCCTCATATTTCTTCTCATTTGCATACAGTAACCTTTAGCTTCATGATTAAACTTTTTTTATCATCATGGTGATAATTCCAAGGGCAGCGCTTCACTGTAAAATATCATTACGATAAAACAAAATGAAAGTTCTACACTTGGATTGAATCTAACCCTGGCCACCTCCTTCTTTGAACCGATCCTCCCACATATGTGCAGGTTTTCTCCTGAACCGTTCAACCAGAACAGGGTCAAAGTGCTTCATCTTGTTCCCATTGTACCTCGGTTATAATAAGAATTGCAAATACATCCACAATCATATCATTATCTACGGATATGCCTGTACTTAACCATACATAGCTGTGCAGATTGATTCAAAGAGTTACAGTGTACAGTATATTGTTCTGTGAAATAATCCTTCATGGTTCATTGCTTTTTAGGTTACCTGTCACCTGGGTAAGCTGTTTGACAGTATGACTGATCTACAGTTTTCTGACGAGGAGGGGGAAAAGGCCACAGCAGCGGTGGGAATGTTCAGCAGAGGCGGAGAATATGTTTCATTCTATTCACCGTGTGACTGCGTTGGACCGGTAAAACCCACATTCAAATCAAACTGGCATCTAATTAAATCCAACTCGGATGTTAAAGTTGGAACTTGTTTTAAAAGTTAAAGGCAAACTAGTTAAAGGAAAAAAGAAAAATTATTTTTGGTGTAATATGAATATAAATTTTGTGTTAAAAGCTTATAGAAAATATTTTAATTAAGTAATAAAATTATTTAATTAGTCAAGTCAGCTTTATTTGTCAATTCTGCCACATAAACTGAAATTGCGTTACTCTCAAACCCTTGCTGGATAGCAGAAATTAAACATTAAATACAAAAATAGTTTTAAAAATGCAAGTAAAAATGAAGGATTTAAAAAGTAAAAATGTACAAATTTAAATAAATAAAGATTTTACATAGAACAAAAAAGCAGTACAATACAATTTTTTTTAAATACAAATTTTACATAATACAATACAGTATGGGCTACAATATTCAAGTAAGGGCACATGGCATTGAGTGCAAACCAGACATGGTGCAAATCTAGACAATATAGTGCAATTGGAGCTTGTATTAGATATTTAATTAGATATTGTTTTATCATATACACCAGTTACACTCTAAAATAAATAATATAAAATATATTCAGGTAGAAATAACTGTAAAAAAATAAAAATAAAAAAATAGGGTATCTCGGCCATTACAAAATGGTATTATATATATGTAATTATATAATATACAATGTTGTTGTTCATTTATTTCTGACTGAGTGAGCTGTTTCCTGTCAGGTTGAGGTCTGGATGAAGTGTCTGGAGGATGTGATGAGGGAGGGAATGAGGAGGCACATAGCTGAGGCTGTGGTCGTCTATGACGAACGTTCGCGGGAACACTGGGTCTTGGAGCTGCCGGCTCAGGTGGTTCTCACCGCCTCTCAGATTTGGTGGTCCACTGACATGAATCTTGCATTTGAGCGGCTGACTGAAGGTTTTGAGACGGCGCTCCGAGACTACAACAAGAAACAGGTCAGTTGGTCATATGTATATTGCACATTGTTTTACACGTTCATAAATCGACTGAAGGAATGGCACAGAGTAGATTCTTGTTCATGAATTAGATGTCTCTGTTTCAGAGAGAAGTGTTCACACTGAAAACATTGACTCTTAGTTGGTGTTTTTTATTAATTAAAAAAGTGTGGTTCATAAACAAAAGGCACCTACAGTATGAGCCAAAACAAAACAAAGCATTATAAACCTCTTATAAGACTTTTTTGGTTAATCAGAAACATAAGTTAATAATTCCAGTTTGCAAACAAATTACTCGAGCAAGTTCTTTGTAGTGAATCACAGACATGCCACACAACCTGTGTACTTTGATTCATGAGCAAATTGTTCTTAAGGGCTGGTTCTTTTTAGTGAATCAAAAACATAAAGCACAACCAGTGCGGTTAACAAACAAATGACTCTTACAAGCCAGTTCTTCTTAGTCAATCAAAAATACACTGCACAAACAGTTTAATGTGGTTCATGAACAAATTACTTTTGATAGAACTTTTTTGGCAAATCAGAAATAAACAGGCAACAATTGCAGCTTTTGTGGTCTGGTTCACAAATAACTTTTATGAGCTGATATTAGTCAATCAGAAACATATCAAACAACCATTGTGGTATGATTTACAACCCGAATTGCAGAAATTTTAAATCTCATGAGATAAAATTTTATTCACAATAGAACACAGAACATAACAAATATTTAAACTGAGAAATTGTACAAATTCATGCACAAAATGAGCTCATTTCAAATGTGCTACAGGCACGGGGAAACAAAGGGCTGAAAAAGCAAGACATTTTAAAAAGATTCAGCTGGGAGAACATCTAGCAACCAATTAAGTTAACTGACAGCAGGTCTGTAACATGATTACCACTGTCTATTTTATTCAAAAAATAATGTCTCAACATTTCTGTAATTTGGGTTGTGAAAAAGAAATAAAAAAGCAGTGTGTTGTCCTTTTTTTTTAGGAACAAATAATAACCTTTCATTTTGAACAGGAGATTTACATAATTGTAGATCCTAAAAGTCACCAGTCCTTCCTACTCCTGTGTATAGACCCTTTACTTTTCTAGCCAGCGCTAGACTTCTTTTTCATGCACAGAAAGAGTATATCTGAAGTATGAGCCAGGCAATGATGAAGCCGTCTCAAACACACTCCTGCTACTTGGTTGTAAGTATGATGAAGTGAATAGTGCTGATCCGTGTAGACTGCCACAAGCACGTCCATATCGTCCCTGCAGCGTCAGGATCTGTCATCAAGTGTAGAGAAGGTTAGCATGTCCTTGGCCGGCGTTTGAATAATCTGCCTCTTTCCCTTCAAGCCCCTGATTGCAGTCGCTGTCAGACAGCATGGGGTGATAAATGCAGTACAACCTAAGCTGCTTTTACACCAAATACAGGCAGGAAGATTACATCTCATTTGCCTGTCTGTGACAGGGATCCACAGTATCGCCTCTTAACTGCCTCCCCCCAACTCACACGCACATATTGGCCCAGCACTCTCATTCATTGTCACACACACACCAGCTGGCCACTCTTATTCATAGTCAAACAGTCTTACACACTCGCAGTTTCCCCCAACATTGATAAATGAGCTTTGTGCTTATTTGGCCTCCCAACTGGAATATATGACCTTGCTCCATAAACGTGGGGGGATTTCTCTGATGAACACATGACCCTGAGCCCCTGTCAGCACAGTTATTACCATCCACTTCTCTCTGGCATGTAAATTGATATAATTACTGTAAGCAGGGGCCACAAAGCTCACTGTATGCTCTCACAAGCCATCATTGTGCCCTCTGAAACTCTAAAATATCTGCCTTGCTTCTCCAGATTGCCCAGCTAAACTCCTTGATAAACATGTTATTGGGGGAACTGAACCCGGGTGACAGGCAGAAGATCATGACCCTGTGCACCATAGATGTTCACGCCAGAGATGTGGTCTCCAAACTCATCACTCAGAAGGTTGGGTCATGTTTACTGCGGTTCGTAAATAATGATCATGTCGACTAAAGGATGCTCTGTTTCCTTGTTTTAAATCATTTAGTGGTGTTAGGCACTCAGTCATTATTATAATGGGCTTTAAATTGACAAGTGGTAATTGATTAATTAATTGAGTTGGGAGCATTTAGGAGTTTGAAGTCTCTCTTCAGAGTTGTTTTACGAAGGGTTTGAGTGTTTTTGTGCAGGTGAGCAGCGCTCAGGCATTTGCCTGGGTTTCTCAGCTACGCCACAGCTGGGATGAGGAGCACAACCACTGCTACATCAACATATGCGATGCTCAATTTCGATATTCCTATGAATATCTGGGGAACACGCCTCGTCTGGTCATTACACCTCTTACAGACAGGTAATGTAGTTAAACTAGTTTTTTATGATTAATTGTAGAATAAAATGTATTGTGTAGTATGAAGGAAATATGGAAAAAACAAGATGTATCTATTTTTTTTACTTCTTTTTTGTATTTAAGTTAAACATGTTTTATACCCAGTTTCAGAATATTTATGGTAGTAAATGAAATCACACAACCAAATAAGTAGAAAAAATCAAAATATGTACTGTAATTTAACAGTCACATAGATGCGTGAAGCAGAATGATACAAAAAAAATTACAAATGAAGTTACACAACCAATAAATTCTCTGTTGTCTTTCCTTCCTTCTTGTAATGAATGGTAATAAGATTTGATTTCCTTTTCTTCTCCTGAACCTTAGCTTATTTTTATTCTATCTTGCTTTTAGATTCATACTATCCCTCACTATTTTTTTAAACAACTAAAGAAAATCCCATTAATGATGCACAGCGGCATATTACCACAATTTGATTTAACAGTTCAAGCAAACAGGACTTATTATCACAACTCAAATGTTCAAAAGAAATCTCAAAATTTCAAAATTAATTAAAATTCCGTTAGAAAATATGCCTGAAAACCATCCAAAAGGTCCTTCAAAATGTCCAGTGGGGGAGTGCCAATTAGTTAAGTCCTACAAGTTCGAACAAGTGTCCTGCAAAAGGGAAATGTTCTCCCAGCTGAAGGCCAACTGATGGTAACGAGTTGATGTAGTTTGTCACAGCAATCCTCCAATAACTAGCGAAAATTATGATCATTCCCAACCACATTAATCACAAAACATCAAAGTGATACGATAGAAATGTTTGAAATAAAAAGAAATTGTGAAAAGTATGTTTGTTACAGTCATGTAAACATGCCTCACCATAACCGTATCTATACATTGTTTGAGGTTGCATTTTTGTAATTGCAGATGCTATATAACACTGACTCAGTCACTGCACCTGACAATGAGTGGAGCTCCAGCGGGACCGGCTGGCACAGGAAAGACCGAAACCACTAAAGACCTAGGCAGAGCTCTGGGGGTCATGGTGTATGTCTTCAACTGCTCGGAGCAGATGGACTATAAGGTAAACATACCAGCAGAAATGGGACTCGGCAACCTCAGGACAATTATGAGTGTATTCTCACTTCAGATGAGCTTCTAATACAAATAATTACTTTGCAGAATAGGATTCTGCATCTTAATTGAAAGAAATCAATGATTGATTGTTTGAAACTTGAAAACCCACAGTTGGCTGATATTTTGTTTTGTAGGTTTTTGTCCTTAACTACTGTTGGTTTAATTCTTATAAGTATTTAACAGAGGACACAGTGAAGTGTTTCCTTCACTCGTGTCATTGTTTAGTCCATAGGGAACATCTTTAAAGGTCTGGCACAAACTGGAGCTTGGGGCTGCTTTGATGAGTTTAACCGAATCGCTGTGGAAGTGCTGTCAGTCGTGGCGGTGCAGGTGAAGACCATACAGGATGCCATTCGCAACAAGAGGAAGAGGTAGGTTTTGTTGTTGTTTTGGCATTTTTAGATATTCTGAATGGTTTGTATGAATTATTTAGGCATGTTTTAACTAATGTCTCCTGCAGGTTCTTGTTCCTAGAGGAAGAGATTGGCTTGAAACCCTCTGTTGGGATCTTCATCACAATGAACCCCGGATATGCTGGAAGAACCGAGCTACCTGAGAACCTCAAAGCACTTTTCAGGTACAGCTTGTGTTTTTAACCAAACACGTGTGTATGTGTGTGTGTCTATATATATATATATATATATATATAATATATGTATGCATGTATGTGTGTATATAGTGCTGTCAAATGATTAAACGCATCCAAGCATCCAAAGTTTTTCTTTACATAATATGTGTGCGTGTACTGTGGATATTTCATATGTATATATAAAGCAATGATTTGATGAAATATGAAAGTATTTACTGTCAATTTTTTGCTGAATAAAAGTATAAATTTTTTTTGATTATTATTAACTATATGCTTAATACGTATTTTTTATGTACAAATATCAGTTTGTAAAATGAACTAAAACAAGACTAGATTTAATCGGTTTGCACCAACTTAATCAGAATGTATGTAATGTCACATGTTGTGTAAAATAGATGGTGTATTTCCTTTAAATGCTTTGGTAGCAGAGTATAGTTCATGAATGTTTTTGGCAGGCCGTGTGCGATGGTGGTTCCTGACATGGAGCTGATCTGTGAGATAATGTTGATGTGTGAAGGATTTCAGTGCGCTCAGGTTCTGGGTAACAAGTTCATCACCCTCTACAGGCTCTGTAAGGAGCTGCTCTCTAAACAGGTACGCTGAGCTGAGAATAAACGTACCAGTTGTCCGGTTTGTGCCAGCTCTTGAACTGTGTATATATTCTCTGCTGTAGGATCACTATGACTGGGGACTGCGAGCTGTCAAACCTGTCCTGGTGGTTGCTGGAGATCTAAAAAGAACAGATCGGACTAGGCCAGAAGATCAAGTAATGAGAATGCGTTTATGTGCTTGATGCATAGCTCTATAGATGAAGCAGCCTTGTGCTTTGACGCTTCCTTTTACATCATGTAGGTGTTGATGCAGGCTTTGAGAGATTTCAACATGCCAAAAATCGTTTCGGAAGACGTTCCCGTGTTCCTGGGTCTGATTAGAGATTTGTTCCCGGGCTTGGAGGTGGAGAGGCGGACTAATGCAGAGTTTGAGCAGATAGTCCGTCAGACAAGTCTTGAATTAAAGCTTCAACCTGAGGACACGTTCGTTCTGAAAGTAAGAAACTCTCTGCTCACTGCGACATCATTTGTTTAGCATTAAGTTACCATACTGTTTTAGATTCCTTGCTAATCTCTTATTTTTTTGTGAAATTTTTAATAAAGGTTGTTCAGCTTGATGAGCTTCTATCTGTTCATCACTCAGTGTTTGTGGTTGGTGATGCTGGGACTGGAAAAAGCCAGGTCAGAACACAGTCTACTTGAATACAAAACTATTTCCCACTATCCACTTTCCTGAAGTTTTAAATATATCCACCGATTACTTGTATTTT
Organism: Enteromius unitaeniatus; assembly: GCA_032359435.1. Classification (NCBI taxonomy): domain Eukaryota; kingdom Metazoa; phylum Chordata; class Actinopteri; order Cypriniformes; family Cyprinidae; genus Enteromius; species Enteromius unitaeniatus. The sequence continues at coordinate 8,279,182 of JAUMHI010000058.1, read as the reverse complement.
GTATTCTTGTGCGTAAAATATCTCTCTATTCGATTGACATTTTGCCTGATAATTAACTGTCACGCAAACAAATTATTTATTTGGCAGTTTTGTGGACAATTATTGTATTGTTAATGTCATATAGTTATATGTTCATTATCTGTGCTAATTTCTTTGCTTTTACTAGAATCCAGCAATCATAATATTAATAAATAAAGTTTATTTTTGATTATTTATTAATGGATTATTTGATATTAGTGGTTTCAAACGATTAATCACATCCAAAATAAAAGTTTTTGTTTACATATTATGTGTGTATACTTTTTTCTTTTTTATGTGTATATATAAATACAAATGTATGCTTGTATATATCTAAGAAAAATATGCTATGTTTACAAATTAAATATAAAAATATAAATGTACATGCATGTAAATATTTTCAAAATATATACTGTGTGTGTATTTATGTATGCATAAATATACACAGTACACAAATATATTATGTCAATATTAAATATATTATGTAAATAACTTTTATTTTGGAAGTGATTTATAATTAGTAATTCATATATTGTATGTACTGTATCATATATATATTATATTATATATACATTTAAAAATATGTAAAAAAATTTTTTTTTTTTTTTTTATTATAAAACAAAGTTATTAAATTTAAAGTGTGCAATAATCTTCAAACAGATCCTGAAAACTCTTCACAAAACCTACTTCAACATGGGAAAGAAGCCTTTCTGGAATATTCTGAACCCAAAAGCTATAAGCAATGATGAACTGTTTGGATTCTTTCATCCAGGCACTCGGGAATGGAAAGATGGTACATCAGCATCCAGTGTTTTGTAGAGCTGATCCTGTCCAATTCACAGTACATAACTTACAGTTTAGACATGAGATCCATTCTCCCTGGTAAGACTTTAACATTGTAAATCTCTTCATGTGGCAGGTTTATTGTCACATTTCATGCGGGATCAAGCCAGTAACTCTCACTCGGGGCCAAAGTGGATTGTTCTGGATGGAGACATTGACCCCATGTGGATTGAGTCTCTCAACACTGTCATGGATGACAACAAGGTACCCCACACAGTTTGTGCATGTTTTTATGAGGACATTTGCATCCAGCCGATTAATCTGGAGCACTAAATTAGCATTTTGACACATTTAAACACTCCACTGAACAATACTGCAAAGTTATTGCAGCAAACAGAATTCTGAATATTGGCAGTGGTGTAGTTATGTTGTGCATGTCTGTGCAGGTTCTTACTCTGGCTAATAATGAACGTATCCCACTCACCCCCTCGATGAGACTACTGTTTGAGATCAGCCACTTGAAACATGCCACGCCTGCCACCGTGTCCCGAGCTGGCATCCTGTACATCAATCCTCAGGAGCTTGGCTGGAACCTGTGAGAAATTCACTTTCTGTGCAAATTACACCAACAACTAATTCATAGTGGTTCATATTTGTGATGGATTAGGATTAGTTGGACAGCCTCTCTTTCTCCAATGTCTAGGTATGTTACGAGTTGGATTGATCAAAGGAAGAGACAAACCGAGAGAGCACACTTGACCATTCTGTTTGACAAATATGTCCCTCGCTGTATTGAAAAAATGAGAAGCTCCTTTAAGACGATCATTCCTGTTACTGAGAACAGCATGGTTCAGGTGGACCGTTCACACAGAGACACTCATAGATACAGGCCTATACTGTGCTTTTTCAAATCTTTAATGATGTCTTTCTCTTTCTCAGACTCTGTGCTCCTTGTTGGATTGTCTGTTAGCCACAGAGAACATTCCAGCAGACACTCCACGGGAAGTATATGAGACCTACTTTGTGTTTGCATGTGTGTGGGCTTTTGGTGGAGCCACATTCCAAGATCAGGTATTTGTTTATGTGTTTTTATATATTTATATATCATAGTTTTTGTTTTTTGATAAAAATATCAGTTAATTAAATAAAGTGTATCTCTTTAAGATAATCTTAAAATGGACCCTATATATATATGTACAGTATATGATATTTTACTTTAGCATGTCTCTGTTTATGTCTTTGTTGATCTCTCAGCTCCATGATTATCGGGCTGAGTTCAGTCAGTGGTGGATCAAAGAGATGAAGAGTGTGAAATTTCCCGCTCAGGGTTCTGTGTTTGAGTATTATTTAGATCCTCATTCCAGACGCTTTCTGCCATGGACCAACAGGATGCCCGTGTTTGAGATGGACCCTGATACTCCTGTACAGGTGAGGATAGGATCATGTATCGCAGGAAGATGAAGTTTGATGTTAGCACTCTCAGAATCCACTAATACGTCCTGTTACATACAGAATAACATGCTGGGAACATATTCTTTACGACAAAATATATGTCTTTGTGCTCCACCGAGCAAATTCACTCTCACAGAGAACCACTTTAATTTCAGAATAAAGGCATGCTAATTTAGTGCAGTTAGTGCATTAGAGTGGGTCAGTAAACAGATACAGAGAAAAAAGCCTCCTTCCATCATGAGCTGAACCTGCAGTCAGAGGAGTTATGGATCCGCTCAAAGTAATCATATTATGCGTGTGTGTGTGTGTGTGTGTGCGTGAGGCCATTGTTTCTGTTTTTATACTTGGAAGATAAAGACGTAATGTTGATAATAGGGTAGTCATAGCGATAAACTGGGCATGCAGGTTTATCGTGTCTCATTGCAGAACAACATTCTAAAAGTTCATAAAAGTTCACCCAAAGTGCTCTATCCCACAGCTTTTATTCCTGCAAATGAAGTATTTAAACTGATTTAATTGTGCAAATGTTTTTTTTTGTTTTTTTTAGAGTGGGTCTACACAATTCTCATCACCAATATTGTATATTCAATATTCTCATTAAATGTTAGATAAATGATATATAACACCACAATTTTGATCAATGGTGTATAGGTTTTTCATGTTTTTGAACGATGTGATTTGTAGCTCAAGAAGGCATTGGTGCTCCTTGTGAAAACTTCTAAATTCTAAGTTCTAATAAAACAGAATTTTTTGTTTCGAAACATTTGTATTTCAATCAAAACGTTTTTTAGCTAGATATAGGTAGATTGATTTTATAGTGTTATTTATAAACTTTTTTTATAGCATTGTTTGTTGCGTGATGAGATGAAAATGGTGAATGTGACTTTAGTAATCAAATGGCCTTTTTTTGTCTGCAGTCTGTGTTGGTCCCAACAATTGAGACGGTCAGACTGCAGTATTTCATGCGTATGTTATTGGAGACATCTCAGCCTCTAATGCTGATTGGTGGAGCAGGCACTGGGAAATCTGCTCTGGTCAGGAACCTTCTGGAAACACTACCGGAGAACTTCATAACCGCCAAAGTTCCCCTTCATTTTCATATCACTGCGTCCATGCTGCAAAGTGAGTGTGACAACATTTCATCTCGTTTCTCTAGAAGGTCTTCAGATGTGTAGAACAGCACCTCCTTGTGGTCCATGCGCCAAATTAGATTTTTTCACAGTTAATACAGTATATCCATCTAAGTGTTCCTCAGGGTGTACTTGGAGAGCAGCTGAGTAGATATTTGCTTTATTAAACATTTATAACAAACAGGTTTAGTAGTTCTGAACAGCATGCGACAGATATACAATATCAAGCCATACAAATGTTAGACGAAGAAAAAGAATTGCTCTTGTAATTTCACTTGTACTAGTTATAGTATGTCTTGATGCCTTATGTAAATTCTATTAAAGCAATGCTTTTTATTGTTATTATCAGAGGCAATGGAGAAAGCTCTCGAGAGAAAAGCTGGCAGGAGTTACGCACCCCCGAGAAACAAGAGACTCATCTATTTCATTGATGACATGAACATGGCAGCTGTGGACAGTTACGGGACCTCTCAGCCACACGCTCTCATTCGCCAGCATCTGGATTACAAGCACTGGTTACGCAACATCTATATTTCTTTCCTTTATTCTACAGAAATATTACTTGTCAAAACACTCTATTTTCTCTCTTGTTTCTAGGTATGACAATCACAAGTTAACAATGAAAGACATACACAACACCCATTATCTCTCTTGTATGAATCCAACGTCAGGGAGTTTTACAATTAACCCCAGACTGCAGGTATTTCTTTTGTGCGAGTTTCTTTATGTACCATTATTGTGCAGCATTCAGAAATGAATATAAAGTTGTTGTCATATACACCGTATGTTTGGCACTTGCAAATATTGTTTATAATTAGTGCTTCTGGATTAAATGCATCAAAATAAAACCAGGTTTTTGTTTGCATAATTTAATATCTGTGTATATTTATGTATCTAAAAATACACACACATACAGTAATATATTTGTTTAAATATTTGCATTTATTTACCTTTATATATTTATATTATTAATATAATTTCTGTTATATATTAATGTGTTTAATATGTAAACATAACACATTTTTCTTAAATATAGTCATGCTTAGATGCGCATTTATATATACATAACAAACATACACAGTACACACACATACTAGGGAAACAACTTTTATTTTGGATGTAATTAATTACGATTAATCGTTTGACAGCACTATTTATAATAATTCATTGTCAATTTCTATACCACCTCTAGAAATGTATGTATTTGTGATCCAAAAAATCTAATTAATGAATAATGAATAAATACATAAATAAATACATTTATAAATAAATAAATTAATTAAATATAAATAAATATCTAGTGTGTAATGTAATGAAATTAATAATACAATATACAATAATACAATTCCATAAAATTGTAATTGCAGTTTAGAATAGCTTAAATATTAATTTCATATATTAAATAAACAAGTTAATACATTTTAATTAAATTCATTAAAGTAAGCATATTTTTTTATATTCGTATGTTAAACATGAATTTTTCATATTAGGGGACAAATAGGCATAATTTGTCAAAAATAATAATTAACAATTTATTTTATATCACAAAAAATTGCATTTTTACTAAAGCAATTTATTGATTTTTCTCTTCATCTTAATTCAACATCTCATGTGGTCAAGAAACATGAGCATAAAAAACTGCTTATTATATGTTTTATAATATAAAAATTGTATTGAAAAACATCACTGACAAATGTTCACCTTAATTTTCATCAGAGGCATTTCACAGTGTTAGTGGTCGGCACACCCAGCTGTGAGACTCTCAGCTCCATCTTTGGCTCTATCCTGAGCCTCCACCTGCAGAGGATGCCGTTCAGCCCAGCTGTGGTCAGGAGTGGTCCAGCTGTGGTCAAAGCGGCTGTAGCCCTCCATGACAGGGTGCTCCAGCACTTCCTCCCCACCTCTGTGAAGTTTCACTATCTCTTCAACCTGTGGGATCTCTCTCGGCTGTTTCAGGTAAGCATTCTCTCTGTGTCCAGTCATTAAAACTGCAAATGTGTTGAATTGGCCGACACTTTGTGTCTGTGTTTGTATGTGCGTCTAGGGTCTCCTGTTCTCTAGGCCAGAGTGTGTAAGACAGGGTGCAGATCTGCTTCGACTTTGGATCCATGAATCCAGAAGAGTTTATTCAGATCGTTTTTCTGAAGCATCTGACCTTCAGCTTTTCCACAGGCTGCAAATGGACATCGCACGACAGGGCTCTGAGGTAAACCAGCAAAATGACATGTTTACTGCAAGTAAACAAGTGCAATGGAATAAGAAATACACCAAAACCATTTATTTATAAATATTAAAATATTAAAAAAACTATATTCTAAGTAATAAAATTAAAAATAAAGTAGTAAGTAAATCTATAATTGTATAATTATAATTGTAAAAAATCTATAATTTAAATACTATATTTAGAAACAAACAAATAAATAAATAGTTTCTGAAGTCTAGTTTTAAGTAAAAATATGATCATTTAACTAATTGAGAAGAATTTAAACATCATCATCATCATCATCCTGTTCAAAAGTTTTCAACCCCACCCCCAGCTCATCATTAGTGAATGTTTCCACCTTTTGTAATAGTTGCGTACGAGTACCTCTGTTGTCCTCAATATTTTAATATGGATCTCAATATCATGCAGTCACTTTTGGAAAGGTTTCAAATATGCAGAAGATGCTGAAAAAACAAAAAATGTGCAGGAGATAGTGGATCTTTCTGAATAGCAGCAGGCTGTTGAACTGCTCAGGAGTTCATAAACAAAATATTGATATATTGATAATGTAATAAGACACATAATATAATGATATATTATAATGATAAGACACTTAATATTAAAGATTCAATGGTATGTAACCTTTTGAATGGGGTCATTTTTATTATTTTGTCTTGTGAAGTATATGTTATTCTCGAAAGTACTAAATAAAAAAATAACAAAATTTCCCTCTTCTTTGGTTTCAATTATTAACATTTTGCACATTCTGCAAAGGATGTGTAAATGTATGAACACAACTGTATATAATACTGTATATATAAAAAGAAAAAGCTATATACGCACAAGAAAACTTGGGATCCCATATAACTATTAGGGAAAAGAAAAAGAACACATCGTGATTATGCCTTAACTTTTTTTATTTACTTTTTACTTTTTTTTTTAACAATTTCATAATCAAGCACATCCAATCAAATCACTTCCCTTTACTATAAAACAGCCCAGCTTCTGTGTTCCCAAGTCTTGCTTTGATCCCATCCCCCCTCCTCCCCTTCTCCGCCTTTTTCTCACCATTCACGTTCCAGGGGGGCAGACGGCGAACAAGCCGAGCGCCGAACCCTCACCCTCGCTAGGGTTTTATTACAAGGAAACGTGAACTCTTGAAATATATCTATGTAAGTACTATTGTCCTTTAACATGCAGTGGTTCTCTGTTTGTCTCTAAAGGAAATTGAGGAAGAGGCAGTGTTTGAGGAGCCACTGATATACCTGCACAGCAGTGTGGGCTCTGCAGAACAACACTACAAGCCTGTGGCTGGATGGGAGCAGCTCAGCTGTATCCTCAATGAAGCTTTGGACAGCTACAACGAGCTCTACTCTGCCATGAACCTGGTGCTGTTCCAGGAAGCCATGCAGCATGTGTGAGTGCTGCGCCTGCAGTATGTGCTTTAGTGAATACAGATTGAACTGTACTTACACACAGGGTTTTTTTCATTGGTTTTTGCAGGTGTCGGATCAGTCGCATCCTGGCATCTCCCAGAGGCCATGCCCTGCTCGTAGGTGTTGGGGGCAGTGGCAAACAAAGCCTGACCCGCCTTGCCGCCCACCTCTCCAACATGGATGTGTTCCAGCCCACCCTCAGCAAGAACTACAGCATACAGGACCTAAAGGTAACAGCGTCAGTTGAAGCACAATACAATCAATCACGTACAAAATGAAAATGAGAAAACCACATACAGCAGAAACCACAACTAATGGGACTGTGATATTGTACCAAATAAGCTGCCCAAATCATACCCATCGGTGCTGTGAGGTGAGGATAAATCTAAAATGGCGGTGATTCATTACCAGAGATCACACTTTCTTTTAGACAACACTTTCCCTGATCAATATCCCGTCCGGCTCCATCGATCTCATTTAGTCCTGCCCGGATGCAATGGGGAGTAATTGCCAGATCCTATTAAAGAACCAAGGCAAATATTTCAATGCCCTATTGATGAGGCCGCTGCTATCATTTCATTCATCAGTGTGTGGTAAATCTGAGACCAGTTGGCTGAGCTGCATTGATCTCTATACTCTCGACACTCACTGTTTGATGCCCTCTGCACATAATCATGAAGAGACACTTCATCTGCGTCTCATCCTGTTTCTACACATATATGTAAATACAGTATGCAGTGTTACAAGAGAGTGATCGTGTTGAACAACTGGGGTGATTTACCCAAAAATGAAAAAAAACTATCATTATATATATAATACTCACCCAAACCTGTAAGACCTTTGTTCATCTTCAGAACACTAAACGTAGCAAGGAAATTGTTAAAATAATCCATGTGACATCAGTGGTTCAACTGTAACTTAATAAAATAAAACCAAAATAACGACTTTATTGAACAAGTAGTCTCCTCTGTGTCACCCTATAGCACAATTTCGGAGAGTAGCACATACGTAAACGACATATGCAACGTATGTACGCGGATACGTTGTTTGAGTAGTTTACGCTGTGATCTGAACATATGTGATACTCTCCAAAGTGGAGCTATGGGGTGACACGGAAGGGAATAATTTGTCAATCAATATAAAGTAACTAGTCTGATTATAAGTGTTTTATAATATAATTTATTCTAATTACAAGTACTTTTTGTAATCTGATTACACAATCGAGATCACATGCAGTCTTCATCGGATTGGTTGAACTATACAGGATTTCTGAGAGACACATGTCACGTTCTTTAATATTCTGCATGGAAACAATGTTGCCGTGAAGGCAAACACCTTCACAAAATAAGAAAGCCTGTAATGACCAGTGCTTATAAGGATTAACTAAACACTGAATTTGTTAAATCGGTAAAATATTTACATTTCGCAGTATAGAATCTTTAAAATACATCTGAGTTTTACAGATGTTTTACACAAAGGTCTGTTATTGTGGCGACATTTCCACGCCATGGTACATGACGCTGAGTGAAACTAACTGTGATCGGTTGTTTGACAAGTCAGTGAGCCTTGGCCAATGAATGCTACCATGTATTCAGGACCTTCAGCCATCAGACTGAAGATCTGGCTATGTGTGACTATCACCACACCTACAGTATAATGATAGTGAAATCATCAACATTTCATCAAATTTACAGCTTGAGCATTAGAAGTGGCAGCATTATGTGAGTTTTTTACAGTCTTACTTGTTTTAAGATTTTTTTGTCGTTGGAAGGAAAATTGTAAAAGCGACAATAAGTGATGGAAAGAAGAGGGTAAAATGGGTTTGAATGTGTGTGGACCAGATTCAAACTCACATCTCCCACATGAGCAACGTAACTCTTCTAACCACTAAGCCATAGCCCAAACTGTTTTTAGAGACTGGTTGTGTTCTCTTCCATGTCGTAAGTGTTCTCCGCTATCTCCTGTATTTTCAGGCAAATTTGGCTGGGCTGTACTTAAAGACTGGGGTGAAAAACATCCCCACAATCCTGCTCCTCACAGACGCTCAGATCTCAGAGGACTGTTTTCTCGTCATCATCAGCACCCTGATCTCGTCAGGTCAGACCCTCCCGCACACGCACACATTTATACATGCCACAGGGGGGCTCATTGTGTGATGGTCTGATGAATGGGAAACATATGTAAATGGAGCGGGACCGGTGAAGTAGATTAAGGGTGACTGGAACAGGCCTGCGTGTCATTGGATCAAGACCCTCTGAACACAGATGGTGGCTCTCATCTGTCACTGATGTCAAGCGTAGAGGTCGGAGACCTGCTTAGTTCTTGAACCGGAATAAAGCATCAGAGTTAACAAATGTAACATAATTTAACTGATCTGATGCGTGCGTAATTGCTAAAGCTTAATTTCACAAAAGAGAGTTTATTCCTATATGCCGTAAAGGATTTGTATGAATAGCATTTATTTTGTATAGTAATTTTCATAACACTAAAATAGAACTTTTTTTATTTATATATATATATATATATATATATATATATATATAGTATGTATGTAAGCATATGTGTATGTGTCTACACACACTTTTTTTATTCATTTTTTTTATTTGAATGAGAGAGGTGAATACAACTAGGCTATAAATAATTAAATATTTATTTGCTGTAATTAATGTTATGAATAAAAAGCTTGAACTTAGGTAGTTACAGTCATTTCTTAGTGTTTTGTATATACTATAAAAGTTGTATGAATTTAGAATTTTTTTTTTATATTTTCATGATATGAAAAGAAAATTCACTCTATAGTAGAAGATCTAATTAACAACCCCTGCATATAACCAAGTCCCAGCGTTACATTTTTTTTTCTTGATATTCTGTTACCCTCGATTATATGTCAGAATACGGTAAAAACATTTTTTGGATAGATCTATCCATTTCATTGCAGCTTTAACAACGGTGATGCTTTTTGTGTAACTGTTTGCATAAATACTGCTCGTAAACTAAAATGCTAGTATCTAACATTGGCTTGTATCTAAATGTTACTTGCTCAATATAAAGCTTTGTAAATGCATAAATACACATGACCCCAGTGAAAGTAATGTTTTTCTCGTGATCTGACCCCAGGTGATATCCCTGATCTGTTGAGTGAAGAGGAGGCGGACGGTGTTAGAAAAGCTGTGAGGAGCGAGGTACGGGAACTGGGTCTGCTGGACAACGACGACAACTGCTGGAGCTTTTTTATGAATCGAGTGCGACAACAACTCAAGGTCTCACATCACTTATTGTTTGCTTCATTTTATATATATATATATATATATATTAAATTGCATTTCTGTGTGTACTGTATGTGTGTAGGTCGTGCTCTGCATGTCTCCAGTAGGTAATAGCTTGCGTCTGCATGCCCGGCGTTTCCCGGCTCTGCTGAACTGCACCACTCTAGACTGGTTCCAGGAATGGCCCCTGGAGGCCCTCCAGTCAGTCAGCTTGAAGTTCCTGCAGGACATCCCAAGTATTCAGGTAAATCTGAGCTTCAGTCAGCCAGGATTGAAGAATCAGCTTTAGAATATCCTGTAAATCTTATATTTCTGTTAGTTATTTAAAGCCATGTTGATTTATAGTTTACAGGAAGTGGTTTCAATTCTTTTCTTTAGGTTTCATTTTTCATTTTGCAAAAATCTAAAAGGCTAAAAGACACTGAAATTCTTTTGATGAGTTTTCTCTCCTCGCATTTACATGTGCTCCAGATTCCTCATCATTAGCTCAACTCTGAAGTGAAGACAAATGGCTGATCACATGCACAGTGAGCTCAATGACAGACGCAGTTTCTCTCGCTCTCAGCGTTGTTGTTTTCCCTGCACCAGTGGAACGATCACTAAGCAGGATCATTTATGCTAATAAAGCAACAGTGATTAATACACACAGACTGACCCTCAGAGAAGCCACAGCTGTTTCAGCCAGACTGTGTGCGTGTACTGAGAGTTTGTACGGAGATGTATGTGTGCGTGTTGACTCGTGACCAGCTGTGAGTTTGTTTCCTCTTTGTGCGTTTCACTCAGTGTTAGACTATAATGCTGGAGTGCTGAATGTGGGGCTGTCAGTCATTTAAAATATGTAATCACAATTAATCTCATAATGTTCATAGAAAACGAATTCAGTTGCTTTTTAAGGAAAGTAAACTAAATTATAGCAATTTGAGTGGATGAGAAGAAAAAGTCATCTCACAACAAATATTAAAACTGCATTTTAAATGCACAGGAAATGCAAAGAGGGAACTTGCAAGAAATAAATCAATCTCACCCTGGACTTCATAAGGATCATTTATCTAAAGTGCCCCTGTTATGGATTTTGAAAATGAACTTTTCAAATATATATATTTTTTAGAATATACAAGAAAACAGAACAGAATGGTCTGGTTTAACAGACAGGGCTTAGACTGAGATAGGATAAGGCCATTGATCAATTAGGACATTTAAGAAATTTCTTTTTTAAAAGTCCCTTAGAAAAAAAATTACTGGTGTCCATCTTAAGACACAACAAAGGCACGGATATATTGTAAGATCAGTCAGTACAAGTTTCTTTCAACTGAAACAGCGCAGCCTTACTTTCAAGGTTTAAGCCTTATCTGTGCAACCGGGAGAATATAACAGTTATAATGTCAAAATAAATGAATGCAGTAAAAGTGCTGTAAAAAGTTGAATGCGCTTATTTGCATTTCCTGTCCTTTGACCACACTTCTGAATTTATTCTTCAAAACCTTTAAATGCGTGTTGGAAGAAACAGTTCTTAAAGCCACTATTTTTACATTTCAAATGACTATATTTCTATATATTTTATATATTTGCTCTTGAATTAGATTAACGATCAAATCCCACTTTGTGCAACATTTTTTATCTAAATGTATTTATAAGTGTAAAAAGCAGAATGGCACAAAAATATATTACCTTGTTTCTGACACAGGTAACGGTGACCTTTGAGTTTAAGAGATTGATGGATTATTTACATGCGTTTAACTCAATACATTGTTTATCAAATAGTATTATGTCAGACCTTCATTTATAACCGTCTCTTTTTTTCTTTTTTTGGTACCAGCCACATGTACATGTTTTATTGCTTTTCAGTGAATTATGATCTGTGTTCTTGCATCTTTTAAAATGCATTTGCCTTTGCGTGAATTGATCTTTAACAGTCTGATAAATGAGTCAGTCATCAGACAGCAGTGTACATCATAAATAACCAATAAACAAAACACAACGTGCAGTCTCAGAAAGTTAGGAGCCATGTGACCTAAACGCTCGCCCTACTTTATACAGGGTGTCACCAACCTCGGCCATTATTTTCCCAGCCCTCTACCAGCTTAATCTTCCCCCCTGCACCTAAATTTCAGATTGAGTAAGTCCAGAAGCCAGCAAAAGGCATACAAACTTGGAGATGAATTCAGGATTTATGAAGATGATATTTCAGGGCCCGTGACAGCCGAGGATGTTAAAGAGCATTTAATCCGTACAGGTCCCTCTCTTACCCTCTCTTACTCTCTTCTTTACAGCCGGCCGTTAGGGAATCCATCAGTCTTTTCATGGCCCACGCTCATGCGAGCGTCAAGCGGGTTAGCGAGCGTTACTGCCGCAATGAGAGGAGGCACAACTACAGCACGCCCAAGAGCTTCCTGGAGCTGCTGAGGCTTTACGAGAGTCTGCTGGGAAAGAGAGAGAGGGAGCTGCATCTAAAACATGGCAGGCTTCAGTGTGGCCTTCAAAAACTCAAGACCACAGCCTCTCAGGTGCGTAGAGTTCATCGACACCGCAGACTTCGTAACCAGCTGGAGTAGGCTCCTCAAGGCTGGAGTCGTGGAATTGCGAAGGAATGTAGTTACTGCTAGTTAATATGCCCAAGATCACTCACCGAAGGCTGAGGGACTCGTAAACCTTGAGTCTGGTGATTGCTTGGCTTTGTGATATAGGGTTTAGTATTCAAATGTTGCAGAGTTTAGCTGGTAATGGGATCTAGATTAAAAAAAAGTTGCTTTTACAACTTTTAGTAAATTGTAAAAAGATGTTTGTGAGGTCTTGGTGAACTGTGATTATAAGATTAAATTTGATCATTACATTTTGTATTTTGTTTGCTGAAAATGCCGTAAGAAATTTGTAAAAGCCTACCTCTAAAAGTAACTTGGAAACCTGGAAATACATAAAAAACATGTTTAGTTTTTATTTGTCTTTCACATTCTTAATCAAAAAGTTAATAATATAATAATTAAAAAATAATAATACAATTTTAAAGAAGCTTCTCATGCTCAGCAAGACTGCTTTTATTTAAGGGTTTACAGTAAAAACAAAATATATTTAATACATTTTAAAATGTAAGTTTTTTTTTGTGATGGCAAAGAGGAATTTTTAGTAGTCATAACTTAAATCTTCAGTGTCACATGATCCAATAATTATAATTTTGAGCTTAATAATACTTTTTATTATTATTGTTAATGTTGAAAACATTACAAAACAATTTACTGTCACATTTAATCAAATGAATGCATCGTTGCATAATACATATCGAGGAGTGAGAACCAGAAGGGTGTAAGTGAAATGTTTTGTGAAATATTATATTTATATGTAAAATATATTATTATATGTAATACACCTTGCAAATAAAATGAATGAATAAATAAAAACGAATGGTATTTTATAGTTAAGTAGAAACAGAAAAGGTTGAAGGTTTTCAATGAATTATTGGTAATTATGAATTAATAAGACGTTATCATATACTAAATGTCAGCGTTATATATATTTACATCAGGTTGAGGATCTGACAGTAAGGCTGAACTCACAGGAAGTGGAGCTGACCCTGAAGAACCAGGCAGCTGAGGCTCTTATGGCCAGGATTGGTCTGCAGACGGAAAGACTGAGCCAGAAGAGGACGGATGCTGACCTAGAGGAGCAGAAGGTAGAGTAACCAAAGTCTTACAACTGGAAGATCTGAGATGTAGCTTTACTGAATTTCAAAATGGTTCTTTAATATTTCCCCATCACGCATGACTGTTTATTCATCTGCAGGTGGCTGCCATACAAGCAGAGGTGTCACGAAGACTGAGAGAATGTGAACTTGATCTGGCTAAAGCTGAACCTGCTTTAGAGGCGGCTACAGCTGCTCTTCAAACTCTCAATAAGGTCATATTTAAAATACACTAAAAAAACTTACAACTGAGAGAGAAAAGTATTTATGTGTAAATATTTATATTACAAGTACAATATATTACAGTTCAAAAGTGTTTCTTTATTCAGCAAAGATGCATTCAATTGATTGAAAGTGAATATTACAAATAATTTCCATTTCCATGAATTTAAAGAATCAAAAAAGTAGTATAGTTTCTACAAAATAAAACAGCAGTGTAATACACCTTTTTATGTTATGGTACAGTCTGTGGTGATATCTTATGAAACATATCACAGATGTGTAATATTACTTCCTAAAAAAGGTCAATGAAATTGAAAAGAACATTTGTGTTTAAAAGTGTAAATATTGCTGTCAAATTTGTGGGAAATATTGTGTCCTGTGCCTCATAAATCACAGCCCAGCCTATTCAAATATTTGTGTCACCTGGACTTGATGGTTGAAAGGGTAACACTTACTCAATTAGCAGTTCATGAAAGATCTTTTTTCTTTCTCCTTTATGTCTCGTAGGTAAATCTGACAGAGTTAAAGACGTTCCCGAATCCCCCTGAGGCTGTGATTAACGTCACCGCGGCTGTGATGGTGCTGCTGGCTCCACGTGGGAGAATTCCTAGAGACCGCGGGTGGAAGGCAGCCAGAGTCTTCATGGGCAAGGTAAAGGCATTGCTTTGACAACAATACACCTCATTCTAGTGCAATCCTCGCGCAGCCCTTGACCCGCAGACCCCACTAACCCTGTGTAGTGTCATGAATACACTACATTATGAAAGCACTTGTGTGGAAGAGAATATTAAATACATAAACACATGAGCTAGACATGGAAATATTAGGGAAAGGCTGATTTATGAGGTCAGCATAAAGGGGAGGGGATGGCTTTGGAAAGTTTGTTGTGTGATATATATCGGATGGATATATATATCGGTTGTGTGATATACACTCAACAAAAATATAAACGCAACACCTTTGTTTCTGCTCCGATTTTTCATGAGATGGACTTAAAGATCTA